>KZ805307.1:144799-477444 GCA_003073855.1 Periconia macrospinosa
TTGTTGTTGTTGTTGTTGTTGTTGTTGTTGTTGTTGTTGTTGTTGTTGTTGTTGTTGTTGTTGTTGTTGTTGTTGTTGTTGTTGTTGTTGTTGTTGCTGCCGCTGTTTTGGTTTCCCATGGGTGAGAGTGTTTACAATGCGCCGTCGTGTATCGATCTCTCTGTGTTTTCGTAAGTCGGCCCATGAATCCCACAGCACGGCACATGTATCGTATCTGTGTATGGGTATCCCCACCTGTAACAAGTTGCACATGTGTACGGCCAGAGTTGGCATAGGGGCCCAGGTACCAGTACGTACTGCCGGCTGTATAACCCAAACAGCGCGACGATAGCACAGTAAGGCAAGGGCCCTGCTGACTCACACAGATCCCGCACACGGTGTGGAAGCAGCGGAGGAGAGGGAGGACATGCATGCGGCAGGCAGCGTAAGTACTTAGTTAGGCAGTGCGGCGATATAAAAGGCCGGCGGGCGACCAGGGCCACTAGCGCCCCTGGTGTCAAGGGGGTCTGTTGTCACACCTACGAATAGGGCACAGCGCTCTGCCGATGCGGTGCGGGTGCGGAGAGCGTCACAGCACAGACAGCGCCAAGCCCCGCTAAGCAGCCAACATCCATGGCCGGAAGCTTGCGTTTGGGTTTTGGTTTTCTTGCGTATTTTTGCGTTTTGCGTGCGTGGGTAGCCAGCCGGCAAGTGGTGGGTGGGCGCAGATCTGGTCCGCCCACCCTTCCCAGTTCCCAATGTGTCAATCCACCGCAGACCCAGTGGCCCACGACGATGACCTTTGGGGCCTCCCGAGTCCGCCATCGTGCACGCTGCACTGCACTGCACTGCACTGCACCAAAGCGATCGACAGATGAAGCACGAATCAACGGTGCATGCCCACACATCACAACCTGCCACAGCATCTGCCATACACGTACACATATCCATGGTGCAAGGTGTGGTTGCGGGCAGGTACACGGTACACGGTTGATCTTGTCGTCACGGCGGCGATCACGGGTGGTGGTGGTGGTGGTGGAGGATGGGCGCAGGACTGCAGGTGGTGAGTGAGACCAAGCACGGCGGCATGGGTAAGTTACCGCGAGCAGAAGAAGGGGAGAACCGAAATATTGTCACGAACGCTGCATCGCTTTGCCGCACCCCTTTCAAAACGCCAAATCGCGTACTAAGAATCCACTATGCCATGCCATGCCATCTCACACATGGCATGGCAGGCGGATGATCCCAGCCTCCGAATTAAGGAGAGGCCGGCCAGCCGAGAATGAGCGATCAGCCCCATCGCCCACGCCCACGCCCGTGCAGAGGTAGGTACAAGTAGGTGCATGCTTGTTGTTCTCGCAGTGGCCCACGACGTTATTTCAGCGTCTTAGCCAAATGAAAGCCCCGCCCGCACCTGGGCCCACCTGCTGCTTGCTGCTGTGCATGAGGCCATGGATGCATGCCAACTCGCTGCTTGAGCGCGAGACGTGCATGACATGGACGGGACGAGTAGAGTGGGACATGTAGGGAAAAGGGAAAAAATAGAAAACAGTCAACTTAATCATGAAGAATGATGATGATGAAAACAGCCACACATGACGGGAACGAACCATGACGATGGAGATCGAAGAGGGCCGGGAGGGTAGGGTGCCGCTCGTTACAGTTCCCAAAAGAACCGATGCCGACGAGCATGGCGCTGCATTCAAGTCGGCAGCATCTGCGACGACGCGACCAGAATTTGTCCCTGGCCAGGTTGTTCGCCAACTGCCTTTCTACCAGGTCAGCTGCGTGCGCGCTTGAGGAGCAAACGTCGGATATACGAGGGGTCCTCACCTCACGCTTCTTCGGCAGGAGGAGATGGTGCGAAAAGCAGCTATGTATTTCAGGTGAAGAAACGCAAAGGTGTCTCTGCTAGCCGTCTCCTTTATGCCCTGCGCCTGTTTGAAACGCGGTCGTGCTGTCGTGTCCATCCATGGCGAAAGAAACGGAGGAAAAAGGAAGAGGCGGAAAATGAGCAGCAGGAAGCAGACGGGGGCACGGGCACGGGCACGGGGGCACGGGCACAATGGGGCACAATGGGGCACAATGGGGAATAGCGGCCAGGGTGGGCCCCGAATCAGAATAGCTCCGCGCCAAGGACTGGGTGGCTGCAAGAGCCATGGGGCCATCCATGCACCCGCTTTTCGAACCCCTAGTCTTGTGCCGTAGCTTCGAAGTTCTGCTCAGTGCTGTCGTCGCGTGGGTTAGGGTTTTACCAGCCATGGAGAGCGTTTACCCTACTATGTCCTGGGTCGGCCACCCTCCTCCTTCCCTTCTCCTCTCGCGCCCTCCCGCCCCAATCTCGCTCCTTCTCTGCTTCCCATTCTTCCTTCCCACTCACTCCTCCTTCACTCTCCCCTCTCCCACACTGCACCGCCCTTCCATCTCCCATCATCGCCTCATCGGCGCTTCCACCCTCCCATCCACTGCCGTCATACCTGGGCCGCCTACATACCCAAGTAGCCATCCTGCCTGTCTTGAGCCGCTCTGAGCACCTCGCCCGTAGCCTGTTGGCCTCGCTCCCTTGGCTTTCCCGAGCGCGTTGCCTGCCTACCACCACTATCATCACATCCACCTCACCTGTAAGTCGCATTGCACAATCACTCACGCGCCATCTTGTCCCATCCCCGCCATCTACTCCGGCCATCGGTTGACCTCATCGCATTCAGATTCCTCGCTGTCCACGTCTGGCTGGCCGCCGGCTGCTCGCTCTGCCTCGGTAGCCTGCCCGTGTCCCTCCAGCCATTGTTTGGTCTGTTATACATCTACTTTGCTACACATACCCTCGAGGCTAGCTGTCACGCCCAACTACCCGCGTCATGGCTAGTCATCACCATCAGGCGCCCTCGCCGACCGGGACATTGGCCCATCATGGCCCACAACTGGGCCATCCTCAGCCAAACGGCCATCCACCACCCATGAATCAGCCAAAGACATCTTCGCAGTATCTTGCGCAGCTTACCGAGGCTGTGTGGAATCAAGTTGGTATGTTCGCGTCTTCACCATCGCCATTACCGCCTTCTTCAAACCACTGACGCGCTCTAGGCTCCCTGTCTGAGCAGATGCAAGACCTCGATGGCGCGCTCCAGTGCTACGAGCAAGCGCTCAAATACAACCAATGGTCGGTGCAAGCTATGCAAGGCATCGCGGCCATCTTGCGCACAAAGGACCACTTTCCCCAGGCTGTTGAATATCTGCGAACCATCCTCAAAGTAGACCCTGCCAATGGTGATGTGTGGGGAAGTCTAGGTATGCGTTTCTTCATCTTCGCGGCTTCACCCAGCTTCCAATGCTAACTTTTGCTCGTAGGTCACTGCTATCTCATGATGGACGACTTGCAGCAGGCTTACTCGGCCTACCAGCAAGCTTTGTACCACTTGTCTGATCCAAAAGTGAGCACCACCTTTATTACCCCGTGAATTTAGCTCACACTGCCTCAGGAACCCAAGCTCTGGTATGGAATCGGTATCCTATATGACCGTTACGGCTCTCTAGAGCATGCGGAGGAAGCCTTCTCCCAAGTCATGCGAATGGAGCCAAGCTTCGAGAAGGCTAATGAGATCTACTTCCGTCTCGGTATAATATACAAACAACAGCAAAAGTTCAACCAGAGTCTTGACGTAAGTCGATTCCCCCGTGATGAATACGCAGCTGCTAATGTATCGTAGTGTTTCAAGTACATCGTCACCAACCCTCCTCGTCCGCTCACGGAAGAGGACATCTGGTTCCAGATTGGTCATGTATATGAACAGCAGAAAGAGGTGAGGGATTACCAATGATTCGAGATTCTTCCGGCTAACATGACTCTCAGTTCGATGCTGCCAAGAATGCTTATCGTCGCGTGCTGGAACGCGATTCCAATCATGCTAAAGTTCTGCAGCAGCTAGGCTGGCTACACCACCAGCAGAGCACAAACTATGCAAGTCAAGAACAGGCTATCGAGTATCTCGAGAAATCAGTGGCCTCTGGTATGTCCCATGACCTCTTCATCAGTTACGTGACGCCCACTAACGATGATGCCCAGACCAAACGGACGCGCAAAGCTGGTACTTGCTTGGTCGATGCTACATGTCCCAGCAGAAATATCCCAAAGCATATGAAGCCTATCAACAAGCTGTGTATCGCGACGGCCGTAACCCGACGTTCTGGTGCTCCATTGGTGTGCTGTACTACCAAATCAACCAGTATCGCGATGCGCTCGATGCGTATTCTCGCGCCATCCGCCTTAATCCTAACATTTCTGAGGTCTGGTACGACTTGGGCACATTGGTAAGTAGCTAGAGCCAGTCACACCCTTCTCTTCACTAACGATGGCCCAGTACGAATCTTGCAACAATCAAACCGCCGATGCGCTCGACGCCTATCAGCGCGCAGCGGATCTTGATCCAGCCAACGTGCACATCAAGGCCCGCCTGCAATTGTTACAGAATGGCCAAACTACGGCTGGCGTCCCCAACCAGGGCAGCGTCCCTGTTCCACAGGACGTCCATCCCCAGGCTTACCAACCTGCATCCATCCATGGCCCTGCTGCTCCTCAATGGGGAGCCCCTCAACCTCAGCAGCCTCCTCAAGGCCCTGCTCCTCCTCCGCTCGGTGGTGGGGAATGGAATCGCCCATTGGCGCAAATCCGTGACCCTGGTCTCCCGCCTCAGCAATTAAACCCGTATGAGCAGCGTGAAGGTATCCGCCCGCCTACCCAGCATGCTCCCCCACAACGCCTCCCTAGCCCGCGACAAGAACCCCCAAGGCAATACCAGGAGCCACCGCGCCCCCCTACCAACGGCCCAGGTCCTTCGGGGCCCACTGGCCCTCCACCAGGTCCAATGCGACGCGGTCACTCCCCTTCACCAAAGACTCACCATGTAGCCCCCAGCCCTTACCATCCACCACCTCCTCAATTGACACCTCAAGCGTCTCACGCACAGATCTCAATGCCACCTCACATTCGAGAGCAACAGCAGCAGCAGCAGCAGCAACCGCCTCCACCCCCGCCACCGCAGCAGCAACATCAGCCCCCGCATCACCAGCAGCAACAGCAGCAGCAACCCAACCGCATCACTAACCCCAACTATGGTCCAAGCGCACCGAGCGTACCTGGCCCCCCTCCTCCCCCACCAACCGGCCTGAGAACGCCTTCCAACCAAGAGGCACAATCTCACATGCCACCTTATGGACGTATGAGAGATAGTCCCCCTCCAGAGGTTAGGCCCCTTGTTGAGAACAGGGCTGGATCTCCACGCAATGGGTATCAAGGCCCTTACCAGCATCACCCTGATCCTTCCTCGGGCGGTGGAATTGCGAGTGGAGCCCCTCCCCCTGCATCTGCTCAAGTTGCCGCAGAAGCCGCAGCTCGCGATCGTGAAGATCGTCCTCCCACGGCACCTCCCAAGCGCCACCGCGAGTGGGAAGACAATGAGCATATGGGACCCAAAGCTCCCGCCAACGATGAAAAGCGTCAGAAGTTGGACGAGCCCCATAGCCGTCGTCCTTCACCACCTCCTCACCGCATGTCATCGCCGCAGGTGCCACGACAGAGCCCGCAAGATGCGCCTGACGCTCGTCGTTTCAACGATGGCTACCATCCTTCAGAAGCAGCCCACCATCCACCTTCTCTTCCGCCAATGGCACAGCCCCAGTCGCTTCCTCCCCTCCGTATGTCTGAGACCCCCAAACAAGAGCGCGCTGAGCATCACGAGCCTGCTGCGCGTCAAATGGAAGTGGATGAGAACTATGACGACGAAGGGGATGATACTAAGCCTAACGTTCCCAAATCGGAGCGTGGTAGCCCACGCAGTAACACTGCTACCAACGGTCTTCCGCATGCATCTACCCCTGTCGAGCAAAAGTCATAGACCCATTCTGCAAGTTCACTGGCAGAAATTTGCGGGACAGCTTTCCTTCGCTGACTATAATCAATTCTCTTATAATATTGCTACATGTTTCTTTTGGAAGTCTTTTTTTGCTGGGTGGGTGGGATTGTGTGGATTTTGGTGAATGTGATATCAGATTGTACCACTTACTCTAGTGTTTCTAGAGGACTAGGAGTTTGCTGCCTTGGGAATTTGCTTCAATGTTGCCATCGGAGGTATATGGCCTCATGGGAATGATTGAACGACGGCATCGTAGTTTGTCTACCTTTTTACTATTTTTTTTTTTTTTTCTTTTTGATTTTTTCCCCTCCCATGCTGATTTCTAGGGCATGGCATAGGATGAGGTGAGTCTTTAGCTTAGACCAATACATACTGTGTTCTAAATGATTCTTCGTTGAGCCTGACGACTTCTCTTAATCTTATTTAAGTTCAATAGCTTCTTCCATGGCCAGGTACAACGGATTGAGTTGAGAGGATTGTCTTCAGTTTGTCGATCTTGCGGCGGCGGCGGCGAGCGTGAAGGAGCCGGGGTGCCACCGATGTTAGCCATGCGCCGCCCACTTCTTGCAGCAACCTTTAATGCAGCAAGCGACCAGCAGCAAGCCACGCCGATTGTTTACTGTCCTTTGCGTCATCGCTCCCATTTCGCCAGCTCTTATGACGATGCATCCATCACCATCACAGCATTTACCACAGATAGCTAGGTGTTTCCTCTCCAATACGACCACCACGTCTTCTACAATCACTACAGCAACTCGATCAAATTTCCTCTGTCATCGTACCCTCACAAAATCGCGGCCCTCCTCTCGCCCTCACATACGCTACCTCGCATCAACCCACGACGCGTCTCGCGCGCACCCCGCACCCCCCGCTCCACGACGCACAACTTCCACCCCAACGACGACCGCAAGCTCAACAACCCTCGTCCGCCTTCCTCCTACTCGCACATACAGCACCATGTCCGACGCCGACTACGAAGCCTTCCTCAACAAGGCCAACGCGGGAACCAGCGACGGCGTACAAGAACAATCCCAGAAGAGCTATGGCACCAAGAGCGTGAATACGAGCGTTCCCAAGGTGTTGGAAGGCGTGCAGGAGTATTATGTTAGCGATGCGGATGAACCGTTTGAACCTGTTGCGTTGAACTTTGAGGGGGACGGGCTGGATGCTCGTAAGTGGTCACCCCCATTCCTCCTCTATTTACTTCCTCGTCGTTCTTGTTGTTGGTGCATGTGGGGGGTATTATTGCAAGAAGAGCAAAAAAAAAAAAAAAAAAAAAAACACACACACACACACACAGAAACAAAACATGAAGGATGAACAAGACACGCTGATTACATATTTTTATTTTTAAAATAGAACAACTCGGCACGCTCCTCAGCCACGGCGGCACCGTCACCGAACTCTCCATCTCCGAATGGGACCCGAAGAACCAATACAAAAACATTGTCGACGCCGTGAAGAAGGCTACGACGACGACGGACGTCAAGGTGTTCAAGGTCGAGCTCGAGGGTACTAGGGCTGAGTACTATGTCGTTGGGCTCGTTGACGGCAAGGTTGTCGGGTTGAAGGCGCTTAGTGTTGAGTCGTGAACTCACTCGCTTCTTTTATGCGGTAGTGGTGGTGGTGGTGGTGGTGGATGGTTATATTGTTTTGGTTTGCGGGTGGGTGAGGGGATGATGATATGGGAGTGATGTTCTTTTTTGGGGGTTTTTGGAGGATTGGTGGGGAGGTGGGGGGGGGGGGGTTTAGATATGTTGAAGAAGACTTGTTGAAGATGTGGAAGGAGGGTATGTACCTAGGTAGGTATTATACGTATACATAATACCCGGCGTATGTATGACTACTACAACAGGTATGGTCACTCGCATCAATTGAATGAATGCATGAATATCATGAAATATCCATGGGACGTCGTGGGGTTTTCTTTTCCTTCTTCTTCTTCTTCTTCCTTTTTTCTTTCTTTCTTCTCTATCTTCTTGTTTTAAGTTCCCCATGGATTACAACTCAACTCACTAGCTTCCCTTCCCTTTTGTTCTTCACTCGGTTTCCTCTCGATGTTGTTTCACCATCAACCGCGCAAGAATTAATAAAAAAAAAAAAAAACGCTCACGGTCTCCAAACACAAGTTGCAAGACTTCTTTGAAAACCGGAATTGACGAGGATCGTCGTATTCTTTCGAATGTTTATGCGTTCTTGATGTAGACGGGTGGTGGATAGGAGGAGAGGGGACGTCGTTGGAGGTTTGCAGTGACGAGATGGAGAGGTACACGTGCGCGCGAGATAATAGTGTGTGTCCCCAAACGAGCGAGGTTTTCTCTGGGAGAATGAGAAGGTTGTGATGTATATACAGTATGTATTTATGAATGAACTAAAACGACGTTTACGATATACGTATCAATCCGTTGGGGGATTGGGGGGAATTGAATGTCCGTGGCGGGCGTCGTTTGCTTCGGTAAAAACAATCCCGGTTTCTACTGGAATAATCTGTTCTGTTTGGAGAGAAAAAACGGGAAAATTTGCGTTTTTTTTATTTTATTTTGCCATCTTGGACGGATGTACTGTGCTGATAACAATTAGCATAACTAATTGAGCCCCGACCTTTACACTTTCAACTCGCGTAGAAAGACATTTCCGGGATGTAGGCGGGAACTTGTTGAGACGAAAAGAATGGCCGGTGTATGGTATTCAGGCACGCCAAATGTCATGTCATTTCGCCTGTCGGTGATGATTAACATGTGTGTGTGCAATGTACGACATTCACGGGGGGGTTTCTCTGCGCGTGTTATCGCGCGAGCGCGATGGATGGGAAATTCGATGCTTGGAGTGACAAGCCGGATTGGGGGGGCACCACCACCACCGGGATGTAGCTTGGACAACAACGACAACTCAATTTTATGTCGAGAACCATGCACTCTTTCCCGGTACGCGGTAAAGTTAGTTGATATACCCGATTTATCGAAAAGATGCATAGAATTTGGGGGGTTTGCGATGGAAGGTGCGATAGAAGGTGTTTCCCGTCTTTGTTTCTTGTCGGTCGGTCTTGTCCGCATGTGTTTGTAGATGTACAATCAGATCTTCAGACTCGTATTGGCGGGGGCAAAAAGCCGTTGAGATTCGAGAAACAGCTTACGCCACGAGGGTCATGTTTGCGGCGCATTACCTTCGCCTTCTTCCTTTCTCTTCCTTCCGAATCCCACCCTTCGCAATGCCTGCATGCACGCATAACGTTAGTTGTAACTAAATTATTGCACACGAGGGAAATGAGAAAAAGATGGTGTTAGTGGCTTGCTGGATGGATTGATTGGTTAGTGGGGGGCAAATTGGCGCGACGGCGTGGGACGTTTTGTTCATGCAAGGCTGGGCTGGACCGGTTCCCAACTTCCCATTCGCCGCCCCCTGGATCTCTATCTCTCATGCGTGGAAGCAAAAGATTTGAGATGCCGGGAGCTGGGTTCGCCTAACCCCTTGGGAAGTTTTCCCGAAGAATTGCCAAGTGGTGGTTTTCTTAGCAGGGAGGAGGTAAAACCGGTTTCATGGAAGATTTGTTGCTAGCTGATGACGAGTGATTGGCGCTCTCCCTGTTTGCTACAATGCAGCTTTTCTTTGCGTCTTCTTTTCTTAGACGCTAGAAGAACTAACTAAGTAGGACCTTGAAACAGGAAACGGTAATGGCGAAAATTACCCAGGAACATCGGAGTGAATTCTGGCTGTGCCTCTAGGATTTACTAAGAGAATCATGTGCGAAGCGAAAAGAGCAAGACGGAGCTTGGGTTGGTTCTGACAGGCATGGCAAGGACGAAGGATCAAAAAGCAGCGGATAAGGAAGCCTGATAAGGTAGGCCGTGTGGCCCAAGTGGGCTAAAGGGATCCTCTGCCGCGGCGGCACGAGGCGGGTGAATACGATGGCCGATGGGGCTAGAAGACAGAACCACCAGTTGGACGTTGAGAAGGAAAAAGGGATGACGATGATGAATTGGGGGGGTTTTTCTTTGAAGAGGGCAAGACAAGGTGCTGTAAGTACTGTGGTACACGACGCGTACATGGGCTGAGCGGCGCACCTGTCGCGAGACAGGATAAAAATAGGAAAGACAAAAACAGAAGGGAGGGATTGTCGATTGATGATTACGTCGGAGAGGTGGTGGGCTTGTGTACGCGTAAGACTTGGTTAGGGCCACCGCCACTAGCTCCATACTACACTATGTAGACGAGTGGTGTGCAGCATGTCTGGGTATTGGGGATCCATATTTGCGGTGATAGCGACGTCTATCGGAAGGGCTCTTGGACGAAAAAGAGACTACCGAGATTGAGGATGCAATCAGTTGGGTTGATGAGTAAGAGGCGTTCAACAGCGTCTTGCGGAACGCGTGCGCGGGGAAGCACATGCCGTGACGCCCCGGCCAGCCATGAGGAAGGCAAGAATGAATAAAAGCGAAAGCTGTTGCTTTGCACAGAACAGTACCTAGGTACCTACCTAGGTAGGTAGGTTCCAAGGGAGACGGGCGTGACAGGTGTAAAAAGGTCCGCAAAGCGTTCAACTACCTAAGGTAACTGGCGGCACTAGAGGCAGCGTACCTACAGTAGCGTCCGATGCGATGGGATGCGAAACGAGCGACGGGGCTGTACAGTATAGAGGCTAACTATGAGGCGGCCAAACAGCGTGTTTGTTCTGTTTTGGATGAAGGTAGTTGCATATGTATGTGCATAGCTACTACTAAGTACATACGTACCTTTGTAGCAGTGAAATCATGGCGGCATGATGGAGTGAAGAGCCCTCAAGGCTCAGTGTCGGCGGCCTGGAAATGAGCTGGACAGGCGGGCGGGTCCTCTTTGATTAAGAGCACACATTTGGCATTGAGCAAGGCAGGGCAGGGCCAGGCAGGGCAAGCCTCTCTTTGCCTCTGCCCATGTGGGCGCGGCGCCTGCCAGAGCCTGTCAGTGCCCACTATGCGCTTCGCGGCGCCCCACCCGGCATGATTGGACGACCATCGGGGCGTTGAGATCTCCGTGACGGCTCTTTTCGAGTCTGATGGGCGCGACCGGGGTGCAGGGCCAGCGAGCCAGTGCCGAGCCAGTGCACAGCCAGGCCAGTGCAGAGCCAGAGGCAGAGTGAGAGGGGGCACCGGCAGCCCATGACATGTGTGATTAGGACGTACAATTTAGGAGAAGGTCGCTCGCCAGCCTTTTTTTCGGCTTCGCTCTGCTCTGCTTGCTGCTTGCTCCTGCTGCTGCCGTTGTTCTTCTCACTCGACACCACCGGCTCGCCTGCCTGCCTGCCTGCCTGCCTGCTTGCTACAACACCTTACTGACCTGCAGGCTGCCCATCCCCGTGTGCCAGTGTGTGTGCACTACCACTACTACGACGCCGAGAACCTGTCAACCGAAACTGATACCCACACGGCGCCCCTGTCTTCGCTCTCCCTCCTGCGTCGCTGTCTGGTCTCTCTCTCTCTTCACCGTCGCACACGCCACACCACACCACTCCACACCACGCAGCTGCACACCACATTCGTTACTTCCTCATCAGTCATACGCACCCACACTCGTTCCTTCCTCCGTCTACCTTGCCTTGACGCCCTGCGCCGCATCTGCATTTGCGTCCGCCTCTGTTCAACTTCTCCTCTGCTTCCACCTTCCCCAGCCAGCGTCGCACCCGCCTGACCAATCAACTCGGACCATCTCCCATCATCCTCTCTCGCACCCACCACGACCTTTCTGCTACTCCTCTTTCTCCTCATACCCATAGCGATAGCGAGCAGCTTTTGGTCATCTCTCCAGGGAGGAATTTCCGTCTAGCGACTGTTGGTTGCCCCGGAATCAGCTTTCCCCTCGGCCCCTTCTGTGGAATTCAAACTAGCCGCAGCCTACATCAACACTCACTACACACCGTAATAGACGCTCCTCCAGCATAGTCACCGCCTACCGTCTTCTCACACACCATGTCGCCTCCCGATTCTCCGCGAGGCCCCAAACCTCACATTCGCTTAAACTCGGATACCCAAGATATCAGCGGAGAGACAGTACGCCCAGGTACCGCGCGCAGCACAAATTCCGTCCGCTCCTTGACCGCACCCATTCGCCCTGGCCCGGCTCCATTGATGAGCCCAGGCCTTCGGTCGCCTTCATCAACCTCCATTTACCACAGCTCAAATGTTCCGGGATCTTCAGAACATCTCCTGCCTCCCACTAGGAAATCCAGGATGCGTTCTTTTCGGGATGAGTCCCCTCTGCGATCGCCCACACTCATGTCTTCGAGGCGATCGAGCTTCGATTCGCAGTCGAGCCGCGACTCAAGGATCGGTGGCCCCTTTATCTCACCATTCGACGATTCGAGGGCACCGTCGCGGGCGGGAAGCGATGATGATCTGAATACCCAGACGGTTTCCGAAAAGTTCAACATCACCCCCTCGGCAGGCCTGCTACTGTTCCCTGAAGATGTGGAAAAAGACGATTATCTGCACAATCCTGATCCCGCTGAGGACAACAAGAGAGATTGCGACGTATTTACCAAAAGAGGCTTCATGAATGTGGGAGCACTGGTTGTTTTGACGATAGGGCTTCTGTTGGTGTTCATTCTCTACCCCGTATTGTATGTCTGCTTGTCCATCTGTCAATGGTATGGTGAAACTAATCGTGTCGCAGGACTTTTGTCGACAAAGTGTCTGCATCCGAGCGTGGCCCCTGTACGAATAATCCTCTATGTATAGCTGGAAAGGAAAACGAGCCGCTGTTGAAAAACATCCGTCAAGGCCTGATCGATCCCGACACACCGGAAAGCGCCAAAACACGAACATCACACTCTGGCAAGAAGCAAATACTGGTCTTTTCAGACGAGTTCAATACCGATGGGCGCACCTTCTACGACGGCGACGATCCTTTTTTCCAGGCCGTAGATATTTGGTATGGCGCCACGCAGGATTTGGAGGTCAGTACTCAGATCAAGCTTGTGGTTGGAATTGGACTAACTGGGCACAGTGGTATGACCCCGATGCCGTGACGACCGAGGGCGGGACTCTTAATCTCAAATTCGAGAACTTTACAAACAATGGCCTCAACTTTCGATCCGGCATGGTGCAATCCTGGAACAAACTGTGCTACAAGACGGGGCATCTGGAGGCCAGTATTTCGCTCCCTGGGAGTGGTGAGGTTAGCGGTCTCTGGCCCGGTTTCTGGACAATGGGCAATCTTGCGCGTCCTGGATATTTGGGATCTACCGAAGGTCTCTGGCCGTACAGTTACCACGACAAATGCGATGTTGGTATTACACCAAACCAGAGCTCTCCCGATGGACTGAGCTGGCTGCCTGGCATGCGCCTTCCTGCTTGTACGTGCAAAGGAGAGGATCACCCCAGTCCTGGCAAGTCACGCAGCGCTCCCGAAATCGATGCCTTGGAAGGCAGTGTGATCTTTCTCGGCCCCGGTTATACGAATCCTGTTGGATCCATCTCCCAATCGTACCAAATCGCCCCCTTCGATATCTGGTATCAACCTAATTATGGTGAGTCTGATCAGTGCTAGCATGGTTGAATGGCAAAGTTAACAGTAACTAGATTTTGTTGAATTGTACGATCAAAGTATTACTGAGATGAACGCCTACAAAGGAGGACCATACCAACAGGCTTTCTCAGGGTTAACTAACCTCAACAACAACTGGTACAATGGCAAAGCGTATCAAAAGTATGCCTTTGAGTACCAGACCGGGAAAGACGGTTTCATCACCTGGTACGTTGGCAACAGCGAGACATGGACCATGCAAGCACAGTCTTTGGGACCAAACGGAAACATTGGCCAGCGAACGATCTCAGAGGAGCCTATGACCATTATCATGAACTTGGGCATGTCGAGCAGCTTTGCCCAGATCAATTATGAAGCACTGAAGAAGCTGTATCCGGCAATCATGCGGATCGATTACGTCCGAATCTATCAAGACGAAGATGGTGACGGCGAACTTAGCTGTGATCCCGAGGGCTATCCCACGACCGATTATATCAAAAAGCATCCAGGTCCTTACAACAACCCTAACTTCACCGACTGGTAAGTGCCTCCGCTGGAATCTTTGTTGCATATGCTAATAGTACCAAAGGAAATCCACGGGCAACCCATGGCCGAAAAACACATTAATGAATGACTGCGAAATGTGAGCACCGAGTGCACACCTGCCTCGCATTTAGCGCGTCTAGCCATACAAAGCCCTATGGACTGTCCATATCGCCCTCGATGGCGACGTTACGATCACATCACACTATCACGAAGCCGCATCATAGACCATCTCTTCCGAGCCCAAATCGATCGCCAGCACCTTCTTCTAAACAGCGTTCGAAAGCATTATACATTGACATGCATTTGCACTGGAACTCCGACGCGGAGTTATACGTTGTGTTTTTCGCCCATAATCTAATCGCCACCACCATTCTTTTGGTCGCCCCGCCAAAACAATACTTTCGACTTTTACAGTCATACACCTTGCATCTTGGAGTCGGCATACCTTTCGTTTTCCATTTGGAGTCCTGTTTTATTTACCAGCATGAATTGGCTTTATCTTGCTGGCGATCGGTTCTTACAAAATCCATTTATGGTGCCAACTGTGTATATCACGGCCTTGTATCCATTGCTGTACAAACAAACATCGGCAGCTTGTTTCGACTTTTTATCCGTAGGGTTCGGGGCTGGCGCTGACCCCTGGGGCTTCTTTTACTAATACCTTATATCCTGAGCTGTTTCCACGGGGTTGTTCGTTCTTTGCTGTTAGCCTAGACTTTAGCATCCTGTCGTTTTGTGCTTTTTCCTTGGGCACTGGTGTTTTCTCTTTTCTTACGTCCGGATGGGCGACTGGCCCTATTGGCTTCTGCCACAGTCCCGGCTTGCGGAGTTGGATAACGGAGGGGATGAAATCTGTACAAGGGGGTAGGGAGACGCCTGAGGTTGGGCTTGCTGTCAATGTTCTCATCGTACGCGCAGCAAGAAACGAACCAACATGAACACAAGGCACGATTGACGAAAGGCGCTCACACATTGAACTTTTGACTATAAACTAATAGATAAGAAGCATTATCATCAAAAAGAGAACATCTTCTGAATTTGAAGTCTTGATTTTGCTGTGCTTGAATGATGATTGATAGTAGGGTGTACTTTGCCGCATGCGACGTTGAATGTGGGTCTGGCAGAGAGCATACAATGCCTTCGACTTTGGGGGTTAGTACATATCTTCCGAAACATTACAGCGAACAACACGGCAAAAGATGAGATATCGCGAGTACCCATGAATTTTGAGTCTACAAACCGGAAGTTGTACTCTTCATGTCTGCCACTTTGGATTGTACATGCAGTATTTCCGCGTCGTATTCCATATATCTTCAACAAGGATGAGAGTGATGGGCGCAAGATACATACCCAAGAAAACGTACCCCCCCCCTTCCTCCCCAGAATTCTACTTCTGCCATCCGAAAACATGAAGAGTGAGCCATACATACGCACTAATAAAACCCAAAACACCAACACATTACCAAACCTCCTTCAAACAAAACAACGACAAAGTCGTGAGTCGTGAGTCGTGACACACATTCCGTCATCCCGGCATTGATGCATCTTGTTGTCCCAACCCGCTGAATTCCGCCCCACTTCGCGCCCCCTCCTCACCACCCTTACTCAGCTGACACTTGTATTTTCTCCCCCGCTTACGAGTTACCAAATGGTACGCGTCATCTAACTAACGCTTCTTGCCGTTCACATCTCTCGCGCTCAGTTTCACCGCTTTTGGTACTCTACTATATAAAGAATTTTTATGAGCAATTCGACATCTGCTACAAACAGCACAACATGAACAAAAAAAAGCCCGGCTGGCACAATTGGTTAGCGCGTGAGACTTTTAATCTCAAGGCTGTGAGTTCGAGTCTCACGTCGGGCGTTGTTTAGTTCTGTTAGTACTTTGTTTTTTTTTTCTTTTTCCTCGATTTCTTTTTTTCTTCTTACGTTCCGATGTGGGGTTCTGGAGATCAAAAAATAGGGAAGTTGAAAGGGATGGATGGTGTGTGTGACTGGCCTCTCCGAGAGCCCCTTACTATGAATTCTCATAGACCAGCCTGCACACACCAACAAACGTGAAAAATATCACTTATATGCTGGCTCCCCTTCCCTCGAAACTAAGGGTTGAATTTTGCTGCTGTATGCTTTCTATGGGCACTTCAATATTAAATAACTCGATTCCATAGTAATCTGCATGCATTTCGATGGCAGGTATCCATCCCATCTAGCCTAGTAATGCATTCCGTTCCATCTCATTGAGTATTTGGTCACCAATCATTTCGGGTTTATCCCTCATGGGGCTTTATAATCTCATTCTTGGTGGGATTCAATGCCAGCTTTCGCAGCAGCCGGCGGAGCCGAATCTGCGTATCTTCTATGCCCAACTCCGAGCCCAGTGATTTCGCAGCGTCTAACATGATTAGTATCACTTATTTATTCACGTCAAAATTGCAGATTAAAAGGGGGGACATACCAGAAGGGTCATTGGAAATCCACTGATAGTGTATGCATATCCCTTCAACTGGGCCTCTACTCGGATGGGCTCGTTGAGCTCTCTATCTTGCTGCTGGAAAGTCACTTGTTGTTTAAAGCGGCTTCCTGGCTTAAGCTCGGGCATTTTGTAATTCTGTCCTTTGACGATGAACCCCGAAGTCTCTTCAATCAGTTGCTGGAAGGCCTTCCTGCTAGGGTGAAGGCGACAGCAGATCCAGCCCTTAATGATTGATACGTCTTCGTGCTGGCGTAGGTCCGTGATTTCGAAGAAGAATAGTGATGCTTTCAAAGTACCGGCAAGGACTTCAAGATAGTTGTTGGGGGATAGATGCTGTGGTATCGGTGCGAATAGACCAGATGGAGGTCGGTTGAGAAACTCGAACGAATTAGCCAACTTCTCCATCTTGTCGACTTGCGAAACGCCGTCAAGCTCAGGCTCAGTGTCTCCATCGAATCTGACATTTAATCGATAGCATTTGTCGGATAACGGATGTTGAACATTACGGTTGAAATCTTTCCATGCGTCTTCTCCATTCAAAGTCGATATTAGTGTCTTGAACAATTCCACCATCCAATTTTCTGTTAGGAAGGTCGTCTCTGGAGCGCGCGGTGGACGACGTGCGTGGCCCGATCCAACAGACAAAACCAGATCGAATGTCACATCGTGTGGCCAGATAGTTCTGGCTTCAGCTATAGAGACATCAATCGGATTGTTCTTCTTCAGACCTCCGTCTAGGCAAGTGCGACCATCATGCTCGAAAGGCTTAAAGTACATTGGGGCAGCGGACGTGCAGCGAGCGCTGTAGCTGTTAGTCACATCATTCTTGCCCTATTGAAGAGAGAATCATAAACTTACGCTTCCCACGTAGCGATGGATGACTTAAGGTATCGCCTCCCGTCGCCTGGATTGTAGTTCGCTAAAAGTCGAGTTTCTCTGTCATCGTTTGTCGTAGTAACGGCGACACGAGCAGAGTTTCCATGATGCCCGAACAGAGTTCTGCTTTCCGGCCCGAACATCCGGCGCATCCCTTGTTCCAAGTATTTGGTCTTATAGATGGATGGCATCACTAGTCGGACCATCCATCTGGTCACCCTATTCTTAGAGAAGTGGCGATGTTGAAATCCAATTCTGCAGAAGTCCTTAAACCGGTTTATGCATTCATCAACTTTGAGGTTGTGAATGCCAAGCCCCAAAGCAATCAGTCCACCTATCTTGTTAACAGAGTTTTCTACTGTCTGGGGCTGAAAGATCTTACCTGCGCTAGTACCAACCATGAGATCAAAGAACTCCGCGATACGAAGATCGAGGCCAATGGTCTTCTCAAGGCGCTGGAGTATGGACAACTGGATGATAGCTCTAACACCACCTCCATCCAGGGACAGTAGCCGGACACCGCTGAGGTCTGGACGGTACTCCATTGTGTAAGGCCATGTCTCTTGCCCTTCCTGGTTTTTAGTAGAGCAAAGCACGCAATTTTCATGAACCACAATTCCAGGGTAACGATCGAGCTTGGATGACTGGTCGAATTCTCGAAGGCACCCAAAACAGATGACATGCGAACATGGGAGAGTGTACTCCGGCCGACCGAAGAGGCAAGCATAGCATACACTGGCCTTCCTACCTTCGAGCCTAGCAGACGTGGCACCGTAAATCCGGTTGAAAAGCCTCATCCATTGCGGGGTAGGGTCTGTCCAGAAAGCCTGATCCGGAATTTGCTGGAGATACTTCCGGTGCTGTTCGGTGGCATAAAGACGCCTCACTTTGTTGCTTGGATCTTGATGCTCGTTCATCGCTTTGAGTAGCCGAGTGATCGTTGCGTCTACTGATTGTAGAAACCGATCTATATCGATGTCCCCTTCTACAAAGTTGCCCTCTTCTAAAACGGTACCGTTGGCTGACTGATGGCCAGATGCATGCCCTGTCTTGGTGTTGACGCATTTCTTGCCAGTCTCAGAGTTGACGTATGAGCATGGCTGAGTGTGGCTGAGAAATTGATCTACCGCCCTCTTACACACATCTCGAAGATGTTTGGTGAAGATGAACGATGGATGGAGTAGGTCTTGAAGGGCCAAAATTAGTTTTCTATGCTCAAGTATCAGGGCAAATGGCACAATGCTCACCTGATTCGTCTTGTTTGAGCGCATTCCTGAATAAGCTCGAGCCAACCACTGCTGCTACTGCATCAAAGTTCGCCAGCGGACTGCGGTGTAAGGATCGACCCAGAAATTCAGCAAAATGACCTTCGATAGTGATTGGAGGAGATACCTGTTGTCGGCACTGATTCAAGTCGAAAGGTTCGTCGCTACCAGATGCTAGATGTTTGAAGGCATAATCAAACACTGAACGCATTTGGTTTGCGTCAAAAAGGGTCCAGGTGTCCTTTCGCTGACGTTGAACGTATTCAGCATCGCTACGAATGCGTTTACTTAGTTTTACGGTTTGTGCACAGATGTTGTTTGGATGGCCGAGCTTTTTGTAGCCATCTAACGGAACATAGTGGACATGAACGGTCGAGAAATTACGCAAAAGCAGTTCCTTCATGCTTTTATCTCCATGCTGTTCTCCTTAGTATTCTTCGTTCGTAAGATGTCTCCCAGTTTTAGGAGACTTAGCATTGTCCATACCTTCAACGCCATAGCTCTCAGCACGTTATTCTCCTGAATCTCATGCTCGATCGTCATGAAGAAATCGTTCGTCGCGGCATCGTCATCGATCAACCATGCGTTGTTCTCGATGGTAGGTCCATTCAGTATAACAATCAGTGCCGGCAGAGCGTACTGATTCACGGTATTGTGTGATCCCACCCTGCTCCAATCCAAGAGATGGACCACTGAATCAGCCCACGCTTTTTGGTTCTTTGTAATCATGCAGATGACATCGCTGAATATATACAGAAAGCGGGGGTAGATTGTCATCACAGCTGTCTTCCGGTCGATTTGCTTGCCGTCTCTCGAATGGAGCAGGTACTTGCTCTTCGCAGCTTTCGGCCAAGACAATTGGTGTTGAGCGGCAGCTGGTTCACCACCTAGCATACCCTCGCAATCTGCATAAAAGCGAGGGGTTTCGGATCCAAAAGTATCTGGATCTGGGTATAAATTAACCTCGCCAGTGGTAGGCAACAGAGCGGCTTGGCCCTGTTGCGCTCCAGGCATGGGTGCATCCCAGCTATCTAACTGCGCTTGCTCGCGACTTTGGGATATCATCCCGCGAACTGATGCAATTCTTATCAGTATTGCCCTTACGTCAATATATTCTGCATAGAGAATAGAAAGCAAAGATTCGAACTTACTCAATGTGCTTTTCCCAGCGCCAGTCTCTCCGATGAACGATACAATACTTGGGAATTGTCGGCGAGCTGTACCCTGATTGACAGATTCTTCAATGAGACGCGAGAATCGTGTTGTCTCTATGAGTCGGGTAACGCGATAGTTCTCACTCTTTTCAACATGGAGGCCAAACCACTTGGAAACTTGCTCTCTCTCGAAGTTCTCCCTGGAATTGCTGCCATCACGGGATAGTTTTGCACCAGATATCCATGCCCACACCCGCTCCGCGCGACCACCCCCCCTGCTATGGGTCGGGTGCTTCGCTTGATGCTTTGAGAAATGTGTCTCACAGAATCTCGTCTCACATGAACACTTTACCGTAGCTGGAAGTTCGTCGCAAACTTCGCACAGGTCAGCCGTCTGCGAATCGATTGTGAGGTTTTTCAACCCAAAGCTAGTCCGTCTTGAATTCATGTTCGGAGTGAAAAATCCACCTAGGCAACCTATTTAGCAAGTGCATTTTCTTGTGCACTACACTCTTTTAGGACAGGACGGTGGAGGTTGCACTTGGGCGAGCATTACTTACTGTATTATAATAACCTAGAAGTAGGAATCTTAAATAGTAATTCAAAGATACTATGTGGAGGCTGTCCTGTATTTTAGGAAAGATCATACAATCTTTTTTCTAAATCACAACTTCCACCTATGAGGGAATAGGCGGAGATTGGGCAAGGCTGGGTACTGACAGTGAGATGGTGTAGGTATCAAAGTGTAAATGTAGGAGTGAAAAGAGATAGTCATCTTCTCTCCGAACACTCTAGTAGCCTGCTTATATAGTCCAGCTCTTCCATGCCCATGAGGTTGTTACGTGGATAAAATTGATCCTCCAGGCTTCAGCCTCAGCCTTACGTCCGTAAGAGAGACCTTTTACAACGGATTGACGGCTACATGCAGACGATCGGGAACAATTATTGGTTATAGGATAAGCGAGTGACCAGTCAAACGCATGACCTCGTTTATACTGAGGTAAGCTGGGGCCGTATTCGCAAGGCTGAGACGCGATGGCTTCGTTTAATGATTGAAGATTTATTGATGGAGGGTCAACCAAGGGCCGGTCACGTGCCTGGCCTCGCCCTTCAAAAACATGATCCCCGTATTTCAACGAATCGTCTGATGTGCGATCCACCCCCCTTTCTCTCTTTTTGGTTCCACAGAACACCCAGTGGAAGGGCATGCGGTTCTCGGGAAGCAAAAAAACAGCATAGCCTTGCGAACGGAACGCTTCTGTCGACCCTGGTGTTTAGACAATTGGTCGGTACACTCTACGACGACCCTGGCGGATATATACTACTAGTCTTTAGCAAGGGTTCCCAAAGAGGAGTTTATTAATGCATCCGACCTTTCTTGCTCTACATCAGGAATAGATGCCATATTGATGGCAGATGATTGAGTTTAGAGCATTAAAAGTTCACCCAGTAAAATGTTAAATGGTGCGAAAGGTACCAACTTTCTAGTCTCTTAAATGATTGTACTGAACACGAGTCGGATTACCGGATCTCCCCGCATAGGCGAATTGAGAATTCACGTTAACTCCAACGTACCAACAACTTTCCCATATTTGGAGAATCATCATGGGCTCCATAATGCACTATCTCTGCAGATTCTTCGCACAAACAGGAGAGTATATAGTGTAAAATAGCAACAATATTAGAGATGATATTGCATTTAATGGTTGCACGAGGTTCGGGATCAGGTCCGAATTCCACTGATTTGAAACCGGCGAATTAGGGCTAAGTCTAAAAATAAAGAAAACGCTTTTGTTTAAGAACTAATAGACATTTATATTCAAATGAAAGTGACATTTATGGGAGGTGTCAGACCCGGACAAAAAAAAAGATCCAAAATGAGAGAAATGCCAAAAAGGCGGGCCACCTAAAGACCAAAAAATCACAGGGTGTTAGAACCAAGACTGTCAAGTCTCGATCACATCAATGACTGATGTCACGTGGTGGACTCCTCTAAGCGAACTCAGCGAAAAACCATCGATGACATCTCGACTCGACCTCATCAACTCTTAACCAAGGGCGAAGGGCAGAGCAGCAGGCAGCAGGCCTGGACTGAGGTGAGCCATGACTGAGGTGAACCATGGTACGGTTCTGTCCTCAGACGGATGGTAGATAGACATTTATATAGCTGTGCAATGACTTTGTCGTTAAAGTGGGTTCTAACGGTAATAACAATAGTATAAAGATATAGGAAGTACATAATTATAATAATAGTAAGAGCTATAAGTTGTAGACTAAGTTGTATAAATTCTTACTACTTCTATGGACAAAAACCCCAACTACCTATTATCCCATAAATTAGAATGCCTTTGTTTGCCATTTACAAGACAAGCCTACAAACTTACACCTGTCCTGACAAACTATTAATCTGCGAGAAATAAAAAGATTTTCCGTGCCACGCGTCTTCTAGTTCTAAAAAATGAATTTACACTACCCAGCTTCCGACTAATATCCTGCGTGGCCGCCCCCAGATAAGATAAGAAACTACAGTGAACTCGGTAACATTTCGTCATTCGTATATATGTAAAAGATGGTAATTGGCGGAGTACATTGTGTTGTGTGGTGGCAAAACAAAGAATATTTGTTTTTTACCTTGGAAGGAGCAGATGGTTGGGAACAATGTATAGTGCCTGTAGTATATAAAAGCCCCTTCCTCACTGAATATATTTCTCCCCAGATCACTCAACTCTCTTGATTAGTATTTACACAAACCAACTAATTAACCTTTCGAAACTTCCGCAAAACTCACTTTCACAAACGATTACACACTACAACCCACACGCAATGGCTCCCCTAAAAATGTCATTCGCCGAACGCATGATGGCCAAATACGGTTACGAAGAAGGAAAAGGTCTCGGAAAAAACGGCGAAGGTATTACCGCTCCCGTCGAGGCCGTAACTACCATCGACCGCATGGGTATTGGAGCCGAAGGCGGATTGATTAAAGCCCGCGCATTTGAGACCCAGCCGACGGAAGAATGGACCATTCCTAGGATCAAGTCTAGGTTTCTTCACGTCACCAAACTTGACTACAATTCTGGCGCCGCGACGGTGCGAGGTCTCTTTGACGGCCTCCCTGGCTTAGTGGAAATCAAGGCTTCCAACATCAACGCGTGGGTCGAGTTTGATACCGAGCAGCACGCGGAGGAAGCAGCTCTAGAGATAGATGGAACGTCTTTTGGATGGTCAGGAGGAAAGGTCTCTGTCTGCTTGATTGAGGAGAAGGACGTTCGCGAGGTCAATGAAAAGCACGATGGCCCTTATCTCTCCACGTTCCTCCGCGAGGAAAAGGAAAATGCCCGCATGTCTACTTCGACCATTTTTTTGTCCTCTCTTCTAGAGAGCAGCGAGATTAGGTACCTTAATTCCATGTGCGAAAATAGCGCCATGGTTAACATCTCAGGTGGCAGTGGAGACCCATATGACGACGACTGTGAGGAGGAATCTATGGGGTACAAATTCGCGCGTACAGAATACCCTGGGTCTGGAACCCTCCTCGTTCGAATGGAGAGCCCGCATCACGCCAAGCAGTTCGTGGCAGAGTGGAACGGCCAGTACTTCAAGACGCGAACCGTCTACGCTAAGCTCGTCGAGGACGCAGAGCTCGACAAGATCATAGAGCAGAAGAAGGCTCAAGAGGGTCCTAAGGGCGCTATATTTCTTTGTCCATTGCCCAAGGATATGGCTACTGAGGAAGCTGTAGCTAAGCTCTTTCCTGGCGTAGAGATTTACAACGTTAACTTCCCTCCAAACGGCAATTCAGCGATTATTTTTCTTGATGGAGCTACCGCCGCTCGAATTATCCAGGAAAACCCCCATGGATTCCGGGCGCAGGGAAAGCGGTTCCATGTAAAGCCGTTCTTGGACAAGAAGCAGAAGAAGCGTCAAGCTCTCAATGCTTCTTCGACCGATTCCTATTCCGTTGCCGCGATCGCTAACCAAACAGCTAATATGAGCGTTTCCGCTGGGAAGAACGGTCCTTGGAATGGGAAGACCTTTGATGTTATCGTCAAAGGTCTTCACTACAACGCTACAGAGTCTGATGTTAAGGACTTCTTTAAGGGCTTTTTGGTTGTCCGCGTTAACTTCCCTAAGACGAAGGGGATCGTCTTTGTAGGGTTAGAATCGCAGGCTGAGCAGCAGCGAGCTGTGTCGACTCTTAAGAAACGCAGCATCTTGGGGCGACGCGTTGCGGTCGAGCTAGCTAAGCCTAGGGCTTAGACTAGCGATAAAGGTTTCATGTAATAGTTTATTTAGTGAAAAGAAAACCGCAATGTCCTATTTGTCTGCTGTTGGTTTAATTAGAGACGAGTTTTATTATTAATTGCTGCGAAGTAAACATTACCAAAAGTAGTTCGTAGCCAGTAAAGTGGTGAAAATGTCAGTATATCTAGTGAAAACATTAATTCCCTTTACATACTATTGCAGGAATTAAGAACAGGTTTTTTCAGTGACTTGCTATTTGTCAAGGTTCCATATTTGTTGATCTCGCTTTATTGCTGTAATTAGTTGTGTAATCACTGCGCCACCCCGTAAGCGCCGGGATTGTTAAGGCAGCATGACAACTATAGAAATAAAAACCCTTTAATACTTCTTTGTCTGGACGGCAGTCAGCTGTTCACTTTTCCTATCTAGAATATTTGTTCGCGATGATGACTTTGGAGCCTGATCCTAAAACAACGCCCACATCACTTTGTGTTTTTCTCACTGGTGTAACCGGATTCGTCGGCGGCACTATCCTCTCTTGTCTCTTAAAGGCACATCCTAATGTTCTCGTCAAAGCCTTGATCCGTGAGGAAAGGGATGCTAAAGAACTTCAATCGGTCTATTCAAATCTCATCCCCATCATCGGCGAACTTTCCTCGCTTTCTCTCCTCATGTCTACGGCAGCGGAGGCCGACTTCGTCATCCACGCTGGAGGTGACAATGTCCCCGCCGTTTGCGCGATAATAGATGGGTTGGCATCCCGTACCACCACTGGATCGCCCATGCCACGGCTCATCAGCCTAACCGGCCCGCGTAGTCTCATCAACCTCTCGAATCCCATCACTGGGAATCTTAGGGCGGGCAGCCGTCCCTGGAGCGATATCACGGACGCACATACAATACTGAACGTTCCTAAGGATCGGATGCACGCTGGTGCTGATCAAGCCATCGTCGCTCACAGTACTGCTAAAGGGGTGGGCACAATGTTGGTCTCGCCTGGTCAATTGTGGGGTCGGGGCAAGGGTCATTTGAAGAAGGAGAGCAATGCGGCATTTTATTATGCAACGGTTAAGAGCCGTGGACGGGCCTTTGTAATCGGAGACGGGACTGCGACTTGGTCATGGGTTTCAATTGGTGATTTGGGAGATGCGGTCGTGTTCCTGATGGAACAGGCACTAAAGAGTGGGAGCGAGAGACGCGGACAAGTAGGAGTAAATCGAGATGGCTACTACTTTGTGCGTACCGGAGACCTGAGCATGATAGAAAGAGCCAAAGCTGTCAGTGAGCGCTTAGGCCTTGGAGAAGTAGAGAGCGTATCGGTCGATGCCGCAAGAGAAATCCATCCGTTTGGCCCCATAATGTGGGGGTGTGGTGAAAGAACGAGATCTGAGAAGCTACTCGAGCTGGGTTGGAGGCCGAAAGAGACTGATTGGAAGGCTTTGATGGAAGAGGGAGAGGGAGAGAGGGCATAAGGGTAGTATTAAGACGGGAATACTAGTAACTATCTCTAATTTACTACATAATTAGGGAGTATGGGGTTTGTGTTACATAGTATTTCTTGTCTCAGCTAGGTCCGTAGGGTAGTAAAGTAAGGGTGGGCGTAAAAACCTTAAGGTTATTCTATACGCTGCTATGTAGTGATACTTTGTAGTGAAGCTAATATACGTGTGGAAGAGGACGGCTTAGTCAGTGGCACACCCCATGACTGTAAGTGTACTGGGTTTACATTTATCCAAGTATGATGTTGCTAGTCATCTGAGAAAACTAAACATCTCTAAGACCTCAACATTGACATGGTTATTAAAACTCCTCAGGCCATAGGGCACTATCCCAGCTTCTTCCAGATTCTCTTAGGCGCGAATCCAATGTAATGTTCCCTTGACACACATACAATACTTTGGAATATGCAGCCTGTCCCCAAAAGCTCCAGGTTGTATTAGCGGGGGCGAATACCACATCGCCCACGCTAAGACTCAATTCCTCGAAGCCTTGTACTCTTACACCCACTAGGCCATCCACAATCTCCAGTGCTGTATGACCGGGCAGCGTCCAATTGTCGGCTTGCGTATTGGAAGCTAATTGGGATAATGTGATTGTGCCCTCGCGGCTCGACGATATAAGAGACATTGGTTGTGCTGTGAGATAGATACTTGGGTCCATATCCCTTTGCCACGAAAAATGGCGTCGTGCTATCCTTGGCCAACTCGTTGGTCCCATTCTTCCACACGGCGCCTTTATCCCCACTTATTCCGTTTGCATCGAAGTCAATTGGCGGGCTGAACTGTAGTTGGGCCCAAACATCTAATTTCTGCAGTTTGCTAATTGTGTCAGCGTCTCCTCCAGGGCTGGTGAAGTTGCCTTGGGGAAAGGGAGCGTAAGTTGAAGAGGTATAGTTGGCAGTAGCGAGGAAGTAGAAGAGCTCTTCGAATCCACCGGGCTGAATGACACCGACCATCTCAGTAAAGGGATCCAGAGTCTGGAAAGAGTGGGTGGTATTTTGTGGCACGGCACCATAGTCGCCAGGTGTGAAAATGCGACCAGCTGTGGTATTGTCTTTCGAAGCCCAAAGAGCGAAACGGCCACGAAGGTTGTAAAAATTCTCGTAGTGAGCCTGGTGGATCTGATTGGGCTTGTGAGCACGCGAATGGGAGAAGGAATAAAAATGATACTTACCTGTGGGAGCACACCCAATTCACTGCTTGCGGGTGCGGCAGTGCTGATCAACGTGAATGCATTTCCCGATGAAGGCCCCGTCACAGGAAATCGGTAGACTTGAGAGCCAACTTGGTAGCCATCAAGTGTATATGCGCGGATGGCGTATGGTCGCACATGGTCAGGTACCTTTTTGACGACCAAGCTCCTTTCGACATCTTTCGCAACGCCTTGGCTAGCAGTGGCTTCGCCAAAAAGGGCAATCAGAGGAAGTAGCAGCATTTCGCGTATCTAATGACGATGATAGAGGTTGTCGAATAGGTCAATTATATATGTTTTGCGGTAACGGTGACGCGTCACTCGGTGGAAATTAAGATACATCAGCGAAAGACACGCCGAGAACGAAATGTGTTTACAGACCAATCTAGTAATTAAACGGGGGCGGAGTGGGGTTGTTTGGCCGAGATCTATCGGTTGACAATCTATCTTGACTTTACTCTAGTAGCGCCTGAGGATGGCACATGTACGTGTACGTATGTACGAAACTCGTACGTACGGTACATATATACGAGTAAATTTAAATGTGTCGTACATAACTTAGGTTAATTTATAAGTAGCTTCTAATTAACCAGAGAAAAAATAAGTAAGTAAGAAATAGATCTAACCTAGGTAACCCTCTTTCTTTTTTTACCCTTCTTTTTTATTACTTTTCATCTTTTTTTCATCATAGATAGTAATAAGTAGGCTAGAAATGTATAAAAATGTAAAGTTTAAAGGATTTTAAGATATATAAAAATGTAGTTACGTGCTACTAACGTATGTACGAAATATACCGTATGTACGATATATATACGATTTTTCGTCCGTACATGTACAATTGCTAAATGTACTATATTTTACTATCCCTAGTAGCGCCCCATTTTTAAAATGACGTACAAGCATCATGCCAAAGCTCTCGGTATTGGACCTGAGCACAGTTAGTATGGGAATCTATCCTAGGGCCCTACGTGCTAGAGTAGCTATGTAGTACAGCATGTCTGAAACTCACGTGCGCCCTCAACACTGAGCGGCAAAAACCATCAAACTATACATAGGTATACAACGCAGCTGAATATGTCAGTTTTGACACTTTTTTCCCCCTCTTTTTTCCTTTTTTTTCTTCTTCTTTGAGTACAACTCCTACTGTCCTGTAGGAGTCCTCTTTAGCTTAGTGTGGTTGCGGACATGGCATTTAGCAAAAGCAGGAACGATAAGGACATGTATATCTATAAGCTTATAGATAAGGGTTCATGAATCAAGCATTGGGTTCAAAAGTTTCTTAATAAGTAATCATCAAGGAAATAGAAGGCTATAGTAAAAACGGGCTGTAGAGAGAGATAATTACAGACACGTTCAGCGATTAGTTAAATATCTGTGTACGTAAAAGAGGGTACTATGATATTATTATTTGTAAAGAGGATATTTCAAATCCACCAGGGTGCCCTTGGAAATGACAGTCACTACAAATCATAAACTGCGGGAAAGAGAAGGTCATCTATACAATCCAAGTTAAAAACAGTGATACCGCAACTTTATAAACGACAGTGGACCACAAATATACATTACGCTAGGCTTCCTTCCCGTGGATAACATCCCCCTCGGAGGCATCACTCGAGCTCGTATGCTGCAGCGCATACTCCACGTTCTGGATAGCGCTCTCAACAGCAGCTTGCACATCGACATGAAAGAAGGGACGGTTCAGCCCGTGAAGTGCGGCGACCCTACCAGTCGACCCAGCAGTGCCTTGCGCACCCTGACTCTCAACATCAGGACGCTTGCTCGATGTATTATCGTCAAGGGTAGCGAACGAGTAAACAGGGTTCCAGTGTTGTCTTGATTGAAACCGTTTGGCGTCCACATATCCGAAGCCCGCCGTCGTCAAAGCGCGTTTAGCCCAGCGGTTGTTGACGGTGGCGAAGTGCCATTCTACAACATCAGGCGCGGCGTATCGGTCTAATTGATCGCGGACGTCGATGAGGCCTTGGACGGTAGTCACATCGAGATGATCGACCGTGGAAAAGTCGAGCACGATGGCGCGTAGCGTCGGGCGGTTGTCGTCTTCGTTGATCTGCTTGCCGCGGCGTGGGCCTGGGTCGTTCCACGGGCGGTCGCCGAGCTTCGCGTACCGATTGAGCAGCGTTGGGCGTGCGATGTGCTGTGCGTGCGCTACGAGCTCGTCCATGTAGCCTTGCTGGTTGATGTAGGTGAAGCCACCCGTGAACCGGAAGACCATGATGCCAGGGTAGGGCGACTCAGGCTCCACGACTGGATTAAGTCCATCGCGGCGGTTGGTGGGGACGTAGGCATCGCGGACAGGCGCTGGAGTGCTGGTATTACTTCGGCGCGTGATGGCATCAGTGGTCGCTCGCTGGACCCGGACTCTACCTAAGACGGTGCCGTGGCTGAAGAGTACGCGGAACATGAAAAGACCAAACGAGGCCCCGATCGTGACGTAAATTCCGTTCTCGATGTTTGTGAAGATCGTTACTAGGACTCCTGCAAAAAAGAAGACAACTTCAAGGGGAGAAGTTTCCCAGAACTGGAACACGACGTTCGGAGGGGTGATGAGATCACCGACGGCATGGATGATGATGGCCGCAAGGGAAGCGGAGGGGATGTAGAAAAAGACAGCCGTGAGCGCGTAGAGGGCAAGTAGAACGATCAGAGCTGTAAAAAGACCGGCCAATGGCGTTCGGACTCCAGCTTTAGATTTGATAGCAGTACGCGAGAAAGATCCAGTAGCAGGATATGCACCTAAGAAAGGACCCAGGACGTTGGTAAATCCCACTGCGACCAGCTCTTGCGATGGGTTGATGACATAGTTGTTGATGCGACCGAAGGACTTGGAGATGGCGATGTGCTCTAGGATCAGGACAATGATAGTGACAGGGATATCGGGAGCAATAGCGTCCAAGAGCTCTTTATCCATCTTCGGGGCACCCGCGTGCTGGAAACCTTTGAATTGTTAGTATATCACCTCCGCAAGTAAAAGTATGGACAATGATTACCCCGCGGAACTCGACCTAATATTTTGAATTTAGCCCTGTTTGCATTTCCCTTAATGTTCCGAACGTTACTAAAATTCGCCGTCAGCTTAACTCAACCAGGGGTGATTCATTAGGCAATCAAGGTCTCCAAACGCCACTCCACGCCACGTGGTGTCTTGATACCACTTTGTACTCATAAAAACGTACCGATTAACCAGCCAACTTATCATTATGTAAAGAAGAATGACAAATGCCATGCGAAGGGTGCTTAGGAAAAACCATAATTTCTTCCTTTGGGGCTGCTTCTTGGTCATGAAACTGCAGAAGATGCGGATCCCGTAGAGCATAGCAAGAGCAGACACACCCATTGCCGCGTCGAGTTTAGCTTTGGGAAGATGCTTCAACGTATCGATGATGACCAGGTAGGTTGCTCCGCGAGTGTTGACACCTGAAATACCGAGAAGGGCCGGGACCTGGCCAGCTCCGATCGAAATGGCGGCGCCAGTCATAAACGAGGTGATGGCAACTAACGGGATGAGCTCGACGATGCGGCCCAACCGCGTTAGACCGATGAAGAGGAGGACAGAGCCTGCAATGACCGAGAGCGCCCTAGCGATTTCCTCGGCGGCTAGATGTTTATGTGTTTTTTGAACCTTGGTGACAATATTTCCGACAATTGTGGACATAACAGCTACTGTCTACAAAGCTTGGATATCAGTTACGTGGTCTCTCGAAATATTGGAAGGATCTACATACACCAATAGTGATGTCTTTTGAAGTAGCAAAGGCCCAGTAAAGTATGAAACCAACAAACGATGTGTAAAGGCCGTACTCAGGAGGAAGTTTGGCCAAAAGCGCATATGCCATACCTTGTGGAATGACAACAAACCCCACCGTAACACCTACTAAGCTTAGCGACATGTAGAAAAGAGTTTACCACATGAATCCCATCACTTACCAGCAACAACATCGCCAAAGAGCCATGTCAAGTTGTAATGGAAGATCCAGTTCCAGAAGGGGAATAAACTGCGTAGATAACGTTGAATTGCACCGACAGATGGTTTGAAACTCGACAACCACTCCCCTACAGTGGGCTCCCTCTCATCATCTTTTGTGTAATTGTAAGTCACGTGTATACTAAGAGTGTAAGAGTGTTGGCATAGTCTTGACTTACATGTTTCGATCAATGGGTCCGAGATTGTACTGGCCGGGAGTCGCTGCTCGTTACGATAATCGAGCTTGATACCGACGGACTTGGCTACCGTTGCTGCCATGATTCTTGTGTAAGAGCTAAGCTATTGTTATCTGAGCCTTGACAAGACACCGCAGCGAGAGAACAAGCTCTTTAAATAAGAAAACAAGATCCTCGGAGCCGGAGATGTGAGTTTGGGGTAAGCTGAACGTGAGGCCTTTCAAATTGGTGGCTTATGATCGGACAGTCTAGCTGTGACAATACGCGGGCGTTTTTGACGCACTGTAGCTTTTGGATGTTTCCAATCTAGTATGATCCGCGTTGGGCTGAAAGATTCAAGAATAGATCTTTTATGTAATGGTTTGCTCAATCAAGGACGGTCAATCGTGATCATCACTTTGCTTTTTTTTTTTCAAAGAGATGGCACCAGGAAAGCCCCGGTGGTCGGAATGATCCGTCATGGTATCGAAGCAACGACACAGATGTATATAAGGTGTGCCATGGAAGAGGGGCTGGGCCAGCCAAGGTGCTGCCCTTGAACGAGCACCAAGACCTACAAGGTCTGGGCAAAGACGAATTTTTCGATTGGCGTGGCTTGCGAGGCGTTGCTTGGATTTCGTTTCTGCGAGGGACAAGATACGACGGTGATTTTTCAAGTTGACAAGTGCAGAAGGAGATGCAGGAACATTGCCCGTTCGAGCGGGCAAAAGTAATTAATGTCTCCATAGTGAATAGGCGTCTGTATGTTACCAGTATACTGCTTATTACTCTTATGAGAGCATTCCTATTGCCGTATGCCAGTCCTCTATCCTGCAGTATCGTGGGCCACCTACAAGGGTTATTTCTCGCTTCGAAACTGACGCAATTCTGCCATGGATTGCGATATCGAGCTCGCCCTCTTGGCAATTCTTGAGTTTCTTGCTTCTTCGCGTGCTGTCTAAGTTGTTAACGGCGCCCATTCTAAATGGCGATTTAATTAAACGCAACCCTTAACGATTGGGCATGAGTGGATGTGAAGAAAAAAAAGAAGAAGAGTGCTTGGGTAACGGACACGTGGGAAATGCAGCATGGGGGCTAAATCACCGATGTTTAGGAGTGGGGGTCTATTGGTATACATGCTGTAATGCAAAAACACAAACCTAACATCATGACTATCAATGCTAAAAAAGAAATTTTAAAATGAAAATATGGGGCTAAAATAAGTAACAGACATAGGGAATTCTACCGTCTCACAGAAACAGCTGCGAGTATTCTGGTCATTGGGAGACAGTGGAGCTGTAGCAATTTTGGCCGCGGCTTCGTATCACCCTTGCACCCAACCAACCTTCTGGACCTCTCGCGTCATTCCACACAATGATGGAATCATGCACACACGCGCCATTATCGCCAAACAGATGGAAACGGAGGTCGGTCTCGGTTTATTCAATTGCTGATTGGTTACGAGACTGTCGTTCAATGCCTAGAAAGCACGCGACAGCGGGAACGGGGGCGACTTTGTAGCTGTGATGGGATGAATATGCGTCAAGCGCGGCATGACATGATTTTCCTGGGGTTTGAAAGCGCATTCGTCAAAGAGATAAAATTGAGGCTCGATTCATGACATAGTGATCTACGGATAATCTGGCTTGTACGGGGAGAATAATGGAACGTCAGGGATATAGCAAGACATTAAAAATAAAATGCGTCTCGGCAATCGATCTGTGAAGTAAGCCCTCCAAAAAAATCTCCTTTATGCTTGTAGATAATTGTTTTGGTCGATTAACATTCTCCGCGCCAATCTGATCGTGGTATATCCTGTAATTGGTCTCCATCTCCACGCATTCCACTTGTGATGTATTTGCATTAGAACCGCCCGCCAACTCGGATCCGTACACGTATATCGCAGGAACAAATTTAGTTGAATACAAGCAGGGGTGTCATGGTACTGTCTAAAACGCCACCCTACGTGGTGTCTCTACAACAAATAACTCTGCACCCGGGGTATAACACAAATAAGCCTACAGCTTGGGTCTTCAAATAGCTCCGAACTATACAGGGATCGCTTTCTCATGACCTTCACCAATCTACTATAGTTTAGGTCTCGCTCGAGGGTACATCAAAGCCTGCTTTAGTTAGTCTCCGTACTAGACACGACAGTATCATGGTTAGTCCTTACAAGGCACTCCTGTCTTTATTGGGGGCTTATAGCTGAGGGGAATCTTTCAATCCGACCTCACCAAGGGCCTAGAAGAGTCCGTCCTATGACATACCCGGAGCTGGTACGCATGAGCATGATTAGTCGGTGAATGATAACATGCGATGTTTTTGCTCTCAACACTGTAAAGATAGAGACTTCCAGAAAGAGCAAGGCTTCTCCTTCTTTTGAAGTGCTTCCACGCTGCAGATAGTCAGCCACATTGCATCATGTTTGGCATGAAATACACGGGGCCACTTACACAAAAGTTTCGAATGGTACACCCCGTAGTTGCTTCTTGCCACTGATCATCACCCATGGCTTCGGGGCGAAGCTCACTTTAGCCCAGGCCTTGATCAAATGACGCCAATAACATGCCTGTGAAGCAGGAGAAAGATATTGATCGCGGAATGTCGTGGCACTGTTGCGGGCGATCGCCTTTGCACGTTCTGGATCATTCAGTAGATCCTTTACTTTCGATTCCAAGTCTGAAAAGTCGCGTTCTACCTCGACAAAGTTTTGATGGGGCCCAGTGGCGATCAGTACACTATGATGTGGTTCAATCCATTCCCTTTTGTGCATGATTGTGACCGACTCGCAATTGAGGAGGTATTTGCCGCGACCAGAATAGCTTCGTCCCTCAGTATGGATGAGAAACTGATAATTGCAATGGTCGACCATTGATAACGCGTTTGAGGTTTCACCTGACGCTACGTGCGTCCGATTCCTCCACCTGACTTCTTGAACATCCGCCCACTCCTTGTCACGAGTCATTTGCAGCAAGTGGCTTCGAACTGGATTCGTCTTCACAGCCCCTCGCCATAATGCTTTTGTGATCTTTTGTTCCCAAGGGGGTTCTTTCGCGCTCAACTCGGCACGGATCTGCTCATAGTTGCCCACCAAGTCCAGTGGCCACGACCAATATCCAAAATCAGGCATCAGCCACGTCTCTTCGTCGACGACAAGCCTCGAGAGGGACCAGAACGTGTGGTGGGCGTGCTGCGGGTCTGGAAGGTCGCTTACGACGAACGAGAACTCGATGTCAGGAAGTCTTTCGGGACTGGACGTCAACGCGCGATCAATCTGGTGAAGCGTACCCAGAGCACGGCTAATCATATATTCATCATTGATATTCGATTCCAAGATGAAGAGCTATAGAACTTCCTGTTAGAGACCTGTGCTCGATCTGCTTCGCGTGGAATGTAGTGGCCATTATGAGAATATGCGTACCTTTTGTTTGTAAATCATCGCTCTGACCGCGCCCTCAGCTTTCCACCCGATATCGATATCATGGGGCTCTACTTTTCTAGTACCCTTTCGATACTCAACAGCACGCTCGATCTCGGGAAAGAGATGCGAGAATTTAGAGGAGCATTCCGAAGCCGACATATCGTACCGATCAAGGCTTGTTGACCATTCTGCTTCAATCCCCGGTTGAGGTGTTTGCAAGTCGTCGTACAAGAGCTTTGGCTCAGGCACTTGGGGGCCTTGTGTTGCGCTGGAAGTGGTAGATGGCAGGTCCTTTCGAAGGTTGTTGAGGTAGCTAGCTATGGCGAGTAGCAGAAACAACACCACGCCACCCTTCAGGAGTGGACGACGAAGATTCTGCACCGTCTCAAAGCTCATTTTGATGTGAAGGCGGTTGAACGAAAGGTTGAGCAGTACAGCGCTATGAAAACCATCGCCACTTTTGCCCTAATACTCAAAACATGCCCCTGCCTTTTGCTTTTCTTGAAGAATGCTCCACTTAGTGGGACCTCCTAACTTGATTATCTAATTATCGACAGATTTTTAATGCCTAAAAAAAGATATTGATAGCCCATTAAAGGGTGTGCGATAGCGATAGTCGGTTTGGGAAACTTGGCATATTCTCTATAGGGGCAACATTAGGGGAATCTGGAACCTTATGTATAGATTTACTAATGCATTACTACTCTGTGGTCTAATGTTTAAAGAGTATTGTGTTGTGACTTCTTCACCTGTGTTAATACCGCAAGTAATTCGATGACTGTTGCGACACCAATTACCCTTTAATCTGTCATGATAACTCGACTAAACTCTAAATTCTATAGTAAGACCTATTGTTAGTACTACAGTGTGCTTCTAAGATTCGATTGCAAAGAGTTCCAAATCAATAGATAGCCTAAAACTCGCTGGTACATAGTTAGGATAACCTAACTAGGGGTAATTTAGTGAGTTATTAAGGTCTTAAACGCCAACCCATGTGGTTTCCCGATACTACTTTGCACCTAGAAACAACTAACTTAGGGCACCCTGGCCCTACTCAACCTTGCATGAATGCGCTCCTTCCTGAAGTGAAATCAAGCAGCTTGGGGAGCGGAGAAAATCGGCCAAAACAGCACATTATGCGAGCTAAAGAGGACGTAGCATACAAATACATAGATGGACTAGGTATGGAACTTCAAAAGTTTTCACTGATGTGCCAGATTTTTCGGACACTTTCTACGCCAGCCTGAACGTCTACGTCTTCCGTCTTTCTTTGTATTACTTCCCTACTTCGCAGTATTTTCTGAGCAATCTCATGCCACTCCAAAGTCTCCTTTCCCACAATCTCTTTAGCAGTTGCATCGACGTTGACAGGTAACAGTTTTCCATTTCTCTTCCTAATAATGCCATCAACAACCACCATGTCAATATCGGCGGGGCTGGAGTGCAGGATGATTGCTGCAACAGGGTCGTGCTGCGCAGCACCGATCATAGACGGACTCAACGCATCAAAAATGGCCAGATCTGCCTTGTATCCCTCGGCGATTTTGCCGATCTCCTTCTCCATCTTTGCTGCTTGGGCGCCTTTGATGGTCGCGAGGTTAAATGCAGCCTCCACACTCAGACTGTATGGCAGATCATGTCCCTTTCCTTGTTTGATATTGTACTCGTTAAAATGATTTCTCGCGTTTTGCAGTCCGAGGCGTGCTTCCGATACGATAGAGCCTGCGTTATTCGAGTGACAGTCAATGCCCAGGCTGGCACGGTCCTGGACCGCACTCCTTCGAACACTGGCATCGGGGTCCAAAAACGCCGCGTCGAAGCACAACGGGCGTCCCATGGCCATCTGCAGTTCTGTGCTAGGAGTAGCCGAGATATGAGCACCGGCTTCTCTGAGGAGTTTACCATCTTCCTTAGAGAAATCACCTCCATGGGAAACAAGGAGCCGGGAGTCCATGACCCCAAATTTTTTCGCAAATTGCAACACACTGAAGAAATTTGTGCCATGTGTAGTAATTAGTCTGATATTCTTCTCTCGGACCTTTTCAAACGCATTTTTAATTAGCTCGGGTGCGATAAACCACAGGTCCCATGCGAACCCCAAGCTGACTCTACCGTTGCCAAACGGTGCTGCATCAGCGAGCTCGGAGAAAGTCTGCATAACCCAATCTTCGAGGGCGTTCTCGTGAAGCATCAACGGGTTGAATGATTTTAAGCGATCCATTGCCGCGTAGCAATAAACCGCTCGGACACCTGAAGAAGCCGTTGCGGCGATCCCAAGTTTTGGGTGATCGGGAGAGACGGTGATGTGCGCATGATCTACAACAGTAGTTGTACCGGCACTCAATGCTTCTAGCATTCCAGCTAGCTGTCCATAGAAAACATCTTCTACTGTATACTGGGCATGTTGATAATTACCTGCAATAACATCAGTCCTACGGTACGCAAACTTCTTTCGGGATGTAGCATACCCGTTATCAAGTACTCTAGGAGCAATTCGTTTCCGTGGCGGCCTTTCAATTGTGTTTGCCATCCGTGGTGGTGGGTGTCTATAAAGCCTGGGCTGATAATCTTGTGGCTGCAGTCAATGATTTCGGCATCCCTAGGGACTTCGATATCTTTCCCAAGCTTCGAGATGTTGCCACCAACTATCAGAACATCAACTCGAGATGATTCCACCTGATCACTCGCGCCATGCAGCAAAACGGTGCCATTTTTGAGCAAGACTTTGTTGGTAGACATTTCTGAGAGTAATTATTTAGATCCGTTGTTGATGTATGTTGAATTATGGGGCGAGATGAACGTACAATTTACAATGCAAGAGTAACGCTGCAGACTTGAATCAGTATTTATATAATACTTGAATGACATGCATTCTGTAAGATAGTTGTTTCATTACTAGGCCGCACACGCTATTATCGATAGCTGTACATGTAACATCCTAATGACGTAAGTTTCCATGAACAAGAGCCATTGGACGGATCTTTCGGCCTCGCGACCGTCTAATGCCGCTATGGGTTTTGCGGTACTCGCTCTCGCGCTATTGGAATCCGAAAAACGTAAACCCGATTGTTATACCCGCAACTTGTAGGTCGAGACCACAGAGCTTATAAACATATATTCCTACCAACAACAAACGTTTGAAGTGTTTCTCCGTCTTTAATGATATTATTTCCCATGCTGTTTTCCCCGCAATACACTGCTTCCAGTTTATCCCCATCACCCTACCAAACAATATATCCACCGTCAACGATGATTTCGCTTCCAGTCACATAACTGCTTGCATCACTGCATAGCCAGACAGCAGTCCCTCTGAACTCTTCCGGTTTAGCGATCCTGCCCAAAGGAATATCTTTCACCCACTGCTTACTCAACTCCTCCATCTCTTCACCCGCGTTCGCGGCTGTCTCGATATATCCCGGTGACAAAGCATTGACGCGGATACCGTGAGGCGCCCATTCAGCAGCAAGAGATTTCATAAGCTGGGCCGAGGCCGCTTTTGACTTGGAGTGCCAAAGTTAGTATAAATGTTTGAGATGGCATGGTCCCTAGGAAGTGGGAGCTTACAGCATTATACGCCGCTTGCTTTTGCGGCCGGTTGACGATTTTTCCACTCATGCTGCTTACTATCAATATTCTCCCTTTGACTCCATTTTCAATCATGTATTTCCCAGCCTCTCTTGCGAAAAGGAATGTTCCGTTTAAATTGACATCAATCATTTGCTTGAAGTCTTCATACGGATAGTCCTCTGCTGGCGATCCACCGGTGATGCCAGCATTCGCGACCAAGATGTGGACGGTACCGAAATCGGAGACGATCTTAGAGAACGTGGATTTTACAGATTCTTCCGATGAAGTATCGCATTCGTAGCCATGAAGTTTGGCAGGTGGGAGATTAGCAGACGCGACTTCTTTCTGTATACTCTTTACAGACTCATCCGCGGAAGATTGCTTTAGGTCGACAGCAGCGCCATGAGCTCCAGAGAGAGCGAATGCAGCCAATATTTGTTGACCGAGACCCTGGGACGCTCTTCGTTGATAGTCAGTTGGGTTGGATCCGTACGATCAATAACCCTCATTCTAGCAACGTACCCAGTCACTATCAATCAAGTAAGTAACGGAGCATTTCGGGAAAAATGAAATATTACCAACAGCTACTTTCCCTTCCAAGCTAAACTCTGGCAGTGTTCTGCGTCGCGAATGAGTAAAGCGCACTTGGTGGGACAATCGAGCTACTCTGCAAGATGTACGTGAAAAAGTAGAAAACGAGACGTACGGTGGCATATTTGGTGGGCAGCAAAGTAGCGGAACTTGTTCAGTTGGAATTGAAAGAAAAAGATGGGAAAGTGAATTGACCCTGACGACGAATGTCGATGGTCATTATCGATGGTATGCGGACCGTGCTGTTAACCTCGTTGGTCATATTCTACGTCACACCTGCGTATATGAAGCATAATTACTCCTAGGAGACAACACTACAATGACACGCATCCAGATGTGATCAATATCTGTTTAATGCCGCTCTCTGTTCTTTGTATTTAGAATAGGTTCAATGTTTGATGCAGAATCTGAAAGGAATGATGTTTTGGCCTTCGACTCTGAGGGTTACCCAGATCCATGCGAGTTGAGTCGACAACGCTGTGTGCTGGCGCGAAAAGAGAGACCAGCGTAGACGAAAACAATATATCTTCCTGGTCTCTATCACAATGGAAACTTCAAAAAACACAGGAAGGGGAATCTGAAAATACGGCGGTTGTTATTTAAGTTCCATGGCCGTTGGAACCAGGGTCCAGTCGGCCCTTACATGGCATTAGGGCTCGCCTATTGGCCCGAAGAATATCGGCGCTAGGCCACAGCTGGACATTTGTTTACAACCCATGTTTGGCGAGCGCGAACTTCAACCTTCTCCCTGCCTCTGAAATCAACGACGCTGTACAGGACCGCACACTATGGAGTCGTATAATCTAAAGACGGCTTCGACATACATAAACAATTTGCTGCTGGCCCGCGGGCTGCTTCGCGATGGCAAGTCGATCGAATTTGCGCATCCGTCGCGAGGGGCGGGTGGAAAAGAGGTCACCATGGCCCAAATCATCAACCTGGTTCACGACCTCATTCTAAAGCGCGATGTAGGTAATTGGAGGAGTATGAATCTCTAGTAGTGTTGACTCAAGGTTGTAGCGCGATCAAGAACACCGCGAAGCAGTCGCAGGAACCCTCCGCACCGCACGCTCCGAAGCAACACGCCTTACCCTCACGATCGAGAAACTCCAGACACGTAATGACGATCTTTCCCGGCAAATATCACTCGCGCAATCTCAAGAGCGCTCTGCGCGCGCCGCCCTCCGCACCGCCGAATCGACCGCACGAAGTTTGCGCGAGGAGATGGTGAGACTCAAGGCGACCGTTCAACAGGTCAGGACAAGCTGCGCCAATGACATACGAAAGCGCGACGTTCAAATACAGCGATTGAAGAGCCATCTGACAAGCCAACAACGCGGCAATCGGACGGGTGTCATAGGCGCAAGCATCACAATCAATCCAGGGGTCATGGGAGTTGGTGGTATAGCCAATGGTGCTAAAGACGAGGCTCCCGACGTTGATGACCCAGAATATAGCTTGAAGCAAGAGACGACTGAATTCTTAACACAGTTGAGCCAGTCACTCAGTGACGAGAACGATAATTTGATTGGGCTTGTACGAACTACCATCAACACACTCAAAGAGTTGCAAGGCATGCCCGAAGGCCCCAGGCAGCATGGTGAAGATCTGTCAACTATTGGAGAAGAAGACGAGATGATGCGACAGAGCATGCTACAAGCGCTTCCCACCAACTACGAAACACTGGCCAACGACCTGGATACTGTACTAGACAATCTGAAGAATCTACTCACGAACCCCAATTTTGTGCCGCTTGAGGAGGTTGAGTCGCGAGAAGAGGAGATTCTCAGACTCAGGGCGGGCTGGGAGAAGATGGAGATGCGCCTGAGGGAAGCATTTGCTATGATGGATACATGGCGGAAACGAATGGCAAGTGGTGGCGACACTATCAACCTCGAAGAACTCAAACTAGGCTTGGGCCTTGGGGTAGGGTTGGAGACAATTAACAACGAGGATATATCCATTTTGTCCGATGAAGAGCAAGAAGACGACGACCTCAGCTCAGTGTTTGACGAAGAGCCAGATCTCATAGAAAGACTGCCGTCTCCCGAAGCTGACGAAGTGCCTGAGAAAGCAGGTGGCTCAGACCTATTCAGTGTGAAGCTGCAACCAAAGAATCCTTTGGCACTAAGGGAGAGCAACGGGAACACGCAATCTCCCACAAGATCTCCGCGGAAGGTAGCCTTTTCAGCGTCGGTCCCTAATACGCCAGAAATTGAGAATGCTCAAGCATCTGGGCTTGACTTGGTTGGTGAAGAGAAATCTACACAGTCCACACCTTCATCCCACGAGCGCTCGTCTAGAGCAACAAGCCGGGACGAGCGCACTCCACGACATGTACGTTGTGACAATATCGCAGATCAGATCATCAAACTGGCGAGCGATGTCAATTTTCCTTTCTCTCCTCCCACCTTCCAAATGCCTATAACCTCGGGCTCTAACGACGACTTGCAGACCAAAAAACGACTCTCGAGTCCGCATGCTCACCCAGAAGAGCCGTCGCCCAAGCTTACCGTTCAGGACAAACTCAAAGCAGCACAGGTGGAGGCGGAAGCTGCCGCTGCCGCTGAAGGAGTGAAAACTAAAGCGAGTCAAAGCAAATCAAACCAGGATGGAAGTGAGGAAGTGGGGCACGAGAGAAGACAGAGGCGTCCTAGTCGGAGCTCACCGAAGAAGACGCGTATCACTGGGCGACCAAAACGTAGAAAGAGCACATTGACACCTGAGGAATTGGACACTCTGTTACTATCGAGATGATTGTGGTGGTCAGACCGACCGCCTTGTACGATGCAAGGAAGAAACTTGTTTATGCGGGGTTGGATACGATTCATGGCTGGTGTCTGTTTTAGTACAATGTATCGTTTGATTCGTCTTACATGTGGACACCATCTCCTCGATGCTGTATCTCTTCAAGCTGGCCTGAAGACGACTGACTAGTAACGTCTTGGTTGGCGTGGTGTGGTAGCGGTAGAGGAGGGACGACCCGGGATGGTGGCGCGTAAGTATGGGTATCTTTCTCAACAACTGCCCTGCAGACGTACCACAGCCGAATTGCATAATGTTGGGGGCTGGAAAGTTCATTTGGCAGGACGAATCACGTCTTGTGCGCAGGGAGCAGTCAGTTTGCGTTACGTAGGGAACAGCTTGATCACGGGTGACAGGCACTATCAGAAGATGATTGAGGGATTAACGTTAATCAATACGGGAAGGGCAAGAAAACGGAAGGCAAAGCCACGAGGCATGTTGCATGCAGAAGCGGTCGAAGTTCGCAAATAGAGATGCTTCTCGAAACGCTGTGTATCTTGAATGCTTGAGGCCTGTGTTCCTTCGGCTCTCGTTCATGCACGGAGGCCTGTCACAGTGTGCACATGGTGATGATCAAGGCAGCCGTATCCTCGATGGTACAGTAGATTAGAGCAGCTATCGATAGTCCAATGTAGCTACCCATGATGAACCATGGTGACAGAGCGGGACCGCACCCTTCTCTCGTCGAAAGCAGTAGGTCGTAGCTGTATGGTCGTATAGCGCAAGCCACCAGGACAGACTATTAGGCGCCGACGTGCCACATTGGGTGATTTTGTGACCAGATGACTTGCCCAAGGGAGAGGTTATTGGTCGCGTTGAACAAGATTGTGCTGGGCGCGGAAGGATTTGCTGCAAAATGATACGGATACGGTGGGGAACGAGCACATGCAAGACGCATAATATCACCGGGTTTGGACGCAAAGATGGCTAGTTTTGCGTTCGGTTCTGCGAGGTGACGGGCGACGACGATGCAATCTGCAATCGAGCATTATCGTCACAGCAGCAGAACGTCAGCCCACGCTGGTTGGCCGCGTGTTTTCACTCGTGGCCCGTGCTCCCGTCGCCCCAATATCGAAGCCCCCGCCCTACCGGGCCAATCAGAGCCCCCAACCCGCACTAGGCTTACGGTGCCACTACACTCCTCCGCCTCTCCACCACTCTCGCATCGCCAGCAAGCGCTGGCCCTCTTTCGATAGACTGCTCTCCACCGCACTCACCATGCCTACTCCCTGCGAGCTGCTGCACAGTCAATCAATGGCTTTTCGGGATCAGCCATCCTGCCCCCGACCTTGCAAGTTGCGCCGTGCAACCTGCCTGTACCAGTCAGTCTACCCAATATGCCGACCGGTAAGCCCGCCATCGAGCCCGCCTCAGCTGTGGCCAACCCACGATAAATAAACGCCCATGGCCCGCCCCTCTGGCCTGCTTTCTTCTTTCTCTTCAGCAAGCGTGTGAACTTTTGAGCTGTGTCTTGTGTTTTTCCTCCACCCTTTTTTCTTCTTCACTTCTTTTCTCCTCCCTTACTCTACAATCTCGACTTAGGCCTGGTGCCATTAATTATCGCCTCTACACTACCGACTCCGACTACCTTTTTTACTGTAATACGACTGCCTCTGTGTTAGGAGCAGTTCATTTTTTGATTCTTTTTCGATTCCATACTGTGGCCGGTCCACAGTCTACAACGTAATTCACAGACTCTCTTGCTCAAGACGACAACCCAGCTTCAATACCACACCACCTTTCGGCAGCCCGAATAGGACAATATCGCGCCGACTTCGCTTTCCTCACTCTCTACGACGCTTCAGTCAAACCACTTAGCCATTTCCATACCACACACTCGTCTATCCATTAGCTTGGCCCGGACGAAATAGGAAAGCCTTTTATCTTGATTTGACAGAAGGGAAAAAAAAAGAGAGACTTCAATAATTCTCACCACAAACATCACAATGGCAGCAATCCAACTCAACTTTTCGCTACGCACCAGCAGCGGCTGCAAGACCGTACATCTCCTCGGCTCATGGGACAACTACGCCGGACAACTCCCGCTTTCCAAGGACCCCAAGAAGAGCGGCGGATGGCTGGGAAGCTTCAAATTCCAAGGCAGCATGTTGAAGCAAGGCCAACGATACTGGTACTACTACATCATCGACGGGTACCACGTCTCGCATGACCCGGCCAAAGACCACACGACCGAGCCCACGACCGGTCGCAAGCTCAACATCCTCGACATTCCCAGCAAATCCTCAAAGTCGTCATCCCAGTCCAGCTCCCGCTCGTCCTCCAACCGCCATGAGCGCCGCGTCAGCACCGCCTCCATCCCCAAGGGTCGCTCGCTCTCGCCCTCCAAGATCATTGCACCCAAACCTGAACGCCCCCACCAGACGCGCCAGGTCATCAACACGCAATACGACAAGGCGACCCTCGAAGCCCTCTCGTCGCGCTTCGCCAGGCACACCATCAGCCCATCAAGCGTAACCAGCATCTCGGAAGACGACGACGACGAGTCCGACTACGATTCCGACGACTCGGGCTCCGACGTGCCGTCCCTCACCTCGCGCTCCACCAACTCGTCGTCGCCGTCGAGCGTTAGCTCCAACAGCAGCTGCTGCACCTGCGAGCGCTATGGCATCACCCGCTCAGGCGACCGCGTCAAGCTCGACTGCGGCGGCGCGCGCTGCGGCTACTCTGACGACTCTTCCGAGTGCTCCTCTGAAGACGAGTACGTCTACGAGGAAAAGACCACGCGTCGCCAGGGCGTAGTGATCCGCCACTAGGATGTGTGACTGACTGCCCATTGTTCTCAACTCTTTTATGTTTGTGTGATACCAACCTTCTCTCTTTCTCTTTTTCTCTTCTCTCTGTTCATACTTGATAACGATAACGACTTTTTATTTTTCCTATTTCCTCTTCTTATTTTCTAATATACCACGACGGTCATGACTATGATACCACACACACTCGCTGCTCTCCATCAGGTGGAGAGACGAAACACAGACAAACGGATGGATTGGATGGAAGGATGAAATGAGGGAGGATAACTTTTTTTCTTACACAGAAAGCGAATGTTCGCCATTTTGCGCGCTCAACGCACGCCGTGTACGCTTTCGGCCCATTGTATGTAGATAGCAATCAATACAACACACCCTTTTCTGGCCGAGCGCGGCTCGTGCGATATACAGATTTAGATTTGACTTCTTTTTCAGCTTTTGGTGATGTTGGTGATCTTCCACATGGCTTTGGGTTTTCGCTTTTTTTTTTTCGATCTCAGCCAACTAGTCACCAGTCCCCAGCCATACATCCCTAGAGCGCACTGCGGCACAAAACCTTCCTTTTGAACTTGTCAACCCTACCTACACATCGTCCCATGCTTAGTCTTTTACACCTTTGTTTTCCACTCATCCCCCAATCGTCACTTTCTTTCTTCATTCCTTCGTTCCTCTTAACTAAAACCTATACACATCCCGATTCCCCAAGCTACTCCCCACACGCACACATCCTCTAACTACCCCACTCCCCCCATCATCCATCAAACACACACCCACAAATCACGAACCACCCTCCATCCACAAATCCCCCTCTGCACACTTCTACGTCCCCGTCACCACTCCCCGTACCCGATCCACATACCACAAAAACCCCTTATCGAACTCTCTGTATGCATCGACGCAGAATTAAATTGTCATATGACAATCGGTCACGCACTTACTTACTCACCGTGAAACCCGTGGCTGTCTACAGAGAATATTACGAAACACTGATGAGCATACTAAAAAATATCGGTTGACAAGGAGGAGGGAACGGTAAGATGGTAGATGGATGAGGGAGGGTTGTACGTGTGAGGTGTTTGTATGTATGTTTTTGTGTGTGTTTGGAGGGTGGGGCGGGGGGGTAGGAGGGGTGTTTGGTGGGTATTTATTTGGGTGAGGGTTTTGTCTGGGGAAGGAGGGGGGTAGGGAGTTTGGATGGGTGGTGTAGTTTGAGGGGATTTGGAGGGGATTTGTATAGGTGTATGCATGTGTGTATGATGCTATTAGTCAGTGTTTGTTTATTGGAGAATTCGAAGGTGAGGTGAGGCTGGAGTAGAGGAGAGAAAGGTGTTTCTTGTTTTGCATTCTATTTCCATGATCCTTGATTCAATCCTTTGCGGTTGATTTGGTGGTTCTGCGCAGGTTTTATCGGTAGAGTAGGTTCAGATTGATATGGTAGTTTTTATAGAGGCAGCGACGGAATGCATTCGTTGCCGAGAGGATCTCAAGTTCGGGGAGAAGGAGCACCTTGTGTCAGGATTGAGGGAATTTTCGATTATGTGGTAGGTACTTGGTCAATCTACATTGCTCATTAGTATGCGGCAGGGAACGTGCAGCGAGGAGTGAGAAGTAGAAGAGAGAAGGCCGTTAGACAAATATAACCGCAATACTATATGGTTGTCAGCGCTATTTCAACAATGGATTCATCTTTCGAGGAATTCAACACCAAAGATCCCACTGCAGCTAGAACACAGCCCCCTCCACGCATTTCCTCTACCCGAATCCCGTTGAATGTGGAGACCAGAAGAACTTGCGCTAGGCCAGACTAGATAACATGTCGCGCTATCCTAAAGCTCGTTGGTGAGGTTCTTATTTTGGCGAACGTGTTTTGGATGCCGGTGATTTCTTGGCTATCGTATGATTTGTTGCGGGATGCTATCTGGAGGGAGATGAGGTTGCTTTGCTGAGTGGGTAAGGCAGTCTGGTGTTGTCACTGTAGGATCCGTCCGTTCGTTCGTGTTCGCTTGGACGCGGCGACGGGCGCGGTGTGTTCTGTGTAATGTACTTGGCCCCTGCCAGCTCATCGACCTCTCGAATTTTAATTTATTATGTCGAATAAGAGAAGGTGCAAGCGAAGAAAAGAAAGTTCTGGCTTGTTTGCGTGTGTTCCGCGATCGGAGCTTCTGGCTAAGGACCTTGTTGCACGTCATGTAGGAGTTTGTAGGTGTGGATCTCTTCGACATCGTATCGTCACATGAAATGATGTGCACAATGGATCTAGATCTTGCAGAATGGAACACAGACATATCCAGATCTGCAGGATCAAGGCGACCTGGCTCGTTCGCAATGACATAGAGTCGAGCGAGATGCCTTGCGTCAAGATCAGTTCAAGTTACGGCGTTGCAGAAAACACAGACGTAAACAATTCGAGAAATGGAGGACGCTTCATAGTCCATACATTATACATAGCGATCAAGCGTTGGACCAAGCACAGTCGAATTGGGTGGTGACAATTCCTGAATCGTAAGCGCACAGACGATGGATAAGGCCAGAAATAGAAAAGAGCAACGGAGGCGTCGCATGGGGCATTTGGGTCAAGGTTGGGGGTGGTTTTTTTGGGACGCCTCGACGTTGCGTCCGACCTCGATTGCGAAAGTGGTACACCGTATCATGAAACCATCGCAAAAGCAAATAAATCATGAGAAGCTAGAGACATTGGCCGTTGGCCATTCCCAAATCGTCCGCGCACCATGAGAATAAAAGAGAACAGAAAGCATTTGGGCGTGATATTCGCCAAAAATAGACGAGAGAAATCTCCTTCCGCCCCTAATCGGACAGCGCCGAGGCTTTTCCCCCGAATGGAGACTTCGGTCATTGCGAATTCCTTTTCTGCGCGCGATACGATTGACGCTGCTCCGAATGCTGATGATGAATGATGGAGATGTGTATGCACTGCTAGATCGGTGGCGCCATCGCAGAGGGGAGTCGAGATGAGAGGCAGAAGACAAGATGAGGCCCACGAAGGGCACTGCCGCAATCCTGAGTCGTGTTGATATGCTATGGTGTGGTGTAGTTGGCTGTACAGATGAGATTACAGGCGTGAATGCGTGTGCTGTCTGCAGATGACTGCTCTCACACCGACAGAGTGTACGCCTCTCGCGTCCTTGATGAGAGAGAAAGCATGAGAAACAGCGGTGTTGCACAAAACACCCCTGTCAATGCGCTAGTAAGTTTACGGCAGGACCCTGAACGTGACGTAGCCTTAAGACCTTGTAGGGACATCATCTGGCACCTCGCACACATCATTGATCGTTGGAGGATTCCGCGATGACAATGTAGTCTAATCACAGTCGCGGACATTCACGTACGTCTTTCTGGCGGGGACGCCTTAGCTTCTCCTCCTACGCACATGCATGACATACATTGTTCGTAGATGTGTGGGATGAAACCCGGGGGGGCAAGGCAGATTTGAATACGTGAAAGTATATTTGATATGTTCGGTATTGATGCTACCTGTGTTGAATGACTAAACTCCGTGTGTATCTCCACAAATGAAACCTAGTAATACATAGGAATATGAAGAAAGAAAAAAGGGGATATGCTTGAGGAGGTGAACAAAGGAAATGTGGAACTGAGAAAATCAGAACTGGAAACTCCCGTGCTTTGCCATGAGGCCCATCGTTCGTGATCCCGTGTCTATCGACTCTAAACAGAAACAAAGAAGTGAAACGCGAAGGCGAAAAGAAAAGAAAAGAAACAAAACATAGTAGTACAAGCCTCTACTCCATAATCCTTATGCAAGATGTTCCGTATTCCAGCCGTTCTAAATGAGTATGTCGTAAAAGGAAAGACTCCGTCGCAATGCCCGTATAGTAAAACGAATAACGAAAGATTCGCAGCAAACTGACACACACTGGTGCACTGAAGAGCCGGCTCGAAGAAATGAAGGGGAATCCCGCAAATATCCGGGAAAATGGCAAAAATCGCTCGAATAGATACTGAAAACTGTAATGGCGTGCTGATCGTGGGAGGCGTGCCGCATGATGTGTTTACCGGGTAGGTGGGTATACGCCACTTTCGTACCCAGAGTCAGGGAGCACACCCATGCCATACCCAACTTCTGGTCGGTGGCTGCTGTGGATGCCACAAGCGTAGCCCACAAGCACCGTCTTCTCTTGCACCGTATGCCCGCTCTGTCCGTACACTGCACACGGGTCGATGGCATGTTTGTGGTAGAGGCATCGGCACACTGCGTAACGTTCGACGACTTGATAACACATGTTGACAAGAGTATGTGAAGGCTTGTAGATGGAGGCGAAAATATAACAGAGAAAGGCTAAAGATTGAGACCCTGAATGAACTGAAAGACGAAGACGCCAAAGATGCAAGCAGAAGAAATGGAAAATGGAATTGTGAAGCTTGGAAGATCTTGGATGGTGATGATGAGGAAACAACAACAGCCGGTGGCGAAGACGTAGAATATATATGATCCTAAGTCAGGCGTATGTAGTAACGAGTCGAGAGGGGTGGTGCATATGACTGGCATGCACGACGGTTGGTTTGCAAACGGAACCCAAGTCTGCCCACTGAGGAGACTGCGCAGTCAGCAACAAACGAGTTTGTGCTAAGAAGGGAATGGGACGCACAGCCATGATTTCTTTAGAGACAATGACCGTTAATTATCACAGACGGCAAGCGAACGGATCGCATGCGTGCGTGCGTAGCTTCGGGACCGGGTGCGGCAGGACTAATGTATCGTGGTGGTGTTGACTGCTTGGGAGCTGTCTTCAGCTGGGGGCGATCGATGCCTGTAGCAGTCGCCTCATTGGGTCGCAGCGAGAATATACACACGTCCCAACCACTAATTTACACCCACCTACTTGCGCAAAGCCATTAATTACCTATAAGCTATAGATAGTTTAACGTTACTTTAACCGAGAAGCATTGGGCATGGTCGAATTGGTAGTGGAGAAGCCATTAAACCCGACAGGGAGATCTGAAGCGGAAATATCTCCAAAAGTGTCATACCCATCTCGAGTAACGCCGGAGTAGATGGTCCGAGTCAGCATCTAGTAGAGTATAAAGATCCATCCATTATGTCGAGCAACAATAGCCGCGATGTTGTCATATTAGTAGCATGTAATCTCCTGGTGGCTTTCTCAATCTCTCCGGTGGGCTTGACCTGGTCGAAATTGAACCCGAGAGACTGAGCGACCCGAGATTCGGTAGCGATTGCGGAAAACATGAGGGATAAGCCTGCCACTTTGGTGCAGAATTTGAAACATCATGGATGGCGCGCTCTGATGATTTCCTGAACCCATGGGGATGGGTAAGGTGTGGTGGCTGTTATCGCTCCATGCCTTTCTACCTTGTTTGAGGATCTTCAAGAAGTGGAAATGTTCGGACCCCAAACCGCGCACGTGCTATGTGAATCTTCCTACTTAGACCACATATCAACTTAATTTGCTATATATACACATGTTAACTTAATCTATAGCTAGTGGAAAGTATACACCAGCTAAGCAGATCACAATGGCTGCGCAGACTTCGCCTTTTTCTGCCTCTAATATCCTGCTTTGGAGCTTACTTGTGCGGCAGCGTCCCCATGTGTGACGTGAAAAGGCAATGGGGTTGACGCCCTACAATTTACAAACCCCCAAAAGAAGGACGACAGTACAAGCCTCTGCCGCTACCCTCTTGCCGTCTCGCTTGACCTCGCCACGTTGCGCAAAGCGCGCTTGAGGGCACTTGTACACTGCCATTCTTCTAGAAAGCATTCTGCCATCAGCATCCTTATATAGATGACTGGGCTGTACCTGATCTTGGGATGGCCAGCACAGATCCATAAGCTGTCCGTTCCATACCCAGTTCTATGGCCGCCGGGCTCTGTACGCATTGCCGAGATTGGTATTTTGGAAGCGTTGGTAAGCTGACTTACCGTTGTGTGTTGCAACAACTGCAGCCCTATGCAACTCTTTCGTATGTTCCTGCGTCCACGTGGGGATTGGCGCACTGCATCTGCACGCCTGGAGACTGCTGAAATGCGTCATATCGCTGAGCCGCCTCTACTGTAGAATGACAACTCTCGACGCATAGATTCATAGATCTCTAGCCCATCGGGTGGGTAATGGCCCCCAAATATAGTCAACCATGGTAACGTCGACTTGCTGTTCATCTAGAAACGACCGTGTCTTCCACCTATCCATCCACTATTTGGCCCCAATGTGACAATACGGCGGGTAAGGCAGACTGCCCATTGCGCACCAGGAAAAAGCTCAACCTCTCCGAGGCTTAGTCTCAGTGAGACGGCTGCTCCCTCTAATGTTAATTAACTTGATAAATCGTCCCACGTCCCCAATCGACAAAAATAAAACCGTCGCTAGGACTTCTTTCGACCAACCTTTGTCAGTAATGCGCGCTTTTTCCCCGTACTACCCGGAGAATAAAGGAAAATAATAAGAGGAGAGCGCAAAGCAACCGAAGCTCACGTCACAGGGAGTGTGTTTTGCGACCACACAATCACACGATGCAACAAGACGACACCGCGTGCGTCGGCCGGCCATGCGACCCCACAGAACTTTCATCACCGTGGATACGCCCACGGAGTTTCCACCCCTTTTCCCACATGACGAGAGAAGACGCGCAAGCTATCCTGTCTAAGAAGACACCTGCATTCTAACCATCATAATATGATCCGGGTAACTAAAGAACCCGCAGCCATCTCGGTATCTGAAAAACATATCATGCTATCGTGCGTGTCGTATGTATCATGATGCCGGCACGCTCACGCCAGCACCGATCAAGGGTCCAATCACCACCCACATGGCTGACGGCCTCATCGTTATTCGCACGCGCACAATGACGTTGCTCGTCCTGCAAAATCCTTTGCATGTCGGCAAAAAAAAAGAGATAGAGGGGAAAAGATTTCCTAATGGATCATACCCGAGAGACGAAGAGAGTGCTTCTCCATCTCACGACCCTGCAGCTGACGAGAACAAACGTGGAAAACAAAACCCCCATCTTTGACGAGTCAGAAACACGTGTACGTACTTACGTTCCTGCAGGTCGCTCGTAGTCAGAATCCGGAAACCAGGATACCTTAAAGAGGCTGAGCAAGGAATCATCATTCCAAAGGAGTGAAGACCATGACTAGCTACCGCCTAATTCCGCATGATGAACAGGTGGACACCTTTCTGATCACCCTTCCTTTGCTCACCGGTGGCACCGATTTCCGATCTCGTAGACCGGGGTAACTGGAGAACCCCAGATAGGATATAGAAGCCAAACACTTATAATGCGAGACAGTGAAATTGTAGAATCCAGCAGAATGCTCGGCACGTCCTTGATCCGCTTGCGTTTGAGATCGCATCGGCAGACTACTTCCCCGTTCTCAGACCCGGAACGCATAAATAGAATATGTGTTTCATTTCTTAACGTAGCAGTGATCACAACGCTTCGAGTTGACAAGGTATCTGAATACGAGCAGGGGGTCACGCAGGTCTCGATCATGCTCTCTCGCACATCAACCAGTGATAACGAAGAGAAGGAAAACCCAACACCAATGATCGGCTGAATAACAAGCTCGATGATTAAAAATCACAACGGCAGTATTTTCCAGAGATAGAAAATATCACACCACTCAACCATTATCGACATCTATTTTCATACGGTGCCACGTCACTCACTCGCAGCTAGCTGCCAAGCTGACGCTATACGAACAAATAGCACACCGAGATGCGTGGTTCGATTTCCGGAGTCCTGTAAAGGTAACCAAGAAAGAAAATGTGCTACAAATGGCCATTTATTTATTTATTTTTTAAAAAAAAATAAGATTTATAAATGGTGCTGGTCTTGAAGAACAATAAGAAACATAAAAGACTATGTGGCTAACAAGGCGGACGGCCTGTATCAAAAAGTGTATAATAGTCATCGCTATAGTAATCAGATTACTAGCGGTATTCAACATATGAAAAGGATCACAAAAACATCCTCAGCTGCGAGCAACTTGCACAACTCCAAATTCACAAGAAAAGCAGTGTCATTAACACTCGACGGGCCGTCATAGGCGGGTGACCACACTACCAACGCGATAATGAGAAAAGACACTTAAAAAAGACCCTCTAACTTTCAGAATCCCCGAAATCTCCCAAACTCCGCACCTGGATCTTTGCTCTGCAAGTATTATTTCCCGATGATATACATGTGTTTCATTTGTTGTTGCGTAACGGGTGACTCCCTTCGTTACAAGTACGACTAATGGTTACTGTGTGTGTACAACGAGTATTCATGGAGGTGATCAACAAGCGAAGCTTTTTTTCTCCCAGATTTCGATGGTTGACGGAATGTTCGATTGGGGAACTGGTATTAGTGATATGTAGTCGTGGAATTATACACGCTGGGAATGAATGTATGGTTCTTGAGGTTTTCTTGCTATTTGCTGGAAGAGAAGTTTTTCTGAGGGTGAATGTTCGTGTTTCATGAAAGGGTGTGTATGGCTGGAGAGGGGGATGAGTAGCTAAAAGGAAGGAACTGGATCGAACAAATTGGCGCTGTTTGTATAGCTGGGAGCAGTGATTAGCGAATCTATGTTACTTGAACAAGTCTGTTTCCCTCACTTCGTACCCGTAATTCCACGTCTCATGGTCAGCAAGCAGACAAACGTCTATCGGCGGTAGTTTATCTGTATATGAGAAAGGATGCACTCAAGGAGCACTCATTGATAACTGTCACAAAATGAATTCGTAATAATAATAACGTATATTCAGCTGTCAAGCTATCCATAATCTAGGCAAAGCTACAACAAGGGAGTTTTAATCTCGACCTTTGTAATCCGCGGCCAAAGCGTAGGATGAAGGGGTATATCTATAAAAAACAAAAAACCATCCAGCAAAAAGAAAAAAGCGGAAAACTAAAAAGCCTCCGCACAGTAATCGTCGAACAAATACACAGAAATCCGCATTAGAGGTGTTCCTAACCACGCATGTAGTGGTACAGTTTCGTAAAAGTCGTATCCGCGATGGGATCAAATTTGCAGTGTTCGAGGCAAGGTATTTTTCCTTTACAACATCGATACTGTGGCAGCGACGATGAGTGCCATAGCCCAGTATCCAGAGTAGGTTCCAAAGGGCCTAAGAGAGGCGGCGGCAGCGTCTTCGCCACCCGGAGCAGTGGTTCCCTCGGGTAGAGTGCCGTTGAGCGTCAGAGTCCTTGTACCGTTGACATCGCCGACATTGACCAAGGAATGGTTGAGCGCGGCCCAGCTTCCGTTGCCGATAAGTTGATCCAAATATTTCTGGTCATCGTTCTCCTCACACCCGCAAGGAGCGTTTTCGGCGCACAGACAGATGACAGGGAGTGATTCCTCCTGACCGTCCTGGTTTTGGCGAATGAAAAGTCTGTCGATAAACCTGGCCTTATTCTGATTGTTGGTCGAATTGTTTCTCGTCTCGTTCCTGCGGGTATGGTTGTAGAATCGGTAAGGGTTGTTGTAGTAATACGGGTAGACGCCTGCGAGCCAAATCCCCGGCATGATGGCTACAGCAGCGCCCGCACCGAGGACGGCTCCTGCAGGGAGGCCTTTGCGCCCTTTTTCACCTGCTTTGTAAGGAACGGCAGCGCCACCACCATAATAACCACCATACGCGCGAGGAGCTCCTGAACCTGCGCGTGTAGATCCACCGTTTACTCCTCCAGCGCGTGCACCGCTTGAGCCAGATGAGCCCGAGGAACCTGAAGAGCCAGATGAGCTTTTGCCTCCGCCTAGGGGGAGTTAGGGTATGATACAAGGGTGATGAAAGTTATATAGACTTACTTGAAGATCCTCCACCACCGCCGCCTTTTCCGCCTCCTCCTCCGCCGCCGCCTTTGCGCTTCTCTAAGGCATTCTCAGGAGCTACTATGTCCGATCGGGGAACATTGGCATCGGTGTAGGCAATAGACAGGGCATTGGAATCCGGGACAGAAGCCGATTGTGCTAGGTTACTTCCGACAGCTAGGTATGTGGCAATGTGTGAGAACCTCATAGCGGGTAGTGTGAGAGGTTTGAAGGCGTTCAGATGTCGAGGTTACGAAAAGTGGCGTCCAATCGAGGCGGGAAGAAAACGAGTAATTCTTGATGTAGGCGTACAAGTACAAAGAACGGGTGTTGTTGAGGAGATGCTGTGAATAGGTGATACAGGAAGTGCGGTTTCGGCAGACTCCAAGGCCGCGATGAAGGCCGGTTATAAAGTCTTGACGTCTCACACGGAGGGGAACAGCTGAGCACACCGTCATTGTCATAGCGCGCAGCACAGCCCAGAATACAATGCAGCCGGTCTGGGGCAGTAAGGGACTCAGGGTGTCTTGGCATTGCACTAAGCCTTGTCCGTGAATTGGCGACATCAACGAGAATGCCTCATTGATAACTCGGCCGTTTCATTGGTCAATCAGACACTCTATGATCGCCCCGGGGCGTCCCTTCACCACCGACTCTTCATGAATATTACTCCGCCCTAATTATCACTCGAATTATTCTGGTTATGAAGGCACCTTGCTGTGGTTGCACGGCTCACCAAAACTATTTCAAATATTTTGTAGCGCATCATGCTCGTATCCATTGCTGTAAACACCCCTAGCACGACACCGTGTCCCTGTGCTTTATGATATCATCAATCAACAGCTGGCTGACTTTTGTTTTCTAAAAGTTTGCCTCCAAACGGCTGGGGGAACGACCGCAAGGGTCCAGTCATTCCCGTGTGCCTGTGTAATGACATCAATATAGGCTGTTGCCACAGGCCGGGAATATGAGGGCTAGCTGCTGATCCACTCGTAACTTGAGCTCCGAATCAGGTGCGTCCTGCTCAAAAAGTCAAATTTCAAGGCCAAGCGTTTCGAATGCGAGATTAAGAGGTGCTTCGGCAAAGGACTGTCATGAAGCCGATTTTATTTCTTCTTCGTTATATAGGCACTACTAGCCAACGTTCATATATGTACATGAACCTTTTCAATCGCAACATCTCTAGGAACCTTCGGAGAACAATTTTGATGATATCAAAACCCTGTCTTCAAAAGCACATGTATGCTGACGGTATAATGACGCTAGTTGAAATGTGGGTTGCAATACGTTGTTATACGGGTTACTAACCGACACAGCCAGCGTGGCAGTGTAGAATAAGAGTGAGTAGGGAACCAACAACTAATTACATTAACCGTCCAATAGCAAATCATCATATCGTTGATTTCTACGGTGGCTAATTGTAAGTCTACCTTCAGGTGAAAATCGCATCTACTCATCTTCTAGTGGCGTGATCATTGGGAAATTGTACCGAATATCAGTTTATTGATGATCCAGATCCACTCAAGTTGGCCAAATCCAGAAGGCGCCCGTCACTTGTGAACCGCATGGGCCCGAGAACAGGTTGAATGAGCCTGACAGCGTCTTGTGATGGCCTTGGCGAACAGCACGAAGGATGTCGCTGTCTATCCGCAGCAGACTCCAGCCTCCAGAGGCTCTATCGACCTCATCACGTAACCCCCAAAACGAAGTTGTTCCGGCCTGAGGAAGGATATGTTTCCTGTCTTGGATGGCTGGTGATCGTGCAAGGCGGTGCAAGCGTACTAACTTCATGATCGACTTATGCCTCCATCTCCTTGCTGTGCTGCAGGTCCCCCACCATCTGAGACTGTTTGTATCTTCCTGTATTCCTGCTCAAGTGCTCGTTGCATTTCGAAATCGGCCTGACGTTCGCGCTTTAACCGCTGTTGTTCGTAGTCTCGAATGACGCCTGCGTGCATTTGCTGGGAACTTGTTAAAAAACATAACGAAAAGTTTTTGGTCAAAAAGTAAATCAAAGAACAACAGGAGATAGAATCAAAATGTAGATGATCCTCGGGCGCTACGAAACAGGAAAAACTCACAGCTTTCTCCGCGCGTTGGGCATAGTGAACGAATACAACGATGCCGATTGCGCCTGCGAAGGTGGTCGCAAGTGTGATTTTGGAAGCGCGAGACATGCTTAACAACTACAATTAATATTGCAGGGTATATATGAAGTTGGATCTGCAATAATTTGAGCTTCAAGAGATGGCAGAGGTGCAGACGGTAATGCAAGTCGTTGTTTCCATCGCCATGAGAGACTTTTTGACTTTTTGCTCTCCTGCATTTCAGGAGCTTGGGCCACTGCCAAGTCAACCGCCCGCCGGCGGCTTGTGACGCTGCATACATGCAACACCGTTCAAGACCAGTCTCGACAGAACAAGACCTTCGCTACCATCCACTATCTGCCCGCTTTCTAGATGGTATGTTCCGCACGATTTGGGGCCCTCCAATATATAGCTAATCCGCATGCAGGCCGCCCAAAACTCCGCGGGAATCCAAACGCTGCTCGATGTAAGGCTCACAGCCCACTTCGATCTGTATTGAAGCTCATCAAACAACCAGGCCGAGCGAGAGGCTCAGAAGATTGTGCAGCAGGGTACGCAAGCCGCAGCATCGTATAGTTCTAACGCACCGGGCTCCTCAGCTAACGACTCGCAGCAAGAGAATGTATAGCTACCACCTATCCACCACGAATTTGCCCTGACCACCTCCAGACCGTACGAAGCGAGTAAAGGACGCCCGAAGCGAAGCGCAAAAGGAGATTGAGGACTACAGGAAGGAGAAAGAGAGCGAGTTTCAGAAATTTGAGAAAGAGGTGCGTTCCCATCTTCTACGAGATCTGGCCCCATTTACGCACCTACGCATGCCGCTTACACTGCGCAGCACAGCTCTGGCAACAAGAAGGCCGAGGAAGATGCAAAGAAAGAAACAGACGTCAAGGTCAAGGAAATTCAGGATATTGGCAAGAAGTCAGGCTCCAAGGTTGTGGAGCAGCTGCTCTCGGCTGTGACGAACGCAAAGCCGGAACCACCTCGTGGACGGGACTGAGGGTGCTACTTAGTTGCTTGAAGGATACCAGAAACACTGCAAAAATGAATACTTGAATGCACACAGTCCACATTTCTACATATATTGTGACGATCGTAGGATGCTGATTGTATGCCTACATAATATTCTTGGAGGCGACACCCCGTATTATCGTAACTCATCCCAACTGCAATACTTGAGCCTGAAACGAGGATAATATCGGCAACGATAAATAGGGTTTCCATGTCTAGATACCATGACAATGGCGTTGTGAGGCGTAAAATAATTGCACATGCAAGCAATGTTCTTGACCCTGGCTCGCCTACGTCACCAAGGGGCCGTACCGGTAGTGCTTGTGGAACCTGCAAAGTTCAAACTTCCTCTCCACTACGATCGGTCACAACGCCACGCAAGTATGTGCTATACCTCATGATACGACTTGGATTCAGAGCAACATGTCGTCCGCGACTAAACTGCTTTCATCGTTCCCCACACGCGAAACCTGCCAGCGATACAATTAGAGGATTTGGCAGTACAAAATGGCCTCAGAAAGATCCGCGCATACAAGAACTCGGACGCGTTATCGAGGACGAGTATGCAGTCATACGCGATCATTATCGTAATTCGGTCCAACCAAAAATTCTACGGATTATACTAACGTGTCACAGAAACACCAGTATGCTCTCCATCACCGGCGCATCGACCCCTTTCCCTGACCCTTCGATAGAAACATACGTTGATCCTGGCGCATGGCCTTCTGGGCTTCGATGAACTCCGACTCGCTGGCCGCTTTTTACCTGGGATACAATACTGGCGGGGCATCAGAGATGCGCTATCGGAAAAGGGCATTGAGGTCATCGTTGCTTCAGTTCCACCGTCGGGCAGCATAGAAGCTAGAGCGCAGATGTTGGCCCATAGCATTGCAGAAAAGGCACAAGGAAAAGAAGTGAATATAATAGCGTTAGTACATCGTGCACTTGATATGGACTTGGAGAGCTGACATGGAATAGGCACAGCATGGTACGGGTGGCAATTTGGTTGTCATTGAGCTCCTGGCTAACTTAAATCCAGGGGTAACAAACAAAGCTCGACCTTTGGATTTATTTCTACTAACAAGTCTTCCAGCGGGCTTGATTCACGCTACATGCTTAGTCGGCTCAAACCAGACAACGTCAAAGTTTTGTCACTGACAACGATTGCCACTCCGCATCGGGGCTCTGCTTTTGCCGACTACATGTTTGACACAATTGGCCGTATGTATTACTCCGGAAAAGTATGAAAGGAGAAGCCAGTAACATTAAGCAGCCCATCAAATCCAAAGATTATATAAGATCATGGAGTATTTTGGTCTAGAGACTGGTGCTTTCTCTCAGCTAACCCGGAAGTTTATGCAAGAGGAGTTCAACGAAAAGACTCCCGACGTTGAAGGGATCAAGTAAAACACCCTCTTAGCGCAAACTGTTCTGTACTGATATGGCGCAGATACTACTCTTACGGCGCATCACTTGAGCCATCGTCGTGGTCTGTATTTGCCATGTCACACTCTATTATAAAAGAGATGGAAGGCGGCCTCAACGATGGTCTCGTAAGGTAGAGTTAGGACTGCCATGGCCGACTAACCTCGTGACTGACAATTGTAGTGTGTCGTCGAGTCAATGGGGAGAATACAAGGGTACATTGATGGGTGTTAGTCACCTGGATCTGATCAACTGGACCAACAAAATCAAATGGTATCTGTGGTCACTCACAGGCCGCAAGAGGAAGTGTGTAATGTCCCATGCTTGGTGCATATGCTTGGATCTAACACTGTACAGCTTCAATGCCATCGCTTTCTACCTCGATATTGCTGGTAGGTCAAACTTCAATGCTGCAGTCTCCGCCGGGAAGATTGTCCAGCCTCTGGGGCTTTAGCTCGCTTCGCTAACATTTTTTTCTTTTTCACTAGACATGCTGGCAAAGGAAGGCCTTTAAAAGATTTATCTTGCTTTTTATAGTACTCATATGATGGCTGGATCTTATTCAAATGAGGCATAAACAAACGTGCACGCAACCGCTTTCTTGGTTGATGTATCACTTTTAACCGCTGCCAACGGGTAATCGGAGGTGGGTGACATTTCACCGGAAGCTGTGGCTGTGCATTAGGATGCAGGTGCGCAGCAAGACAACTATACACGGCGCGAGATCATCAGTCACAGTGGTTGTGGCCAAAGCTCAGGAATCTAGCGCCGACACTGGATTTACTATACACAAAAAAGAGAAGGAATCATGTAAATAGGTATAAAATTATAGGATATAAATCAAGCTGAACAGAAATGCCCAGATGATCCAGGTCTTGGCCTATGACGCAAGAGGATAAACGCGGAGGAAGATGCCCCTCCATGCCCGCTCCCCGAAACCTCCGCCGTACCTCAATTTCTCAGCCACAGTCACCAATATCGAACACGCGTTCGCGGCAGTGCACTGTGAATTGTTTGCTAGCATTCGCAGTCAGCTCAGAAATAGTCATCATTTCACTAAAAGCGTGAGAATACATATAATACTGGCGTACGACTGCCTTACTGACAGCCCGGCACTACTACTCAGCTAGTCCACACCTATATCGCGAATACAAAGTTAGCTACATCAACCAGGGAGGTTACAGTATATCATCAGCGTCTCAATACGCCACGTGGTGTCTCGATAAAAGACGACTCTGTATTTGGATACACGGAACCTCACTCATACAAGATGCATGCTCGACTGTTTCTCGATCATGAGCACGATCATTATACAAATCTTGATGTCCTCAACGGGAGAGTCCAACTGCAGGTGCCCAATCCTGTCAATATCACCAGCGTTGTCGTCAAGCTAGAAGGAGAGTCGCGGACGAGGCTCATGACGGCTATCAAACCAAGCCGATCGGACAAGCAAAGACCTGTGTTGGAAGTTCATAAGTTTCTGTACAAATCGCAGGTGCTGTTTCCCGCGGGGATGCAGCAGGATGAACTTCTTACCAACACCAAACAAGCTTTCCCCTTGAATGCAGGCAACCACGAGTTTCGATTTCAGTTCAAGGTGTGTAGAATCTGCATGTCCATGCCTTATTTTCGCGTGTGCTAATCATATCCTTACAGCTTCCTCTAAATATGGCCTGCCAGCAACAGAATAGTCTCAGCACCAACGTTTCCTTCTCCAACATGATACCTGAGTATGGCAAAAACCCTACACAGCATGTCAAGGCAACCCTTCCACCGTCCGTCAGCGGTTTCCCTGGCGAAGCAGAAATCCGATACTTCGTAAAAGTCACAGTGAACCGACCAGAATTTTACAAAGAGAACCCACGAGACATGGCTCACTTTACATTCCTGCCCATAGAGCCGCCTCGCCCAGCACAGACTGATGGCGAAGCGTATGCGAGGAGGTCGCATCAATTCATAGAGGACGCGCCGGCGAAGAAAAGCGGCTTGTTTGGCCATAAAGACGCGGGAGGAGACGTCAGTTCAACTGCTTCGCCGCGCGTTAGTGTAGATGCACGCTTGCCCAACCCTGCTATCCTCACCATCAACCACAACTTGCCACTGAAGATCCTCGTGAAAAACATGGGAGAACGCGGCAAAAACATATACCTTCAGATGCTCCAAATCGAGCTGATAGGCTACACCAAAGTACGCGCACACGAAGTGACGCGGACGGAATCCAATAGTTGGCTGCTTGCGAGTATGAGCAACATGGCCATCCCCATAGGCTCGCCCAGCGACCCAGTGGGCACCGAAGTGCCTATCAACCAGGAATACTGGTCAGACAAGCTCATCCCCAATACTGTGGCGCCGACCTTCCAAGCCTGCAACCTTTCGCGCTTCTATGAAATCGAGGTACGCGTCGGCCTCGGGTACGGATCATACAAACATGGCGAAGACCAGTTGGTTGTGTTGCCACTCAGGCTACCGGTCAAGCTATACTCTGGCATTGCACCACCGTCAGCATTGCTGGAGGCTTCGTTGACGGGAGGAGCTTCGGCTTCATCCTCACCAGCACCACCAATACCGGGAGGCAAGCCAAATTTCATGCAGCAACCATATATTGGTTCGAATTTGAGGCCACAGCAGCCAAACGCCGGACCAGCGACACCAACACAGGGCAAAACGGGCGCTGATCCATTCCCAGCACAAGGAGGGGCTGGGCATCAGCAGCAAGTGCCTGAAGATGCACCGCCTAGCTACGAAGAGGCGATCGGTGCCAATCTTCCTCCCATTAATGGATACAGAGGTAGCTATATGCCTCCCCCGGCGCCAGAGGGCGCACCCAGGTTCTCAGAAGACAGGAAACGGTGAGAGGTGGTGGTTTGAGAGGGGGAGGGGGGAAACACCGAGACCCAATCAAGGTCACCCTCTCTGGGGCTTCTGAAGAGGGCTGGGTATGGCTGGTAGTGCCGTCTTTTTTTCTTCTTTTCGTTCTATTCCTTTCACGTCGTAAAGCGAACAGGCGCGGTGAAGAGGGGAACCAAAAGCGGGATGAGCGTTTCATGTGTGTGCAACTCGGTAGGTGTGGATATCCAATCATAATCATGCTTTCATCACAAAGTTTGTTCTCGAAATCAAGTGGGCATGTGGGGGTGATGGTGAAAGCAAGTGCGGGATTTATTCGCCCATGCACATGGGTTTGCAGGAAGCCAAGATGGCAGAGTTGGGACGGGACTTTTGGCTTTGGGTGGCAACGTGGATGGAAGGCGGGGTTGGTAAGTTGGCGTGTCGCGATGGTGATGGCAACATGGTAACGAGCGAGGCTGACGCGTTGACGGATAAACACAAACACAGACACGACTTTCCCTTCTTTTTTTTTTTTTGCCGCGGGATCAAAGTGCCACGACGAGAGCTGTTGTTTTGGATTTCAAGTTGTAATGGGCATGTATTGGAAAAGATACGGTTGTGGAGTGTTTGCTAGTGTGACGGTGAATACATATGCTGCGACGACTAATTGGGTATTCGACGATGTTGTTGTGGTGTTTGACAAAAGAAATGACTGACATCTGGACATCTGGACACGCGCGTCGGGCCGCAGGTGGCGGGCCAATATCGATAAACAGCCGGCGTATAGTATAGTTCTGATCAGCATAGATAAACATTTGGTCGAATCAGTGTTTGTTGTTTGTTTGTTGTTCCTCGCAGCCGGCGCGTCAAAGGCGCCTCGACACGCGACGGAGGGATGGTGGCCATGGGGCGTTGCAGGGGTATCGAGGGCAAGAAAGAGGCTCGCCGCCAATCCCTTCACCGGTCTTTTGCGCCCAGCCACCCATCTGCGCCTGCTACTGCACTCTACTGCACAACAACTGCACACCACTGCACCTGTCCCCTGCCTCGTCCCATGTCTCTCCACCCGTCATAGGCCTCTGCCATCGAATGAATGCGTCCAGGGCCCCGCCCCGGCCACCCAAGTGTCCAGTCATCACGTCCAACACGTAAAAGACACATAAAAGACACGCTCTTGCACCGCGAGATGGTCGCGTTTTCTCAGTCTGCTCCATCACCCGAAGCAGAAGTTGGCGGATGAGCCCGACTTCAACACACAACATGTTGACTCACACCTGCGTCTCACGTGTCGGGCCCAGTTCCTGTGGGGTTCCTGAGGCCCCGAGATGGGTAACCGCACAAGTCCCCCAGAATGCGCCATGGCGATATATGCCTCGCCCTCGTTCGTCCCGTTCCGCCTTTCCAAACGTTTCTGATTCTTCTTCTTCTCTGCTGGGTCTTTCGCTGGTTCGAAAATCGGAAACGAAACAACTCGAAACGAAACATTTTCTGTATGCGATACGAACTCTTATGATAATATTGTCTTTGATACCCAATCTACCAATCAATCAATCAAATCCATCCATCCAATCAATCCAACAACAATCGCCGTGGACACACTGAATGAAAAGACGACAACAATGCCTTCGCCATCACGACCAGCGCCGCCGTCGCTGAAGCGGTCCATGTCCGAGGAGAGTCACAGCAGCTATGCGAGCGCAGCCACCACTGCTTCGCGATCGAGTTCCAAGTTGTTGTTTGGAGAGATACCTCTGACTCCTGCGACCACTGTAGATGGGAGATGTAAGACCTCTGCGTGTTCCCATCGCCGGACAGTCGCGTTAACCATGAGTGAATAGTGACGCGATCCAACAGCTCCATCTGCAACTTGGTCATGTCCACCAGCTCTGCCTTTTTGCGCTTCTGGCTGAATGATTCTTGTCGCGACAACCTTCTCGCCCACATGGAGACCGAGGACCTGCCCAATACCCGTCTTGTTTGCCATGATTTTGCCTCTCGTGCTGCGCCTTTCTTGTTCGAGAACGTGACTGTGACATTCAGACCATCCAGCTTTACCAAGCCGGCTCGCATTGAGGCACTCAATAGGATAGGTCGCCACATCAAGACTTTCACCTTCCACATGCCTCACACCTCGGAGACTTTGCTGCCCCCCATCATTGACCCGCAGACTGGCGAGGAGAAACAGTTCCTGTATGAGCCGCAGCTACAGATCCCCCAACATGTCCAGGGACGAGAGAAGACGCCAAAGTACGGTACTGCGGAGATGACCAACCTCCTCATTGCCCAATATCCTCCTCTATTCCATGCTGCGACCAATGTCCCGGCTTTTGTTGCTGCATTCTCCGAGTTGATCAATCTCACTCACCTCAAGATATCCTGTCCTGGATATGACAATGCCCCGCGCCATCGCCGTACTGTGGTAGATTACGCCCTCATCTCTCTCCGCATCGCCGTTGAGCGCGCTCCCATGTACAGTCTTCACGCGCTGTCGCTACACCCTCTTCATCCAGGTGGCCTTCTCTACCTTCACCCTATGCACGGCTTCGGCAGCACTCCTTCCTCGGCCAAGCGATGGACCCAGATCCGTCATCTCTCAATCTGTATGGAGTCGCTGCCCAACTCTACCTCCTCACGGACAAGGATGCAATCTCTCGAACACCTGCGCATCCTTCACGCCTACCTTCGCACCCTTTCCCGTGGCATCACCCGCCTCTTCTTCCGCTGGAAAGGCGCAAGGGGGCCTTCTCCTCTTTCTCTCGACAAAGAACCATGCATGCTACCCATCGAAGAAGAATGCATGCATCCTTCTATGCGCGGCCAAGTGCGTGGACCGCGACCTCTCAGATTCTCTCGTCTGCGCCACATGGAGCTCGAAAACGCCATCATGGATTCCGTTCAAATCGCCGACTTCATCCACAAGCACCGCCGCACGCTCGTCGAGTTCAGCTTCGAAGACGTCAAGATTCGCCAGGGCAACTGGGACGAGGCCCTGGAACCACTGACCAAGATGGCGGGTAACGATCGATGGAGGCGGACTCAGGAAGAGGTCATGGACGTGCCCATCGTGCTAAGTCCTATAGGCGTCGAGCCTAGAATCATGGGCCCGTTGCTCGAAGAAGTCGACCTCGCCATCGATGAGATTTCGCGAGAGGACAGAGGTGCGCACAGTCTGAGCAGGTGGCTCGGTAAGCCCAAGTCGACGCTGAAGAAGAGCCCCAACGTCAAGGAGAGCTTTTGGGGCGGTGGTGGCGACCACGTCAAGCGGCTGCTTAAGTTCTCGTCCTGGAAATAATGGCTCGCCATTCATCGTTCAATCTTCTTTCCTCCTCCTCGAGGTAGTGGCGTTGCACAAGGGCATCTTTTTTGGTTCGGGTCGGAAGGTGTTTGTGAGAGATTTCTCACTTGTCTGTTCTGTGTCTGGTCTGGTCAAGCATACATACCCGCGGTTCGGTTCGGTTGTTTTGGATGGAGCTCGGCGCATTTATTTTCACTGCAAAAAATCAAAACAAAAAAGGAGTTTGGAAGGTTTTGGTCTTCCGGTCGGGACTGGGGAACTTGTCAAACTATAATACCCCTGATACCCCCTTACAAGTCGGTCCCGGCGCGGTTGGGTTTGGATGGTGTTTCTTGGTTTTATGCAGGGAGGAGCTCTTTTTATTCCTTTCCTTGGGTTGGTTTTTCAACGGCGCAAGTGCCGGCTTCCTCTGGCGTGGGGCATTGAGGTAAACTTTCCTTGGACCCCTTGATCCCCTTTTTTATCCCACGTCACTCCTTTTTATTTTTCTTCTTTCTTCGCTTTACTTTCTCGTTTTATTCTTCTTCATACTTCTTAGTTGGGAGTGGCGCGGCTTGATGGAGCGCATGAACTTCACACGACTTATACTCGCGACGATGACGACTCCTCGACGATTTCTCTTTTCATGAGTATCTTTTATGTTTTACGAACCTCATGTATATACGATCATTCAATGAACTTCTCCTTGTGTTCTTTCTGCAAATCAACACATCCCACATCCATACTTTGTGTGATGTGAACTTGGTGAGTGACAGTCGTTCCGTCTCAGCGGTGAAAGACAGCACGTGCTCAGCCCAGACCCTGCCGCCAGCCAACCTCGGCATCTCCGCGTGCGCTCCACACGCCGTTTCCAGTTAGAGGACGCAGGGCCATTTCACATGTCATCATCGCACCTCCTTCCCCGGATTCTGAGGCCTTTCCGACGCACCGACTCAAGACATCATCGCCCGTTTTGCCTGTGACAAGCTTACTTTTGCCGAACCCCCCGTGCTGCTTCAAATACCTCCGTCGGCCGCGTGTGCTTCCTTTCTCCCCGCACACTCGCCCTCGCACAAACAACGACCGCATCGCATCCACACCTTCGACAACTTCACTGTTGTAGAATCTACGAACGCAACTAGAAACTTGAAAACTGCTTACGTTCCATCGTCTTAACTCCAACCTCCAACCACCACCACCATGTCTCTCAAATCAGGTACGCCACAACCCACCTCCCCTCTCCCTCTCCACAAACTCCCATCTAACCCACCCACCCACTCACAGACGCCTTCCCCTCCTCCGTCGCCTTCGACGCCATCTCCCAAGCCCTCTCCTCCTCGCCCTCAGACCGCACCGACGCCATCAAAAAAGGCGGCGCCATCTTCGCCATCGAGCTCAAAAACACCGCCAAAGAAACCGAGTCCTGGTACATCGACCTCAAGGAAACCGGCACAGTAGGCAAAGGCACGGCGCCCGCATCCAAGAAGGCGCAGGTCACGCTCATCCTGAGCGACAAGGACTTTGGCGACCTTGTCTCGGGGAAAGCCAATGCGCAGAAGTTGTTCATGGCGGGGAAGTTGAAGGTCAAGGGTGATGTTATGAAGGCTACCAAGTTGGAACCGGTGTTTAAGAAGGTGCAGGGAGCTCCCAAGGCGAAGTTGTAGATGTATGTGTCGATAGATTGATGTGGTGTTTTGGAGGTGGGGAATGTTGATTTGTATTTATCTTGATTTTCTCGGCGGTTGCCTTTGTATACAATAACATCATGCGCCGTTTCTGTTGATGTAGATGAATTGGTATTAGTGGACACTGGAGACTACCTAAAAATATATGCGTCCTATCGCGACTTACTAAGTTCTAGTATGAAGTGCGCCTTTTATCTTAGTAGAGTATTGCTTCTCTTACCTTACTTCTTTTACCTTTCTTCTACTATATTTACTTTTACCTTGGAGTTTTATATCCCCTAATTTTACCTATTTTAATATAACTTCGTGTACGTTTGCTTTTACGCTCCTATAAATAAGGAATTAGATATCTTCTTTTACTTTAACTATTATCGTAAATTCCTTAGGATTATCTTTCATTAAATTCCTAAGTCTAAATTACGAAAGGTGCACAAGTTTAAAACACAGCGATTGAGTTCATGTGTTCCTATAAATATAAGCATCCCTTTAAGAGACCCGCGATGCACAGTAACCCTACCAGACTTAGCTCCTGCTCCTCCTCCTCCTCCCCTCAAAATGAATGACCTCATAATTCCTCCGTCTCGCACGTTAATCACCGCCAAAAACATAATTAACCACAGTAAGAAAAAGCCCAGTACCTCCCCCGCACGACCCTAGCATCTTTCTGGTTCCTCGGGATAAATGACCCCGGACGCGGCCGCCTTGGCTTCGACATTGAACCGGGTCGATATAAACAAATGGGAACTCTGGAAATCGTGCAGGTACTTAAGTACCTTCTTTCTCGAATCCATCATCGGGCTCTTTCTGAATTGGAGTGACGAGAAAAAAATTAAGAAAGAAAGAGAAGGAAAAAGTAGGATACCCAAAAAAGGCACAAATGTCTCTTCGTACTACTAAATGGTGTACGCTACTCCTGGCTGCAGCAACAGCAGCGACGGCGAAATGGATCGTCCCAGGCGCGCGATGGTACGACACTGAAGGCGGATTGGTGAATGCGCACGCGGGGTGCGTGACCGTGGACCGCGAATCGGGCAAGTTCTTCCTCTTTGGAGAGTACAAAGTCGAAGGGCAAGTCGAGGGCGGCGGGATATCAGTGTATAGCTCGGAAGACCTTGCCACCTGGGAACATCATGGCATGGCTTTGGGTATGTTTTTATCTCTATAGATTGATGATAAAAAAAGGATTTCAAGGCTGAAGTTTGATCGATGCAGAACCGATCAAGGGACATCAATATATCTCTCCCGAACACATCATTCAGCGGCCGAAGGTGGTGTACAGCGAAGGGACAGGGAAGTATCATGTACATACACCTTCCTCACCTCCCCTTCCTCTGTTCAATTTGATGGCATGTCCACCAGTCTCACTCACACTGACCCACATCAATAGATGTGGTGGCACGCCGACAACTCCACCTACGGCTGGCTCCTCCAAGGTTTCGCCCAAGCCGACAACATCACAGGCCCTTATAGCTTTGTCGACGCTACGCGTCCTCTGGGAAACTGGTCGCAAGATTTCGGTCTATTTACTGATTACAAAGACGGTAAGTCGTACGCGCTATATTCCAACGGCGATCGCAAAGAAGCGCGGGATGTGTACATAACGAGCTATAACGATGATATCACGGCGCTGGATAAGGTCGTGCATCGCTTTGATAAGTACGATCTTGAGGCACCCACGATTCTGCAGACGGACAAGAGTTACTTTGCGCTCATGAGCCACAAGACGGGGTACCGACCGAATAGTAAGTCCTCGTACCACTGCCATCCGCACTACAACGAATGGAGAATGAAAAGAGCTAACATTCAACTCAAGACGTCGTGGCCTTCCGCGCCGACTCCCTTAGCGGACCATGGTCTCAACCCTTCATCGTCGCGCCACTCAACACACGCACCTACAACTCGCAATCAGGCTACTCGCTCCGCATCAACGGGACCAAGAAAACGACATACCTCTACCTCGGCGACCAATGGGACTCCAACTCACTTTGGGAGAGCCGGTACATCTGGCTCCCCATCTCCATCGACGAAGAGAAGAAGTCGTTGAAAGTGGAATGGCACGACATTTACGACTTGGACATGTAAGCCACACCTTCCTTTTTCCTTTGCCTTTCCCATCCCCCAAACGCCGAAACCCTAACCCCCAAACAACAGCAAAACCGGCGAAGTAACCCCCATAACCGGGACCTCCTACTCGTCCACCCTCGCTCGTACTTCCGGTACCACCTACCACCAAGAAGCCTCCTTCACATCCTCCGGCACCATCGCGACCTCCATCGCAGGGAACCACTCGACGCTAACCTTCCACAACATCACCGGCGCCGGGAAACCGCAATACATCACGCTCTACTACCAGAACACGGACGACATGGGGTTCGGCGACCAGCCGGGCGGCACGCCGGATAGGATCGGCGGGACGTGGCAGTTGAGGAGGATCGCGAGCGTGGTGGTGAATGGCGAGAGGGGGAAGGCGGTGAGTGTGTATCAGAGGGATACGCATAAGGGGATTGTGTTGAGTGCGACGGTGAAGGTGGAGTTGAGGGAGGGAGCCGGGAATACGGTCGAGGTTGGTGGGTTGTGGAATGGGTTTGATGTTAAGGCTGCGGATGTGGAGAGGTTGGTGGTTTATCCGCCGCAGGAGTGACAATCTGACGGTCGCACATCCAGCTTCTTTTTTTTATATCAGCATATTACTTCAATAGACTCCGCACGCGGGTTTTAGGCAAAACCCTAGGTACAGAGTCATCTATTGTCGAGACACTACATAGTGCTGCGTACTGATATATTGATCATGTACTAAATCCACGTTGTTAACTTTGTGCTTGCGATATGGGCGTTACTTACGAATAGCATATCGGTGTATGACTTGAGGTTGCAATGAGTTTCGTTAGTGAAAATATTAGATGCGTCTCTATCTTCCACTTTAGTACATACGTTGCATGACTAATTGAGAGATTATTGTTATGAAAGTGGATTTAGTCATTCTAAAAGAATAAAGATTGCTAGCAGTATCGACACAGAAGGTTTGAGACTGTAACGAAGAGATTATTTATATAAGCGGCATGAGGTGTGCTCAATGAGAACGGTCATATAATGAAAAGACATCCAGAACATTCAGGAAGCTTTACTGCATGCTAATTGCGTTCACTATGCATCATGTGTTGTTTTTCATCGCATATCACGTGCATTCGTGATATCAATCATTGCCTCAAGCTCAACTACACATAATGACATCTCAAAACTCCGCATGTGTCCTGATCCCCCATTTCTTCAAAAGATTATGCCTATGCCAGAAACTGCGATATTTCTTGCCCCAAAAGAAGAAGATGACGGTACTGAAAGTCATACCGAATGCAATGGCGCCGAAAACGTAGAATACGATTGCGGGCCCATTCTTCTCGGTCCAGTCATTGACAAAATAGCTGAATCCATAGAATAGCAAGTTCTTTACTACCATGTTCATAATGAATATTTCCGAACTCATGTCCCTGAAGGCGTCAATCACATACGCCGAGCAGGCAACGGTAGCACACACGATTCCGAAAAGATCCATTCCATGGAAAGTGGCCGTTACGTAGTACGAGAAATGATTCTGGCAGGTGTAGCCAAATAGCACCAGGCCGATACCGGCGAAGATGCTGGGAATCATTCCGAGGAGTCGATATTCGGGTTCGTAGATGCCATTGTTTTTCTTTGCACACCACTTGATAAGGGGGTCAAGAGTTGCGCCCATGAATAATGCCCCAAGAAGACCTCCAAGGAACGGACCGATTGACAGATATCCCGCGCCTGCTGGGTCCAATGAATAGGGAGGAGCCATGAATATCGGAGCTATGTCATAGGACTGTGCAACAAAAAATGCCGAAATGCCTCCGGTAAGTAAGACAAACCTAGTTTATGGGGTTAGTTTGCTTCGATGAAAATAAATAAAAAAAAATAGAACGCATCATGTAGGATATCAATACTCTTCTGTTTCAAGGAAGTACTCACCAGAGGACAGTTACATTCAAACACACAGCGAAAGGAGCGATGAGAAGCTGGAGCAGATTGTCATCCGAGAATGTACCGTTAATAAAAGCCAACTCTTGAATGAATGTCTTCTTAGGCCGGAGTGCAGGAGGAACGGATGTTGCAGTGTCCACTCTAGCGACACCATCGACACTAGTTTCCACTCCTTTCCCGCCTGCATGCCGCTTCTCGGCTGCCGCAAGGTCTTCCAAGTTATCTTCAGCCAACTCATCGATATCGTAGCGGTGGTCCCGTATGTAGGTCTAAATGCACAGTCATTAGTCCAGCTCAAACAAAGTATTTTCAATAAGACACCAGTCGCCATGCCACGTCATGTCTCGATGTATTATGCATAGTTGTTCAATGGAAATACGTACCGTCTCTGGCACGAAGAGAATGAGTAAAATGACTTCGAGGGCCGTAAAAGCAATCAGCATGTGGAAAAGATACCGCCACCCAAGGTTCCCGGCTATGGGACCAACTATAATGGCGGAGAAATTCGAAGCAGCAGCTAAAATGAACTGGATGAGTGTCATGAAGCCGCCACGTTGGTGCACAAAGAATAGGTCTCCGATCATAGATATGACAAGTGATTCGAATGCGGAGCTGTGGCGCATCAGTATTCCTCGCTAGAAGTAGATAAAGTAGAGATATCTCTTACATAGAACCACCTTGGATGACACGCCCGGCCGTCAGGCCTTCATAACTACGCGTCGCGCTCCCGATAATGGTACCCAACAATCCGAAGAGGCTGGAGACGATGAGCACCGGGCGCTTACCCCATTTCCTTGATACTGCGGACGCAATGGGACCGGAGGCCGCAGTGACCAGAAGCATATACCCAGATATCACAGTGATCTCTCCCACGGGCTTATCGAACTCCTTGGCGATGACCACAAGAGCAGGAGAGAGCAAGGGAGCTAGTACAGCGGCGTAGAGAACAGAACCAAAGGCAATGATGGATATGACGACGACTTTCTTCACGTAGGGCCAATTAAGAGGATCGTTTGGATCCGCCGAGCTGTCATGGTGTTAAATCGGTCAGTCCTGCGCGGTGAAAAGATGATACTCACGGTTGCGGAATCAGGATGATGTCGGGGTTTTTTGGATCGCGCTTCAATCCTTCGGTAGCTGCGGTTCTCAAGTGTTCCTCCTCGGCAAGTACAACAGTGGCCGGCACATGCTGGAGGTGTTTGTCGTCCAATATACCGAGAAAGACCATGTTTGCGCAACCCCCAATCGATGAATTGTCGAGGACAGTTGATGGAGATAAGGATGTGCAGATGGAAAAGATTAAATTAAAAGAAGATGAGCCAAAGGATCCGCCGAGTCATGCAGTGTGATAACAATATGTCATTTTCTGTTTTGTGACCGACGGGGATACTTGTACATATTTCAAAAAAGGCAGGACAGCAGCGCGCGCCCCATCCTTTTAGATTAGTTCATTGGAGCACTTCGTGGGGTAGTAGATTAGTTTTGGGGTAAACATCCGATTTCTGGTTTGCCCCACAAGGCCCTGCAGCGACTCTTTACTCAATTCTGCTAAGCCCTCGCCTATACGCTACGGCTTATAGATGAAATGTATGCTGTGCTATAGTAAATCAGATTAAACAAATGATAGTAGGATCGCCACCTATTAGATAAAAATATGTAGATCTTGGATACCATTTTTCATATATTAATGATAGATCTCGACGATCGCACGTGGAGGGATATCTATCGCACGGAGATTGGGGGCCAAGTGAAACACTGAATGCCCGTGTGCCAGCACAGTGACTGAGTTCAAACACTCAAGTACCTAGCCACAGGCACTCTGCAGTGAAAAAACTGTGGCTAGTATTACTGCCCCGCGAAAACACCAGATTGCAGCCCCACACTTCCCCAGTACATGCTATAACTCCACCATAAGCGTTCGTAGTGAAACCCACAAAAGCCACAGACACGAGAACGCGCAAGCATCGGAATAGATAGACGGCAGTTTCTTGCCTTTTTCGGAGATGGGACTCGTGCAATTGCGATCATTCTGACATCAGTACCAATTTACTAGAATCTGAGGCCCTTAGAGGACAGTGGAAGTTAGACTTAAACACGGCATATTTTTTCGATACTCTACGTGAGGAAGCTAGTACTTATTATAACACATTTTTAACTATATAAATTATATTCTTTAGAATGCTATACGGATTTGAATAGTAATAAAACTATAGTATCTAGAGGTAATATAGTATGTTAGGCTATGTTATCTTGTTTTTCTTAAGTACAACTTCCACTGTCTTCTGAGAGTGAGGTTACAATGAGTTTCTTTCGTGAAAGTATTAGATACATTTCGTCCATTCTAGTCTTGCGATCTGGAATTCACACTACGCTCACCGCCCAAAAAGGTTGACGATAGTTAACAATACTCATTTAAGAGAGGGAATCTCAATTCTAGTAAAAAGTAGCGATTCATTTGCTAGGCTATCTTGATCTACTTTACTATACGTGACCGACAAAAGAGATGAATCAGAGAGTGTAACTTTCCCTTGACGACATTGGCAGAGTCAGCTTATTTCAAAACAGAGCTACGGTTAAAGACAAGGTGGGGCCCTCGAAAAACTAAGCCTTCGTGGCTGTGCGGTCGGCTTTAACAGCCGTGCTGTTTGCCTTTGCGATCGAAGTGTCACCCTCGGGCAAGGCTCCAGCATCAGCGCGAGCTCGCGAGAGCCAGCGTCCACCGGGGATGCCACGTTTCTGAGGACTATCAGTAGCCTCGGGAATACTAATTGTGGCCAAGGTCGTTGGAATATCTGAAGCTGTTGGTGTACTTGATGAATTTGACGGTAAAGTCCCGTTCAGCAAAAGAGCTAGGAAGATGTTAGATTATGTAAAATATCGCCACGGTAGTCAACTTACAAGACGGTACCTAAAGTTTGAGGAGATAAAGTCAGTTTAATTCAAGCAGAGGTGCGTGATGTCTTGATACTGAAAACGTACCCATGTGGTGTTTAGGTCATCTCCCATGAATTGTATCTGTGACACTGGCCCACAATCTACTGGGTCGATTATGACACCTGTTTGAGGGAAAGGTTCCAGAGGGCTAGAAGAGCGTATACACAGTCAGCAAACCTGAACATTGATTATAATAGTTGGGGACCACTGCGGTATTGGGGGCGGGATGTTGTACATACCCCCAAAGGTTACCGTTCTCATCAATTCCGACTCCGCGTGTGATCCATGGCATTTGAGAGAAGTCATGTGGAACAGGAGCCGTCCCTGGAATGTTCTGTTCTGCATGGACCCACACGTTGACTATGAATTCGAATATTAGCCGATCACTGCTCTTTGAAAAGGGCCGATTAAGTAATACCTGGTTGCACATATGTACCAGCTAGCAAGCCATTCTTTGTCTGGCGTGTCTTGGGTACGCCGTCGATTTCAGTAACCACGCGGTAATCGCGGGCATACCCAGAGAACATATCGGCCCGGTACTCAAATTTGTTCTGCTCGTTGCGTCCACCACGAAGGCCAAGAGCGGCAATGATCCGATCATTGACTTCACCTGTGCATGGGTCGATATCCCTAGCAAAGTATTGTGTTAGATAAAAGCAGGAGAGCAGTCTGGAGATACATACATAGCGTAGAGTGCAACGGTTGCCCTCGGGTTGGACGTAAAACCAATGAACTTTGCACTGTTAGAATAGAATAATCGTTGTGACCTGATCATACTCACCCGAGATTCAGCAAGCTCACTGTTTGGGTTGAAGTTGTCAATGCCAAGCAGTCCCAGCTCCATGCGGACATAAATGAGTTCCCCTAAGGTAGTGATTTGAACGTTTTGTGCGACAACACTATAAGCAATGACCTCGTTGTTGCGACGAATCCCCGCAAAGGTCACAAAGTCACCAACAAGGAAAGGTGCCATGACAAGCGGATCCGGAACAGAGCTGCAAGAAAAGAGAGTCAGTAATACAGCACCATAAGGTATATATACCGAGAATCTGACAAGAAATTGTGGATTCTTACAATGTACCTGAACCCTGAAAAGGTCTGTTTGATGCAGGACAGAGCGGGTCATTTGCACTCCTTGGAATACACATGGGGAACCCAGAGAAAGATGAGATAGAGGGGCTTTCATCGTCTGCCGTAAAGAATGGAGCATCTGCATAGCCAACAGAGAAAACTGCGTTGGGATCACTAATGCGAACTTTTGGTCCAGAAGCGATCTGGAAGCTTCCGTCGGCGAAATCAATAGATTCGATAAAACCACTGCTAAGGCCTTCGAAGAATTCGTAAGTTATGATCTGGGCGGCAATCGGTCGGCCGTTGATAAAGTTTCCGATGACCTAAGCCAGTTAACGGATGTTGCTTCAATCGTTTGTTGAGAATGTGCGGCATACATTCACTTCGTATCCCAACATGGAGTCCTTCTCAGCTACAAAATCCTTCCATGGGACCCACGCCTATATCGCGGGTACAAAGTTAGCTTCATGCAACCAGGGTGGTTTCAGTACATAATAAGTGTCTCAATACGCCACTCCATGCGGTGTCTCGATAACAGACGAGTCTGTACCCAGGGTTTAACATACAGCTGGGAATTGGACCAACATGTTCTTTGGAACTTGAACATTGAATCCGTTCACCGTAATAGAGCCGCCAGAGTTGTATGTATCATCCGTTGCTATAGCATCTTCAAGTCCTCCCTGAACAAACAAGGGGGCGTCTTGAGCATAAGCTCGGGGAAAGGTGATAGCGATAAAGACGCTCACAAAGAGTGAGAAAAGTAGCGATAGACGAGCCATGATGTTGACTGAAGATTTCAACTTGTGGTGGTGATATTCAACGGGGCTCCTCTCACTTCTTATATCTTTTTGACCTACCCTTCCAACTCCCGTGAGTCTTGCTTTCCAAATGTTCAATAGCTCATCGGACCTTCTCAACAGGTGTCCCCTAAACTTCCCAATCGTGCTCATGCAAGAACAAGCATCCCAATTCGTGAACAAATTCGTTCTATAATCCTACCTTCCCCATTAGACCGTGATGTTTAAGAAATCCCTACAGTTACCAAGCACAATCTATTGAATTTTCACTACCCGATCCATTCTCTCCGTGACCCAACCCTGAGCTTCGATTTCTAATAATACAACCGTACAACTTCACACTACGCCTCCAACACATGTGCCACGGTAGGATATGCAAATCTGGCTCTTGGCAGGAGAAGTAAAATCCTTGGCATCCAATTGATAAGCTCAAATCAGCAAAGGCAAGCAACGCGGGGGTTTGTCAGACTTGGCGTACTTTGTGGTAAGTATGCTATGCTGTATTGACGTTCTTGATCAATATTAGGGTATATGTTTGCGTCTCTTAAATGTAGGTAGCATATGTTATTGATATTTTATTCCTCTTTCTAATGCTTGGTGGCCGTAATAAGCTGGGTGAAATTGTAACGATTCTTACCCGAATATTCCAACTCTTGTGGTGCGGAGTCGGCACAATTGATCATTACTAGTTAGCTCCGAATGAACTTGAGTATTCAAGCCAAGAATTTTTGCATCAATCTACCAGGGAGCTTGACCGTCACACAAGCCCTGGCTGTGAGGTAGGATGCTCACGTGGGAGTTTTCGTAAAGTTGCCTGCTCATGTTTGTTAGTCTAGACTACCTTGATCGACGGATCAGGGAGCATGGCAAATGCACCCGCGGATCCTTCCGCGTTTTAGCGTGCCAATACCCGTACTTTAATGCAAGGGCGGACCGCAACGGTTTCCCTTTTTCGCTAATACAGGCTTTAAAGAGAAAATCGGCCTGAGACATTGTGTTGGAAACAATACCGACCCTGGCTTTCACTGCAGGCGGAGGTTGTGTAATGGAATCCATCTGGGTGGTAACTAAGGATCCTGTAAGCGAGTCTAGTCTAAGGGGTATCCCTCAAGCTGAAAGAATTTTCGGGAGTCTTCCGACCCTCATTCTGTTTCTCGTTTACATTGTAGAAAGCATGCATGAGAAGATAAATTTAGTAGAAGTAGAAATATGACAAGTATTTCCCCATGAACAGTACCTATTTACATTCGACTTGTACGAAGCCAGCACTTGAAGTTTAATGTAACAGGATTTAGATGTACTCTAAGCGAGCTGCCAGTAGGATGTTCCGCTGCGCATGGACTCTTAAACTTCACGCGGATGACTGCTCGTCGACTCAAACACTTTGCTGCAGGATGCTCACGCTCAAGTTAACTTCCCCGAGCAAACTAACTATCCAAGGGGCAACCCTGTCCTTGCGGCATATGGATTCGAGTCAAGGCACGGTTAGCCATAATAGGCCCGATGGCCATTTTATTCCAGGTTTGCGTGGATAGAATCACTCTACACAGTGGACTATTAGTCCCCTAATACGGCAGCGGTCCTTTTACGACCCACGTAATTGTGACCGGTTTCTTGGAAATCCCTTGAATTGGCCCAAGTGAGCTAACCAAAACTGATGCTTTATTCCCTTCCCCACGACAATTTCATAAACCCCCACCTACACGGGGTATCTGCATGGGGTCATTCGCAGTAGTATACGCACTATATGTGTCAAATCACAGTTAGCTATTCGCTCTATCTCCATTGTATTATTCGTTATTCAGAGGAATGCAACTACAAGGGTATGACCCGATGCAGAAACACCCTGTACTTCAACTGCAGCGGTAGTTTTCTTATTTGATCTGTAATATGGACATGGTTGAAGAAAGAGGGTGTCGTGTTAGTGATTGTATTGGTGTGGTTGTATTGATAATAGCTCTGTACTGTCTCTGTCTCCATTGCCGAGGAGACAGCACTTAGTGTTGATACTCAGATATACGGCCAGATAATGCGAGACAGTACTAAAATGAGTAGAAGACAACAGTGTTTTATTGAATCAATGTTGCCATAAGTGGGTCGGGCAACTTTGTGATATTTCTGGGCAGTGTGGTCTCACACCTCTTCGTGTTTCTCGGTTCATTCTCATATCAGCAGCACCAGTAACCCCATCCTTTAGTCTCGTAAAATCTGCGCTGCCTGATCTTGGGAGCCAAGCCACTCATTTCGTATTCAGGTTGGCGTGTCCTAATCCAACACAACAATTTTTTTGGTCTCATGACTGGAGCACTGCGATACAGTAGCTTGGAGCGGAAATATCTGGATTCGTCCGGAATGCATGGGGCCATAACGGGTTGGCATTCTCGCATTGCATAAACTATTGCTTTTAGATGCAAGGTGATAAAGATGTGTTTACACATAGCAAGGATTGATAAATCACTCATGATATCAACACAGGTGACATGGATGCAAGGTGATAAGCTCTGATGTAACGTGAACACACCCTCATTTTTAACAGTGCCTCCAGGCCTCCGAGGACTGACTTGGCAATCGATAAAGGAATGGCAGGTATGATCTCCTGAATCTTCTTCATAATCATCGTGAATTTCATGTATTTAAAGGCGAACAACCTCTCCTCTCATTTCATAACCAGAGAGCTCCTGACATCGTTTTACTCATTCACCCCCTCTTAATCCTCAACGCTTTTCGGGCCTTCATTATGTTTTCTAAGCTCATTCATATGAGCGTGGGGTTCTTGATCTTGAATCGTTGCAATGCTCAAGCTCAAAACAAGTTCTCTGTTGAGATACCGGAGAGCGAGAGAGTAGCCCTTGAGAATATCATTGAAGATGACGCTGGCGAAGAGATGAGTGTTCAGAAAGACTGGGAGAGTCCAGAGTACCCTCTCCTCTTTCGCTCTCCTCTTCCCATCCCTCCCGTTCTTCAACCAAAGCTGTGAGTCCTTTTCTTCGGAATTGCTAGATCTGCTTTGACTAAACTACAATAGTAAAATGACCAACCCTGTTACCGGAAAGGAGATGTGGTACTATGAGATGGAAATCAGGCCATTCACTCAGCAAGTGTATCCTACTTTACGTCCCGCTCGGCTCGTAGGGTACAACGGCATCTCTCCAGGCCCAACTATAATTGTGCCGCGAGGAACTGAATCTGTAGTTCGATTCGTCAATAACGCAGATAAAGAAAACTCGGTTCATCTCCATGGCTCTCCGTCGCGTGCTCCTTTCGATGGGTGGGCAGACGATTTGACCTTCCCTGGTCAATACAAAGATTACTACTACCCCAATAATCAAGCAGCTCGATTTTTGTGGTATCACGATCACGCGATCCATATAACTGCTGAGAACGCTTACTTCGGACAAGCCGGCGCTTATTTGATCACCGACCCCGCGGAAGACGCACTCGGTCTACCGTCTGGCTATGGAGAATTCGATATCCCCCTGGTCCTGGCTTCAAAGTATTACAACCAAGATGGGACACTTCAAACCAGTGTTGGTGAGGACCAGAGCCTGTGGGGTGATATCATCCACGTAAATGGACAGCCATGGCCATTTTTCAATGTCCAGCCAAGGAAATACCGCTTGAGATTTCTCAATGCTGCTGTATCCCGCAACTTTGCATTATACTTTGTCAGGACAACAGCGACAAACACTCGGATACCCTTTCAAGTTATTGCTACTGATGCTGGTCTTACCACGCACCCAGTTCAAACGTCAGACCTCTATGTCTCAGTCGCTGAGCGCTATGAGATCGTGTTTGATTTCTCAGCTCACGCCGGCCAGACTATCGAGCTGAAGAATTTCCCCCAAGCAAACGGCATTGGAACTGATGACGACTATGAACATACTGATAAAGTCATGCGCTTTGTCGTGGGTAATGACCCTGTAAACGATGATTCAACGGTTCCATCAAGTCTCCGCCCGCCCACGGCCCCCTTGGAAATAAACTCCCCTGCATCTACTGGTATTGACCATCATTTTCGCTTTCATCGCTCTAACAGTGAGTGGCGTATTAATGACGTTGGGTTTGCTGATGCCAAAAACCGCATTCTGGCAAAGGTTCCGCGTGGAAAGATTGAGATTTGGGAACTTGAAAACGGGTCTGGTGGTTGGACGCATCCAATCCACATACACCTGGTGGATTTCAAAGTCCTAGAAAGATATGGCTCTGAGAGCACACGAGGTGTTATGCCGTATGAATCCGCAGGACTGAAAGACGTGGTCTGGCTAGGACGCCATGAGACCGTGCTAGTCGAAGCTCATTACGCACCTTGGTCGGGTGTATATATGTTCCATTGCCACAACCTTATCCATGAAGACCAGTAAGTATATCCCAAGTACAGCCTATACCGAGAGATTTCACGATGCTAATGAAATCAGAGACATGATGGCAGCCTTTAATGTCACCGAACTTGCTAACTGGGGCTACAACGAGACCGACTTCTCTGACCCTGAGGATCCTCGTTACGCAGCCAAACCCTACAATAAAGCCGACTTCACCGGCCGTTCGGGACCTTTCACGAATGAGGCTATTGAAAAGACTATTGCAGATCTTGCCTTGGAGCAGCCATATAGCCAGTTACAAGAGGTTGAGAAAGCTCTGGAGGAAGCATGGGCGACCAATCCTCAGAAACGCGATGAGAATTGCGACTCGACACAAGCTGGACCTGTTCCTCGATACAGACGATTCATGGTCTAAGTCCAAATCAAGCCGAGGTTATCAATGATATCTGCAAAACATTGCTTTACTGCCGATCAAAGGGTTCCTGGGACGGACTCGGTGGAACAGTAAAGCAATTGATAGTGTGAGAGCCGTCTTGATTGGCCTATCTCTACATCTTTTATTATCACCCTCTTCTTACTTCTACGCGTTTTTTGATGGTTTGTTGGGTTGTGCCATTGTCGTTTGGCGTTTAGTCACCTCTTCTCATGTTTGAATTTACTCGATTCGGTATATAGAATACACGCCATGCAAGATGTTTGATAGGAAACAAAAACTGTGTGTTTCTGTAGAACTTTTCTTTCTCTCGCTTTTGCCTAATTTAACAGGAAAGTCCACAATGAGAGGTCAATGCGCTCTTATCGTAAAAGACGATGGAAATTGTACTTGAATAAAAAAGAAACAACATCAATCAATTGATGTTACCTAACATACTACATAGCCTCTAGATGCTATGCTTTTACTACTATATAGATACTTGTAGCAGTTTAAAAAAATATAATATGCGTATTTAAAAAGTATAACAAAAAGTACTAGCTTCGTTAAGAGAATCAAACGCGTTCTATTTTGAACTCCGTTTCGGAATGTCGGTCTTGCTTATGTAATTCCGACTGTCGATCTTTCCCCACTCATTGTCGTCTTCCGATCAATTGATCGATTCTTTCTCCATCAGCAACCACAAACATCTTCTATGAAATTGAACTTGCGGGGAAAATCATGGGTTCTAAGACGCCAGATGGTCACCATCAAAGCCCAAATGGAGAGGCCGCAGAACGTGCCACTGACACCTGTAACCCCCCAAAAACAAATGCAGCTGCTGGTCTCACCCATAGTACTCTCGAGGGCCAGGATGAGGGAGACGATGACGACGATGCTGATGCTAAGGAAATTGGAGCCGGCATGAACTGCTCTACAAGTGCCGAGTTAAAGAAGAAGAAAAGAAAGAGGAACAAATCCAACAAGAAGAAAAAGGGGGCATCTGTTCAACAGCAGAGTACTCCTCCACGGGTTGCACTCGCCAGTCTTTTCAAGGAAGATCAGTATCCAGAAGGTCAAATTGTCGATTATCCCATCAACGACGAAACTCTCCAACGCACTGGAGCAGGCGAACTCCGCCATCTCGCCGCGCTAGCTAATATGGACGACGACTTCCTCAAAGACTACCGCAAGGCCGCCGAGATCCACCGTCAGGTACGCCAGCACGTACAAACCCTCATAAAGCCAGGGGTGCAAATGTCTGAACTTGCCCGAGAAATTGAGGAAGGCGTTCGCGCCCTGACCGGGCATCAAGGTATCGAGACTGGAGATGCTCTAAAGGCTGGAATGGGTTTTCCAACCGGGCTATGCTTGAACCACATCGCTGCACACTGGACCCCTAACCCTGGAGCCAAAGAAGTCATCCTTCAGCACGACGATGTCCTCAGCGTAGACTTTGGTGTGCATGTCAACGGTCGAATCGTAGACAGCGCCTTTACAGTAGCTCCCAATCCTGTTTACGACAACCTGCTTGCGTCCGTCCGAGACGCTACCAATACTGGGCTGAAAGAGGCCGGAATCGATGCGCGGATCGAAGAGATCAGCGAAGCCATACAAGAGGTGATGGAGAGCTACGAAGTGGAACTCAATGGTAAAACTATACCCGTCAAGGCCGTCAAGAACATCTCGGGTACGTTTTTTCGGGTACAAAGCATATCAAGACACTACGTGGCGTGGCTTTTTGAGACCTTGATCGCCCACTGAATCACCCCTGCTTGAGTTAAGCTGACTTTGTACACGCAATTTGGTAAATTTTAGGCCACAACATTCTGCGTTTTAAGATTCATGGGGACAAACAAGTCCCGTTCATCAAAACCAAAACCAACCAGCGCATGGAAGAAGGCGACGTGTTTGCCATCGAGACTTTCGGCACTACCGGCAAAGGTTACATGAGAGACGATATTGGCGTCTATGGTTATGGTCGTAACGAAAATGCAAATGCTTCTGGTCTGCACTTTGCATCTGCAAAGTCGCTGCTTAAGACCATCGATGCTAACTTCGGCACCATACCTTTTTCTAGGAGCTATCTTGAGCGCCTGGGCGTAAAGGGTTATCATCTTGGTATGAAGTCCCTTGTTTCGCATGGTATTGTACAGGAGTACGCTCCGTTAGTGGATGTTCCTGGCTCGTATGTTGCGCAGTTTGAACACGTAAGTTTGAGCTTTGAATGTGAGACGTACTACAGTTCGACATACTGATTATTTTATTCAGACTGTATTGCTCCGACCGAACTGCAAGGAGATTATCTCTCGGGGAGATGATTACTAGTGAGGTCTGCACTAGGGAGTGGAGTGGAGTGGAGTGGAGGAGGTAGTGGGTTTCATATCGAGCCTTGTTAACTTCAACAGCTAACACTCTGGCGTGTTCACAGGGGCATCTCAACATGCCTTTTCAAAAAAGTAGTCTATACAGAATTCTGAAATTGAAGAATCGATTTTTTCGAGAATGCTATATCGTGGGAAAAAACTTAGTTGAATTCAAGCAGGGAGGCTACAGTACATCATTAGTGTCTAAAAACGCCACCCCACGTGGTGTCTCGATAAGAAATAACTCTGTACCCGGGGTATAATTTTTGTTACTTTAACCGCAGCTATAAAATCCCTGTAATCCTCTTAAATTGTTCTTAATTCCTGTATTTAAATTGCAAAAGTTTCATAATGGAGTTCGTGTGTTCCTACAAATACCAGCCTCCCCACTCCCGAGGTATGGTTTCCAAGATGCCAAGGTGCTTCAATGCGGATTTTGGCACTCAGGGGCTCGATACGGATCAGGCCATCTACTCTATATAGCTTATTTACTCTACAGCTCACAGGGTTGAAATGGGGTTCATGGGTAAAAGTCCGATGTATCGAGCCTCGCTCGGGGTTAGAGGTCTATCCCCGCACCACAAGTGCGTTCCTAGGTTGACAGGCCCGCTTTACGTCATTCTGGGAATAAACAGTCCCACAATCAGCATAGTTTATATTCAGCTCTCAGCCTTTTCATCCAGATCGGTCTGTTTCTAAGACTCCATATCATCTTTGTCTGCCTTGAGCCAATGTCTACCTCTAATATGTCAACCTATCGCCAAGGCCACGATCCCAGCGTAACATATAACCATACTCTCCGCACTGCAGAAGTTGAAGGAGCATTTGTAATCCCTCACATAAAGCCTGAGTTTAAAATACTGGATGTAGGATGTGGACCCGGGACTATTACAACGGGCTTTGCAAAATACGTTCCCCAAGGATCAGTAACTGGCATCGACTTGACCGATGAAGTTCTTGGCCAAGCAGAAGCCCACCTAGCCCAACAATCCCCAAAGATATCCAACGTCAAGTTCGAAAAAGGAAATGTACTGGATGGACTTCATTTCGAGGATGGCGAATTCGATCTCGTGTTTTGCAGCCAGGTGCTCATCCACATCCCGGACCCAGTTTCCGCACTTCGTGAAATGAAGCGCGTGTGCAAATCCAAAACTGGTCTCATTTGCGCTCGGGAGGGAGACTGGCCTTTTAGATACGTCCCGTACTCGCCGGGGCTTCAAGTTTTCCATCGGTATTTCTACGAGATGATCAATGGAAAAGCTCCGTCGTCGATCGCTCAACCTGACCAACCACCTTTTGCACCTGGACACAAAGGGGGAAGCTTGGTTCATGTACATGCACGTCAAGCTGGTTTTGATCCTTCCAGGATTGAAAAAGGCGGAAAGGTAACCATATATGGGACTGAGTCCGAAAGGAGGCAATATGCTACAAGCATGATCAATAGAATGGAGAAAGGAGGACATAATGAAAAGTATGTTCAAAGTCATTTATCTGGATTGATTCACTGTTGCATCGGGCCTTTCTATCAAAAAGATGTCTGCTAATACGTGTTCGTGTGTCACAGATTCAAAGAGCTCGGCGCCACTGAAGAGCAGCTGAACGAAATAGCGCAGGCATGGAAAGAATGGGCCGATGATGTCGATGGGTGGCATGCGATAATGCATTGCGAGACAATCTGTCGCAATTAAGAATCGAACAAGTAGTTTGAAGGCATCAATATCGTGGTTGTAAGTCTATATCAATGATAAAACATGTTTTGCCATCATAGTAGAGTAGGACATACCAGGCTCTCGAATAAAAGTAATTCTTGACGTCTTCTAACCTATAATAGTGTCGCCGCCCACCCCAACAGCCTGTCATAATATGCACGTATATTAGCATGTAGAATAGTGGTAACGCTAAATACAGATAAATTTCAGAACAAGCTTTTACAAGAAACCTAGAAGGTGGTTGTAAGCAAGACTACTCCTGACTATCATCTTCATTCTCCTGTATTCACTTATACATACATGACAGCGAGCATCCTTGCAACTATAGTGTCCGAAAACGATCACGGCATCACAAGCGGTAGTTATGTTTAGTGAAATTAACATAGGGAAAGTAATGTGCTGAAAGTTTCAACGCTTTCCAAAATGGAGAACCTATTTTGAAGTGGGGAACGGAGTGTTGACGGAAGCAAAGAGTCGGTGACAACCTTTTCCTTATATACACGTTTATAAAAAGACCTCTGCAAATTTTTTGAAATAATCCATTCGGCGTTACTTCATTTTTGGCGTTTTAGAGAAGGATCTTTTTATTTGACCGTGTCTGCTGTGTCGCCTTCCACCAGTACATCATCATGTAGTTAGACCGCAGTGTTTCATCTCAAACAGTCGAAACATAATTGAATGGATTCAAAAGTTATTTGAAAGTATTTGAGATTGAAGTAGAAGGAGAAAAACTGAACCATTCACAATATCAAGAATGGATGTTGATGGTTCCTTTTGCGGACAAGGGTGACTAAGCCCAAGCCGGATCTCGGAACGTTCCGAATCCAGCACTGACTTGAATTATAATTAGCACAAGTTACAAGTGTCGTGTCCACCACGCTGACAGCTCTTCACTTCCTCTATCCTCAAAAACATATGTCTCCAATATGGTGTCGGTAGATATTTCTTGGGATGCGCTTGCTCCCTTCTTCATTTGGCAATTCTTGATCCCCTTGGTAAGCTCAACCCGGCCGTTTCCCTAGTTTTCTTTCAGGAGCTAACATGCGCAGGCCGCAGGTTGGATTCAAAGTACACTCTACGCCATCTTCATTCGAGCGGGCGACCCGAAGCCTCAGCCAGGCACTATCCGATTCGTGCGCCACCGTCGGCGGATCCTCATCTGCATCTATCTTGCCTACTTTGCCTTCACCATCTACGAAGTCGACTTCAACCTGCAACGATCGAGCAATGCGTACAATGACCTTGGCGTGCCCGTCGACGTCGATGCTGGCGAGCTAGCAAAGCGCTTCAGAAAACTCACCATTAAATACCACCCAGACAAAGCTAGACCCGGGGTAGACAAAGAGCGGGCAAACGCGTTCTACGTGCACTTGATTAGCATGCGGGACATTGTTCTGGACCCTGCGAAACGTTTTGCATACGACCGGTTTGGGCCCGATGGCGTTGCGCAATGCAAAAATTGTATTACCGTAGGGGATTTCGTGGACCACGCAGTCAAGGTGGCTCTGGGCACATACGGGGTTTTGATAGGCGTTCTATTCGCTTCAAACGCCCTCGGATTTTTCAAGGACGGCGCTTATTGGCGCTACTTGGCAGTTTTCGCCGTTGCTGTCCTCGACTTGAGGACCTCCATGCGTCCAGACCACCCGCCTTTCCTCTCGCAATGGCTAAACCCGCTCGTTACCTCGTTGCATTTACGACCTGCGTACCTCCCATTCCAAGTCACCATTATCGCCAAGAAGGCTTCCATTTCCGCGGCGCAATTCCTGGGTTTGCTGATTCCGCTCTATCGCGACGATCCCCAAAAACCAGCCAATCTCGGCGATGACTCAGAAGAGGATCGCCACAAACAGATCGACCGTATAGAAGCGCTTATCCAGGCTTCCAAGACAGATGTAACCCGGTTGTTGGAACTGGAATCAACCCCTTTCAAGGAGAATGAGAAGGCGAAGACGGAATTGAGAGGCGCTTTGAAGAAGTATATGGTCCAGAATGTTCTGCACCAGGAGAAAGATGTGCGGAACGCCATCGGTCAGACGATCGCGAGGCGACGCACGGGAGTACCGCATGGGGCTCAGGGCACGAAATGAGGAATTGGATTCATACATATTCTGTTGCTAGAAACTCATAGACTTAGACTAAACGGAATCAGTTTCCGTGTATCGGCTATATCCAATTGCTGGTTTGCTATGAAAAACAATTGAAACTTGTTTAACCCCAAGGCCTGAGTCTTTTCCGGTTCATCAAATTTGCAATGGGCTTTCAATGCACGCTTGCTCAATCTTCTTTGAATTGAGTGTCTCGCTAGGTGCATAAAGGACAAGTTCATAAGAATGGAGTGTCTTATACAGCAACATTTACACTGTTTGCAAGGATGAAGCATTACGCATTAGTCCCGCGGTAGTCAATTCATTTTGAATCATTCATTGTGTTGAGTTTTATGTAAAGGTAACAGGGCAAGTGATGACACCGGGAATCAACTCCTATGTATCAAACATTAACCAGACATGGCATTATGAACAACATCAAGTTTTTTAAAGGGTGTATCGGAAACCGGGTTGCGAGTCCTCCTGCAAATTGTGTTAGCGTGCTACAACACAAACGATAGAAAACAAGGGTCATGCTCGAAAATTGAGAGCAACTTACGTCTGTGTACTCCAACTCGACTTCCCCACGATCGGCCTTCTTGTTCTGAAACCAAAATGTAATGCTAAGCGCAATAACAATGACGATGTTGAGAAGGCAGCACGTAATGCAGGCATACAAGCCATTCCGGTAACCCGGTGAATCCTGTTCACGGAAAACAAGACTGCCAGCAATTCCACCGATACCACCGAAGCCGACGAGAGTGACGGAGCAGAACGCACGCTTCCATTGGCCACGGATATTGTTGGCCTGGTATGTCATTGCGGCGGGGACATTGGAGTTTGCACCGGCAGTGACCAAGAAGACGCCGAAGTATCGCACGGCAGGGCTGCTGGCAAAGCCCATGATGGGGAGACCAATAAGGCATAGGACCATGTTGAAGATGATGATGGGGCCGCGAGTTCGGTACTTGTCACTAATCCAACCGGTCACGTACATGACGATGGCAGCGAAAGCGTAGGCAGGCGCGACAAGGCATTGAGCTGCACCGATGCTGAAACGTAGGCTCTGCACAAGAATGATGGGAAGAAAGAAGGCTAAGGAGTAAGTGAGGGTTGTGCTGTTGAAGAGAATCATAGCATAACCCCAGACTTTAAAGTCGAGTCCAGCGCGCAAAAACTTGCCGATGGCGAATGGTTCAGGTTTGGCGTCACCTCGGTCGCGGTCGACGCGGTCCATGATGAATTTGCCTTCGCGTTCGTTGAGGAAATTCCAGGACTTGTGCGCCTTGTCGGGGAAATCGACCAGGAACAGGTACCCACCCACGCCGAGCACAATGGTGAGGAGACCTTCAATGATGAAAATCCAACGCCAGCCGGAGAGATTTCCCAGGCCCTTCATTTGCATGAGTCCGAAGGCCATAATACCGGCACAACCCGAGACGAAGCTGCCCACCATGTAGAATACGGAGTACCGCTTGCCGACATCGTAACGTGTGTACCAGGTACTTAGGAGGTAGACACAGGCGGGGAAGAAACCGGCTTCGAAGACACCTAGAATGACACGCAGAGCGGCCAGAGTTTTCCAATCCTGGACAAAACCCATACCAACCATGACAGCACCCCATGAGATAACAATAACTGCACAGTAGATACGAGGGCCCACTTTTCGGGCGAGAGGCGTGGATGGTATTTGGAAGAGGATGTAGGTGATGAAGAAGAGTAGCGATACAATTGAATAGCGCGATACATTGCCTTCCAGGACTCCGAGCTCGAGCTCGACAGACATACTACACGTCATTTATCAGTTCATAGTATTCCCAATGATTTACCATTTTGGGTTTGTGGAGGCCGATTCAGTGAAACAAAGAAGTACTAACCCCGCGATATTGGCTGTAGAAAGGTTGCCTCGATCTATCAAACTGATACAGTACAAAACTCCTAAGGTGATGACCAAACGTCTGTCGACACGGTGGATGATTTTTCGTTGTTCGGCTGGTGTAAATTCGCACTCATATTCAGGCTCATAGGAGGGGGGAGGGGTATTCTCCGTATCCCCCCTCTGAGTCGTGATGGTGGTATCCTTCTCGGTTGCCATGTTGAGGTAATGCTCGACTGAACCACAGAAGCAGGACAGAAGAAGTGAAACAGGAGAAGAAGGCAAACGCAAAGAAAGAATAAGGCCAATCCTAGAGACACAGTACATATATTATGCATGTAGTAAAGAGCACTTAATAGATGCGAATATGGACACGACCAACCCGGAGGAGGCGACAGACAGCCAGCCCCAGAAATCCCAAGAATCCTTCGCTCCTCCATGTGTATTGGGCAGGTGCTGTATGTGCCACTTGCACTATTAACACATCTTCATCCGTACACCACATAAAGCACCCTGCTTAAGCGGGCCAGCGTAGAGTGACAGACTCAGTGACTGACAAGTTCCGCGGGTTTCCCCGCAACCTTCGTTCCCCCCAAGCTCCACAGCCCAACTTCACCATTCTTGATTCTGGAATGATACCGAGAAATAACCGCCACTCAACCTGCAAGTTTGCAACGACGACCACTAGACTGCTCGGACAAGTCCTTGGATGGGATAAGTGTGTGGGAGGACTTCTGGGGACGATACCTTGGTACGTGGAGATCTCCGCATTATCAGTCACTAGTGCCCAGTGAGGCAAGGTGAGGTCCACTTTTGACCAATCGTTTCCGTCAATCTGGTTATGAACAGATGGCTGGCTTTAAATTATCACCATGAGCGCCAACTCTGTCAATATTGTTAGCCCGGTGAATTGCCTCTACAATTGAAGCGACAAAGGAAAAAAGTTAACCCTGAACGTGTGTATACAGCATACCCGGCTGGCTACATAACAGTGACCTCCTAATCCTTTCGCTTAAGCTAAGCAAACGTGTATCCTGTCAGCCACCGCGGGCGACAGTGACATGCTTGAAATGCAACAAACACGTGGACAAGCCCATTCTTTCTTGGCCTTTCTGTTCGCAATGGATCTCTCACTGACGTTTGTCCTGAGCAGGATAATGGACCGAGACCAAAGCAGATCCCTAGTTGGTTTGCAGACATAGATGCAGCGTCGCCCCCTATTAAGGTGGGACTCTTAACAGGGACGTTCTTACATGCAATCAATATTCTTGCATTTTATGCATCCACTGCTTAGATTGTCTACTTATTCTGGAATCGAATCGTGTGAATGCACTGCACACCGTAGTTTCTTCGCCATTGTACTAGGCGAGGGGTGGCCTTGTTTCAAGAAGCTCGTCGCAATGACAAGTTCATCTCGGCATTCACGATCTACAGAGAGGTGACACGCCGGGTAGTGACAGTTCGGGATCACTACCAAATTCTACGAATTAGAGGTTCTGCGACTTCTGTCCGTTATAGCTGATTTATGAATATCCTCTATTCATTATCTACCCGACCTGTCACCACCCGGCATGTCATCTCCCTGTACTATTTTTCTGCAAGACATACCAGCGCTCCGCATACCCATTACCCTGGACTGTGGTTATATTGTACCCAGACTGCCGTACTTGCCTCCATCTAATTGAGTATTGAGTGTTCCCAAGTAGGTGGTCGCCACACGTGGGTTTGCCAGGAAAGGTAAACAATGTAAGGGAAAACCATCAATTGCTATCTTACCACCCACTTCAATACAAATAAACACCACGAATGCATGTGCTCTACCCCTCAACCCTCAAATGCTAGTTCGTGTTGTACGAGGTCAACACCGCTACGGGCCGGGCCTAGAGTTTGCGGCATCCCCGAGCGGGGTGAGAAAAATTGCATTGGTGTGCTATGTGACAGAGGGTATAGTGGAATGCCTAGATGACTGTTTTAAAAAATCAAGTCTTATCATCGGGCTCGCCGCACCCCATGTGCTAATCCCCAGCCAAGATTTCCGCTAGAAGAGATGCTGGCCTGACACTTACTGAGTAGAACTAAGAAATCCTCCATGTAATGAATGAGTGCAGTGCATCACTAGCCTCACTAGCCTCACGATCCACACGCACCCTAATCGCCCAACAACATTCCTACCTGACACCAAAATCACGCATCAAAAACCCCTCTCGTACGCAAGTAAAACCGCATCGCTAATGTGCAAAATAGCCAACCACTGCCCAGGAACGCGATATCACTAAGCGCCATAACTAACCTTTAAAGTCACGTATTATGGTCTACAAAATAACCCATTTCTTATGTGCATGACCTCATTAACGATAGAAGGATGTAAAAAATAATAATTCATATGGAAAATTGCCACGGGATGAAGACTTTTGAGACAGCACAGCACGTCTGGGCGTTGACACTTTTTTGGTGAACATTTTAGTAATCTACTGGCCCGCCTTTTCGGTTATATACTTTCATTTTGGTTCTTTATTTTTTGTTTGGGTCTGAAACCTCCCATAAATGTCACTTTATAAAAAACAATAGAAAATTTGCAATATTTTGTAGGTTAGATTGTAGTAGGCTTCTTAGTTGCGTACGAGAGAGACCCTCTTCGAAAATGCAGTGTTCACGCCCCTGCTTATCCGGAGATTTTGTTAGTTGGCTACGCGCATTCTCGCACGCGCACGCGCGCGCGCGCACGGGACACACACATGTGTCAACAATACCAAGTATACCTAGACTTTGGGCGTCTGTATTGAGGTAGGGGGGTTGTGAGATTGTGGTTGTTGGTTTCGCTGGTTCTGGTGCTATAGGAGACTACTGCCCATGTATAATGGGAAAGAAGGAGTTGTCTGCATGACGATAAGAAAAATAGTTGTGGTGTTTAAAGGTAGGGAGGGTGGGTAGTTTGACTGCTTCTTCCATATATGTAATAACTGAATGTTCTATTCTACGTACATCAGTAGTTACTTATTAAAGCTCCGCGTGGGATGTAGCAATTGCAAGTTCAACAAAACCCCAATTGAATCAACCGACTAAAAAATAAAAACATGTAGAAATATGAAAGAAAAGAGAGAGAGAGAGAGAGAGAGAGAGAGAGAGAGAGAGAGAAGGCTCCTTCTCTTTTTCCGTTGAGAAATCTCTTCTATCTATTTATCCCTTTCCAAGATGAAAAATCCGATACCAAAAACCATGGTGTCGTACATTCCCATATACCAAGTCCCTGTATGTATGTATGTTTGACATCTCTCATCCCATCCAAAATGAACATAAATCTTTAAATGTGGTCCAAAACCCACTATGTACGCCACTCATCTAGAAGACGAAAAAGTGACCGATGTGAATAAACGGTATGCTGTTGAAAAAAAAAACCCTAAGAGAAATTTTGGCATCCACTCTGTACCCAATCCAACCCGGAACACCAGTTAATGCCCAACATGATTTCCTAAACCAAAACGTAAAAAATGCCAAGATGCTTACACCTCAAATTAAAAACCAATGATTAGTTATTCGTAATAAGAGTTCGTTAATCAGCGCGGTATTGTTTCTATATCGAAGACGGCACGGTACTCGGGTTGTCCTGAACGACGATTTCAGGAGCATCAGTGGTATTAGCGAGGGATTTCGGGTATTTTAGCGTCAGTTCTTCAATCTTGGGGATTAGCTCTACGATGCGGAATGGTTTTGATACAACATCATCCTAAAAACACTCTATTAGCCATGATGCTAGTGAAAACAACCGGTTATAGGAAATCAAGGATGAAACTTACCATGCCGGCGGCCAGAAGCGTGGCAATCTGCTCGCTCCTTGCATTTGCTGTGACCGCGATGATAGGCACATGGCGGTTGAGCAAGCCATCAGCTTCGAATTCGCGTATCTTACTCGTACATTGCAGCCCATCCATCACTGGCATCTCTTTATCCATAAGGACCACGCCAACGTCGAGGGCGTCGGGTCCGTGGCCTTTCCAAAATTGAGACTGCTTGAGCTTCTCCAGTGCTTCGCCGCCGTGATTAGCGACGTATGTGATGATGCCCCTGTTCTCTAGCTGGCGTTGAAGAACTTTTTGATTCACTGGGTGATCGTTAGTCGATGAAGCTTGATAAAATTTAGCAAAACATACCGAGATTGTCTTCAACGATGAGGACTTTTAAGGCGGGTTTCCCTGAATGATCATCATTTGGTACAACCTTCTTTGGCATAGTAGCAAAATCTTTGACCTTAGGTGGTGACGGCCGAGATCCGCTTTTGGCATTTGAAGGATGTCGTGTTATTGTTGTTATTGGCAAGTTCTCGGTGGTATCCTGCGGTTCTGAGGATCTGCGACATTTGACATAGAATGCGAATGTGCTCCCCTTCCCAGCTTCAGAAGATACTCCAATTTCACCGCCCTGCAGTTCGGTGAGTTCGCGAGATATGAACAGACCAAGTCCTGATCCACCGTATTGGACGTGGGTGCGAGGACTAGCCTGCGAGAACCGTTGGAATAACACCTTCTTTTCCTCTGGACTCAGGCCGCGCCCAGTATCTTGGACGGCAAATTCTAAAAAGATCTCTTCGCCATCACCCCAGTCAGGACCTAGAGTTTGCTCGACCCTTTTCGATCTTGAAGGGAAGAATTTAACCCGCGGAGATTGAGAGAGCGAGGGAGGTTGTTTAGACGCAGACAGAATGACTTTAATCGTACGGCTAGATTCTGTCGTCGTAAATTTGATAGCATTGGTCGTGAGGTTGATAAGGACCTACACCAAGATGTTAGCACAAGCATATCTCTGATGATCAATCGCTTACCTGGAGCACTCGCGAAGGATCCAACCTAACCCAGTCAATATTTAAACCCTTGAAGGAGTCACTGATGACAAAATCCATTTGTATGCCAGCAGTTTGTACTTCTCCTTCAAACATTTTCAATGCACGTTGCACAATTTGCAATGGTTGGGCATCAACAGGCGTTACCTGGGTATTGTTAGCACGCCCTTGCATAGACTGGAGCAATCTTACCATAAGCATCGCACTGTCTAGTTTGGACAATGTTAAAACGTCATCAACAATCCTCTTTTGATGCTGTGCGCATAATGCAATTGTCTGGGCGGCATCAATGCTGTCGGACACAATCCTCGGCGGAATGTCGTGGGAACCGGATGTGCGGAAGTCTCCAAGAATTGTTGATATCTCGTCAGCGCACTGCAAAATGGCACTCAGCGGATTCCGCATCTCGTGGGAGGTGATGTCGATAAAATTCTCCTGTTGGCGCTTGAGTTCTACTGCTTCTTCCATCTTTCTTTTCTGAAAGCCCTCTGCCCACTTTTGTGAACTGATGTTCGTAATGCTTCCAAAGACGCTTTTAAGCATCCCGTCTTCATACTTCTCGGGAAAAGCGCAGAACAGTACCCAGGTATCCCCTTTGTTTCCATTTCGATCTGACCACGGCGTCCTGAATCTGAATTCAATATTGATGGCATCGGCGTTTTCTACTAGTTGCTTCCAATGATCTTGGATAAGACTTTGATCTTCCTCATGGACGTATTCCATCCATCTATCCGTCTTTTCCGGGTCTTTCGGTACTCTTGAAATTTCATACCACGTATCGTTGCAATAGGTAATCCTACCCGCGTGATCGGCAATAAACAGACCGGCAGGGGAATATTCCGCCATTCGAGTGAAACGTGTCTCGCTGTCTAATGCTTCTTGCGTGCGAGCAGCAAGCTGCTCAGATAGCTGAAATCGATCTTCCGCAGCTAACTTTGCAGCTCTTTGCCCTCTGCGGATTTCTTCCTCAAATAACACAACTGAAGCTAGAGACGTGGCCAATTGTCGACTGAGCAACTGAACAAAAAGATTGTAGTCGTCATCGTATGGTCGACGCGGATTGATGCCCATGACTAAAAATCCAAGTATGGCTTCTCCGGTAGTAGGATGAATGGGACAAACGACAACTTCCCTACAGGCATCACCGAAACCTCGCCATTGGAGATCTTCCATTATCTCGTAAGGGAGATCCCCAGAACCAATGCTGAGCACCACAGGCTTGTCAGTCTTCATGACTTCTCGGAACACCGGACCGAAGCCTTCGGTACCCTCCTTCAGATCGAAATGATCAGGCGCCGCTGGGTGGCCTGTAGGGACACCCAACGAGCCTTCCAAATAGCAATGTTTCGATCCGAGAAGACTATTGGAATACAGCGAAGACGAATCGCTGTCATTTTCATCAGATACGGAATATAGAAGAACAAACGGTGTGTCCATTTCGTTGTCGGTCAAAGCAACCAAAACTTGGTCCCAGAAGCCTTTCACGTCCCGTGCGGTTGCTGTTCGTTCACCAACTTCTCTGAGGGTCAACATGCGTCGCTCGGCAATTTTCCGTCTTGTCTATGGGCGATTAGTCCGCAGTCAAATTTACCAGGGTTTTTGCTCGAAGGAGAAGAATATTATGTAAGACCAACGTGAACGAAGTCATCAGGAAATCCGAACGAGTGCATGGTAGAGCATGGAAAAATACCTTTTCGAAAGCTGGATTGTACAAACCCATGACAGTTCCATCTTCGCCTACCATAGGAATTATAGACCAGGAAAAATACGTCTCTTCCAGAAAACCATTTCTCTTCATGAACAAGCAATCATCGTCCTTCATAGTTGCCTGACCAGTCAATCGTGCATTCGTAAAGACACCTTTGACCTCATCCCAAATCTCGGCCCACGCTACTTTGTAACTTTGCCCCATAAGACTCGGATGTTTCTGGCCAGCAAGGCCTGCATGATCGTTAGAGTGGCATTCGGACATATATGTTTACACTTACCGATGTAGGCTTCGTTATAGATAGCAACAAGCTCTTCTCCCCAGTACATGGCAGCCGGATGCGGACTCGCCCTATACGATGTTCAGTTTCGTTATCCGAGCCCGTGGGCGCAAAAAAAGACTCACATGATTAAGTTGCACATGGCCCGCAAATCATTTGACCAATACTCGATTGGCCCGAGGGGAGTCGATGCCCAATCAATAGAGCGTGCGAATTGAATATGCCTCGGTAGCGAAGAGGAAATAGACAAACGTGTCCAGTCGAAAAAGCCAACATCGTGGTCACGCGACGATCCTTCTATCCTGTGGAACGCGTCAACTTCGCCAGCAGCTTGGGCGCGAAGTACGCACTCGTTTTGAAACGATGGGTGGCTCCCCAGATCCAACTTATCTGGCGCTTGGAAAAATCCATCGACTGCGTCGCCCTCTCGGTGTTGTGGAATGTTGGCATCAGGCTGCAGGGACGTAGGTTCTACTGAAACTCCAGTATCTTCGTCTTCAGCTAATGGAGATGCTGTGCTACCAAAGTAGTCTTGGGGTTCGATTGCAGGTACAGATGTTACAACGTCCCTCACAGAGTCCGATGTGAGAGCGGACGACGATGATGGAATGCCGAACTCTGCGGGGGGATTTGTGGATGGCACACTTATCGCAAGAGGGTTTACCGTCGCAACTACGCGCAGACGTTTCTTAAGCGTATAACAGAGCCAAACAATTCCACCGTGTTCGACTGGGGGAGGGTTTAGGTCAAGGTTTTCATCCTGTGCGACGGTGCTCAATAACCAGCTTCTGAACTGACTGGACACATGTGCGGTTGGTTCCTCGGTTATCGGATTCGATAGCTTCCTCGCCACCAAATCCCACATAGAAGGGTTAGCCCGCAATGCGCCGTTCGCGAACAATATAGGTAGCCCGGATAGATCGAGAGGAGAGTTGGCTGCATCCCCAATATCTACCACAAAGGTCGGTCGCGGGTCATTTTCTAACAGCTCAACGACGCCAGCAGATCCTAGGAGGCGTAGCGGGTCGCCCTTCTCTCTTATATTGGGCGATTCCAATCGTGGCGGCAAGCTCGCTCGCTCTGAGACCCTCCCACCTAGTGTTGGAGGTGGTGGACTCAAACCACTATATGAACCGCGAGCGAGGGTAACCGTCTTGATCCCACTGTCTTCGCGTGTATTGCTCAACATCTTTGCGGCAGCCTCGGAGCTCGAGAAACGTGCGGGAAGGTATGGTCTTGGGCGTCTCGAGTGGGAGAAGAAGAGCGGAGATAGAGGTTGGCCACTAGGGTTTTTGATAGTCGCAGACTTTGGTATGCCAGAGTGGCTCAGGCTGTATTTGGATCGGCTCACACGTCGGCGCTTGAGAAGCGGTTCACTCGATGGTTCTGCGGCGCGTGTTGGTGTATCGACGTGTTTCCCCCGCTCTGTGCGGGCGATAATAGAAGGCGGGGTCGTCCCCTCGTTCAAACGGTGCGTAGGTTCACTGTAGTAGAAAGAGGGAGGACGAGGGGGATTGGAATTAATTGGCGTCTGTAGAGTCCATGAGGGCGATGTGGAAAGGGTGGGGTGCGGTTTCGGTGTGGGAGCAGATGGGACGGAAGGCGGCTCGATTTCGGCGAAGGTGGTGTTGTACCTGGGTGTAGAGGTATCTGGCGTGGTGGGATTTCCTGTAAATATGGATTTGGCGGGCGAGGTCATAGAGATGGACTGCAGCCAGTGCGGGCGGCGCCCAAGCAAGTGAAGGTCGGCCGGACGCTGCTCACAGAGAGCAGGTGGTCGGCAGTGGAGACTCGTCTCGCGTCGTGTCGTGTCGTCTCGTATGATGACGGGCCAGAAGGCGAACAATCGCAATGGAAGGGTTCTGACCGTCGGCTACGAGATCGATCAGATGAGTGAGGCGCGCGCTAGAATCGGCAAGGCTAGCCAATGGAGAGGGGTGCGACAGATGGCGAAGCAGGCTTTATTATTCATGGAAGACGTCTCGTAGTACGGATACGGATTAGGTGGAGGTCAGTCAGTGGAGCCTGTTCAACGGATGCCAGATGCAAGATGCAAGATGCCAGACGGGAGAAGAGAGTTTGACTTGTACCTACATACTTGTCATGTCATCCGCTCCCCAGAGTCACCACACTGGCCTGGCACACCAGTCGCTTCGGTATGCATGCACAGTGGTGATCCTGCCTCCTTGGCATTTGGTTTCTGCCGCTCAACACGACCTAAAGTGCTCCAGCTTGCCCACGGTGGTGTTTGGTCTGCGCTTGTCTCGTGGCATTTCCCGAAGTCGCAGCATCCAAAGCAACCCTAGACCTAGATCCCACCCTTCCACCCTTGCTGCTCTGTGTGAGCGATTACTACGTCATCTGGGTCCTAGGTGAGCCGCCGAAAGTCCGAATCCCCGAATCCGGTAAGCGCCATCTCTCTCGGCTTTTCAATGTTCCTTTTCCATCCTGGATAAGTTAGGTATCCACCATGATCCATGATCCATGATCCATAGTTAACTAAGTTAACTTGCGGTATGCATATGTATTTGCTTAGGTATTCCCACATGTTCGATACCTTGGAGCCCCAACTCCCGTTTGCGGATCTGAAACATGGTGACTCTCTAAGAGCCATCCCATGCCCATTTCGAGCAAGACACACCTTAGGAATTCCATCGATTGTTTGCGTCCCAAATTATATACAGCCTGGGAGCCAGTAGAGCCACATTCAAGATTCGATCCTCTTGCTTGGAAACGAAGTATAGCGCACTGTGGATCGTGGGCCCCACTGCCAAGTGAATCCATCCATCTTAAACCTCTTCGTCCAAATTCGAGCAAAGCTTCACTCCACTGCAGACACATGGTCTGCGGAGTACTCGTTTACCAATCGCTGTCGCATATCCAATCTATCATAAACCGCTGTCCATTCCTTCAGCATTTCGTGCGCTTACACCAGCGTATAAGGGAAACCAATCTCATGGTTCTTACGACACCCTCTTTTCCTTGGCTCTTGCCTTCTTTACCAATGCCCGAGCGTTTTACGTGCAGCGTCTTGCACTAAGCATGTACTCTCCCCAGTCAGGGCCCTGTACGTTCGGCACAGAATATCCTAAAAATGAGATAAAAGATGCAACATCTACCCAAATGCAATAAGAAGGAGGATAACCCCGCTATTTCTGTGCTTTTTTGTCAAACCGTGCCCCTCAATGACTTCCCCAGAGCCTTCACGGCGCGGCCTTTCGGAGGCGTATTACGCCCAAGAGCAACAGTACCCCCAGCACGATAATCCGTCGCCATACCCCTCAAAGCAAGATCACTACTCTTCGCAGCAGAACCATCCTCCGCAGCAGAATTACCCCCAGCAGCACAACTATCCCCCCCAGCAAACCTATCAACATCAGCAGCCCTGTCCACAAGCCCAAGAACATCGAACTCAAGAACAATCCCCTTATCCCATAACACATGGGAGTCATCAAGCCTATCCACCACCGCAAAGCTACCAGCAACAAGCGCAGCCAGGCTATGGCCCATCAACCCCTCATCAAGGCCCGCCTGCACCTGTCCGTTGACCCGCAGTCTAACTTATGCATTGGTTCCATACACTAACAATCCGTATAGAACGGGCCACCCCCTGCGGTGCCTCCCGGATGGTTAGCTCAATGGGACCAGAACAACCGGCGCTGGTACTACTTAGAACAGTCAACCGGGAAAAGTCAATGGGATCCGCCTCGTGGCCCGGTGCCCCCAACATCTTACCAGCCTACACCTCATGGTCCACATGTGCCTGCAGGTGCTGATGGTCGTAGTGCATACAATAACGCACAGTATGGCACACCTCACCCCTATCCACCGCAAGCATATGCCACGCAGGGTTATCCACCACAGCCACAGAGGCATGATGTACGTATATATTCTTGCATGATCGCATATATTCTCTCGTATTAGTTTGCTGATATCATCCCTTTCGATATAGGGCTATTACCAGCCAGCACCATATGCCAATGATCACAAAGACAAGGACAAGAAAGACAAAAAGGATAAAAAGGACAAGGAGAAGAAAAAAGATAAAGATAAGGATAAACACAAGTATGATGATGAGTACAAATACAAAGATGGCAAGAAGAAGAAGGACAAGGACAAGAAACACAAGGGCCATTCAACGGCAGCATTAGCAGGTGTTGGAATCGGCGGTGCGCTGGGAGGTGCCTACGTTGCACACGAGCTGAGTACATATTTCCATTCCATGTCTCTGATATCATTGCTAACATCAATGTCGCACAAAAGGCGAGTACGACTGGAACATCAGTGAACACGCCAGCAATGCAGCTGGCTATGTCGGCGACGCAGCGTCTGAGACATGGGATACCGCCACGGGCCTAGCCGCCGCGCCTCTCGTTGCCGCCGCGCCTCTAGCCTACGCTGCGTCTGATGCCTGGGGAAACGCGACCAACATGGCTACCGCTCCTCTTGCACCGTTGGCCGATGCCGCGTCCGACACCTGGGGCACCGCAACGGACCTAGCTGCTGCTCCTTTTGAGCCTGTGGTCGACGCGGCTTCTGATACTTGGAATACCGCGACGGGCATGGCGGCGGCTGCTCCTCTTGCTGCTGCGGCTGCCACCGCTCCCCTTGCTGCCGCCGCCTCTGATCCCTACGGAACTGTAGCTGGTGCCGTACCCACCTACCCGGAATCTCCTCATAGTCCGTTGTATGATGATGATGACGATGCTTCTTCTTCGGGAGGAAGTTCTGGTGATGAGTCTGGGAGGAAATACTACGGGTCCGATGGGTCTGGTTCCAATGGCGATTTTTTCGACTAGATGTGACTATCTCGCGAGGTATGGCGTTTCGAATATTAGCAGTTCGTAGCTATATATGCTGTGGTATAGTTGAGCATTGATGAGACATGTTTTACCATCATATGAGAACGGGACATACCAGGCTCTCGCATAGCAGTGACCATCGAACATATTCCAATTCATTGTAGTGTCGCCGCCCATCCCGACAGGTTGTAATAACATGTACGTATCTCGGCGTGTAGAATAGCGGCAACGCTGACGATGTATTTGTTCCCACAGACTTTCAGTAAGTATTTCTTGTGGGGTACAATCTGTTTGTAAACCTTGACATAAAATATTGAAGAATCTTTCAGTAACGCGCGTAGCCGACTTGAATGTCATTCCCATTCACCGTACAAAGAAAAAAAATACAGACGACTGTCAGAATATACCAAAGGGGCTATACACACACTTTGATCAAAGAGTTTCAAAATCTCAAGGTTGGTTGGTATGAGCCCCTTAAAGGTGTCTCTCCATCCCTCCCCTCTCTCTCATTCATCCCTCCACTCTTTCTTCCGTTCCATTCCTCGTTCCAATTCGTTCCCTTTAACATTCGTTATCCCTATTCCTAAGCAATAACATATATATGTCGTCCAACCCTTCATCATGCTTTCTTAACTCCATTTCGTCTGGTATGTGTACTCTCCGTTCTTCTTGATCGGATTGATAACGCGTTTAGCAGCAGTCGACGCAATCCAAACAACACTCGCAGGTTTCTCCGCACAGCCAACAGCAGCACAGGGTGGCCAAGCTAAAACACATTGTAACGTTAGCTCGTGCCGCCTCATCAGAGCATTTGAAACAGAAGATAGTGTTTGCGCTTACCAGCCGTATAGACAGCCATGATCCTTCTTCTCAGCCGGCGGTGGGGCTTGTTGGTATTGCATCTACAGAACCAATGTTAGCGTTATTGTTTCCATTTTCATGCTTTGCGATCACTTGGAATCGGGTTCAGATGCTATGAGATGGGTCCTACTTACTGGTTGTTGCCCGGGCGGGTACATGCCGTAGGGCCCGGGCGGTTGCGGCTGCGGGTAGCCCTGAGGAGGGCCTTGGTTGTAGTAGCCTTGCTGCGACATGATGTATTCCGAAGTGTGGCTAGTGATATGTACGAGTGGTGTGTGAGGTGTTGAGTCGAGCCTCAAGAAGTGTGGCTAAGGAAGTGAGCTTTATAGATGTGCTGAGGCTGTTGCCAGGCCCAGGGGTGCGTAGAGTTTAAAGCGGGCCTTTTTTTCTGGGTTTCCCGGATGCTATAGAGCTTGGGCCCTTGTCTACGGAGCGAATGGATACTGGGGGGACGATGTATATTCTCATCTAGGGTGGCAATTGGAATCACTTGACTGGAAGGTGTGGACGGATGGGTCGGACGGCAAGTCGGCAGCACTAAGGGTGCGTACGTCGGATAGGGCTGCGCACTTGTTGGCACAAGGGAAAGCAAGTCATGGAGAGGTGGGGTTTGTTGGACAGGAGAGGGTTTGTTTAACTTAGCAGTCGCACGCATTTCCACCATTATGGAAGACCTATTTGAAGTATGCTAAGCGCAGCGTTGTTAGTAATGGTCAACCACACTCCTCTAACCGCTGGGTATCAACTAGTACAGACAACATGTAAGCCACTGAAGTGGAGGTTGTCCAAGAACACTGTATGACTTCAAGTCGGCCTTGGCTGACGGTGACGCGTGTTCGAGAGACTCATCAAGCGCTACCAATGGGAGACGCATGACCTTATCCTGGGATACTGTATGCATGTACTCTGTAACGATACTTGTTCGCAAGATGCAGTCGAATCACTTCTGATCACCTGCCGCAACTGTTGGAGTCCTAATCATGCTACTTTGACGTTCAAGGAATTCAAATATTCAAGATATTTCAACGGCATCCCGCTGGTGGGTTTCCATTGAGTCAATGATCAATTGTCCCGTTGGAGAGGAGACGAAGTGAGGTTGGAGAAAAAACCCACGGAGGCCGCGGTCCTCAGATGCCGATATCCGAGCTAGTATGGCTTGGCATGCGCCTCACCTGTCAGTGAGTGGCGGTGCTCTGGCCATGCCACGCGGCTTTCTATTCGAAGCCCGACTGCTCATCACTCAATTCGCACGACTAGTCACCAGTCGGAGATGTTGTTGTTGCGGAAAGCATGTTGAATGGTGGGATCTGGGTTATCAGACAAAAAAAAAATCAGATCAACTCATCGTCTTTCGCAATCTGGACATATCATGAACGGCAGTTGCTTTTCAAACCGTCGTCGCTGTCTTTTCACCAGCTCCCCCAGGCACAAACCCCCTCTCCTCCCTCCTCTTCTGTACCCACTCTCCAAACGGTTTCCAGATAGCCTCTTTCTCCGCAGGCTTTAAACTAGCGGCAAGCCCACTAGTGCTCGTAGTAACAAACACTCTAGATCCCTTCCATATTTTTCCATTTGGCCCTACTTCCTCTTTCCCATCCACACTCTTGCCCATATTATGCTCCTCGTCCTGCCAACCATACTTAAATTGAGCTTTGGTAGGATTCTTTCCATACCGATGCCTCCAAATAGCCTCCCATATCCCTTTTCCTACTATGCACACCGCCTCGGGCTTATATAAGAGAAATTTAGCATCCAGAGCCACAGTGCCGGCCGCCATCTCCTCCTTTGATAGCTCAGCAGCGTCTTTCGAAGGTCGGTCGACAATGTTGGTGTTGCCCATGCAATATAGCTCTGGCAGACTTCTGTCTTCCTCTGGTTTCAGTCGCCGGTCTGTGAGTCCGGATGAGTGCAGCAGCTTCCAGAAATGGTTCGATGGGTGCGCGTAGGCGTGGCCTTTAGTTGCGGTTTGGACGCCTGGATTTGTGCCAACAAAAACGCAGATTAGGCCCGGGATGAGTATGTCGGTGAGAGGCGAAAGGTGAGCGTATTTGGATGGGTCAGCATACCTGCTGGATTTGCGCTTCTGTTTCTTCTGCTCACGGGGTGAGGATGTCGAATCTGGTGACGGCGTTGTGGCGGCTCCTGCAGTTGCGGATACATTTATGCGTGTGCGCTTCGAAGTCCTTCGCGATGTTTCGTCATTGGACGATAGGGTTATTGTTGAGGTGTATTGAAATTTTGATAGTCGGCCTTTGAATGTAGCTGTAGGATCTATGTTGGTGTGATTTGTATTGTCGATGCGTTCAGGATTAGGCAACGACTCTTCTTCATCTTCTATGGAACGCTTCAATGGCATCATAGTTTGACGTTGTAATCGTTTTGCAGTACTTCTTACGGCACCGACAACGGCAAATGTCATCCTCAACTGTACTGGAGATGTGTTTGTCGTTCGTATAAACGCTGCGCAGGAGCCATGTGGCGCTTGGTCTCGTGTTTTCGCGTGTGGATGGTGCAACGGTGACGTATCGATAATACCAAATCGCGTCCACGATATTTCTATATTTATCCTATTCAGATAAGAAAAAATGCCTATAAAATCACAATAAGAAAATCCTTAAGACTCGAAAAATTGATGCAAAATCATAGAAGATTTTACTAGTAATTTATGTAGGTTGCGCGCTGCTTACTATACATTAACCCATCGCTCAACTTTCCCGGAGAGCAATAAAATAACCGCCCTCACGATCGGAAACAAAAAACATCGGAAAAGCCGCGCAAAAAACTAAACCTCATGTAGAATTAGCCTAATCAATGAGGTTTCTCCCCTCCCCCTCCGAACAGTCTCATTTTTAATCTTACACATCTATCTCTTCTAGCTGTATTGACTACTAGCTTCCACGTAGAGGTTTTACTAAATTAGTAAGTGTTGTTCATTTCTCATGCGAAGTTATTGTGTTCTGTGTAGTCAGCTGAGATCATGCGTTGATACATGAGGTATGCCAATTGTCCGAGCTATCTGGTCAGTGGTATGTAGGTATTCCGATGGCGGAGGCTAACCGTCGGAAAACCGTCGGAAAGCCACAATCATTCGATGTTGTCAAGGATCGCGAGTACGACTGTTCGATGCATAATGAGACATGTATAAATGGACCGCTACTGAAAGTTTTTGTTGATTGAGATTCTTTATTATCTTTTACACATTGCGTTTCGCTGTCCTTACCAGCGCACGTTCATCCAAGTCCTTGATTTTGCTCAAACATTCAAAGTTCAACTCATCTGACAATTAAACTCGACAACAGACATTCCAACACAGAAAAAAAATATCATGACAGCCCCCAACAACCCCCCCTCCTTCTTCGTCCTCGGCGCAGGCGTAATTGGCCTCTCGACAGCCCTCACCCTCCGCAGCGCCTACCCCAACTCCCCCATCACCATCGTCGCCAAACACTTCCCCGGCGACCGCTCAATCGAGTACACCTCCCCTTGGGCAGGTGCAAACTGGGCAACCTTCGCCCACGACAATGGACCCCTCGAACACTATGATCGCCTGACCTTCAATAAGTTCAAAAAGATGATAGATGAGGAGGGGATCGGGGAGGAGGTGGGGATTGGGAGGATGGGGATGTGGGGGATCTTCGATGAGCCGATTGAAAAGGCGGGTATTTTGAGTGACGGGACGGGGAAGTTGTGGTTTAGGGAGTTGGTGGGGGGGTTGAGGGAGTTGCAAGAGAAGGAGTTGCCGGAGGGGGCGGTGTTTGGTTTGGAGTTTGCTAGTACGTGGAGGATTAATACGCAGGTTTATTTGAATTGGTAAGGTTTTGGGGGGGTGATTTTTTTTTCTTTTTCTCCCATTTTATTTCTTTCTTCGCCTTCGTAAAATTTCCTTTGCTGCTTGAAATTCCACCATGTTACTTCCAACCACTAACGCGCAATCCTCAGGCTGCAAGCACAAGTCCTCCAAAAAGGAATAAAAACAATCCGTCGCCACTACTCATCCCTAGCCTCCCTATATGCCGACTTCCCCTCGACGACACTTCTCATAAATTGCTCAGCCCTGGGATCCCTCCACCTTACAGACGTCCGCGACACCAACCTCTACCCGACTCGTGGCCAAACGGTGCTCGTCGCGGAGCCCAAAGTCCCCATTGAGCGCATGTACTTCCGATCCCCGGCACGCATCGACCCAACCGTGTCGTACGTCTTCCCGCGACCAAACGGCGGTGGCGTCATTCTGGGCGGAAGCCGTCAAGACGGGAATTGGAGCGCCGAAGTGGACATGGAGTTGAGCAAGCAGATTATGGAGAAGTGCTGTGCGTTGTGTCCAGAGCTGGGGAGGCCGGAGGATTTGCAGGTCATCAGTCATAATGTTGGGTTGAGACGTGAGTGTCTTGCTTTGCTTCGTTAATGCATTGAATCGTGCGGTGTTGCTGACAGTGACATGACAGCGAGTAGAGTGGGTGGAATTAGGATCGAGCTGGAAAGGCTGAGCAATGGTGTCCCTGTCGTGCATAACTATGGACATGCTGGTGCAGGATATCAATCTTCGTGGTATGCTTGGTTTTCACGGTGGGATTATCTACAACAGGCTAACAGATTTACAGGGGAACTGCTGAACGGGCAGTCGAGCTTGTTCGTAAAGCACTGGAGCCCGCGGCAAAGCTGTGAAGTTTGTCTTCACATTCGCGTATTCAGTTTAATCAACGTGACATGTCGAATTTCTTTTTCGTTGCTTCGGAAATCTTTGCACAAACAGCGGGTCAGATTGAAAACCTTAGTGGTTCTCCCATACATGAATCATATCGTTAAGAGTCATGATCCTAAGTATTATACAATTTGCACTTTTCTGCTCTTTTTTAGATGTTCACAATATGATTGAAGGCATGGTACACAACATTCTCTGCAAGATATATCAGAAGGGGTGAGGCTCGCGCGACGGATATTGAGGTGAGATCACACAGGCTTGTCATCCGAAGAATTCGTTTCCGCGGGCCATTCATAATGTTGGATATTTGTAGGTTAATGTGTGCGTAGCGTCTCAAGATGTTGGAGCTGCCTGCAGATTTGAGGATTTTCATGGCCGTTTAAAAAATCTCGTGAGAAAGCGTTGCGCCATACCACACACCGAGAGCACGCATAATAAAGTCTGGGCAGTAAATGGTAAAGTAAAGTTGATTCCTTAATACAATATGAAAGCGTGAGGATTATTATATCCTCTGGTATCCTGATTTGTTCTCTTTCCGGTGATTCTTGTTCCTGCATGATGGGAATTTCAATCTAATAAGCCACCATAGCATTCAATCCCTCCAACTCGCGGTCAAAGTTTTTGTGTTGGGAAATGGCGTAGGTATAAGCATCCACAAAGTCTATCGCGCCCTTCGCCATGGAGATGACCTCCTTGAAGCTCTGGGGGTGCATCTTGGCTGCGGTGACAACACCATACGAATCAACAACGTCAGCTGAGGTAGAGAACAGCATTCCCGGGAGATCGCACGCATCTCGGACAAATTGGACAGCCTCCTCGGTCGCACCGATGGCCTTGAGGTGACCGAAAGCTTCACGGACCCAGTGAACAGCGCGGCCGTTCTTGCGGAGGGTTTCGACAGATTGAGCACCGCCTGGTACGAAGACACTGTCGAACATGGTTGATCGCATACCCTCAAGGTGGTGGTCTGCTACAACGCCCTTGCCGGTGTTTTTGTCTTCGCCAGCCGCGAAGATTTTGTTTCGTCTCGGACTGATGGTGAAGGGGAGAGCTCCAGCAGCTGAGAGAGCAGCCTTGATGCCATTGTATGCAACTGGGTCGTAACCATCGGCTATGATGATGGCAACCATCCTGGTGGCGATCGTGGGCTTCTCCGGAGCATATTCAGTTTGCGAGAGACCCTTGGCGGTCTGGTTGTGCTTTGGTCGTTTCTGCTCCTTAGGCTGCTCTCCACCGACAAGCTCAGCAACGCTTTGCGCCAAGTTCAGATCAATCTCAGCCAGACGCTCAGTCATACGCCCATACACAAGAGGATCGTCGCAGTGGTCTAGCTCGAATGCAAGTGCAGCAGTCAGATGGTTCTTCTCAGGCGGGGAAAGCGAGTTGTAGAACAACTCTGCCTGATTCTTGTGCTCCCTGAATTTAGCGCTCCTGAGACGAGCCTTAATACCAGCGACCTTCTCCGCATAGTCGATATAAGCACCTTCTTCCTTAGAAGCGGGAGGTACGGCATGGAATCGATTGGGGAAATAGTTGACGGTGCCCTTGGTAATCGTGTGGCGCATTGCACCATCACGGTTGAAGTTCATGACAGGGCAAACCGGTCTGTTGATTGGTAGCTCCTCCCAGTTGATACCCAGTCGACTGAGCTGGGTGTCTTGGTAAGAGAAGTTTCGTCCTTGGAGCAGTGGATCGTCGCTAAACCCAATTCCAGGAACGACATGACCCGTGGCGAAGGCAACCTGCTCTGTCTGGGTGAAAAACTCGTCAGGGTTCCTGTTGAGCTCGAGTTGACCAATGTATCGAATGGGTACCAAGTCTTCAGGCCACACCTTGGTGGCGTCTAGAATGTCGAAGTCGAAGTTGTTTTCCTTGCCCTCCGGAATGACCTGGATGCCAAATTTCCACTTGGGGTACGCGCGGTTTTCAATTGCTGTCCACAAATCTTTACGATGGAAGTCGGGGTCCTGCCCAGCGATCTTCAAAGCCTCATCCCAGACAAAACTGTGAACACCGAGTTCAGGTGTCCACACAAACTTGACGAAAGACCTCTCCCCCCTGTCATTGGTCAGAGTGAAGGTGTTGACACCGAATCCCTGCATCATTCGGTAGGACCGGGGAATGGCTCGGTCAGACATGGCCCACATGAACATGTGAGTGGCTTCAGGGTGCATATATTGGAAATCCCAAAAGTTGTTGTGTGCGGATTGAGCCTGAACACATTAATGATGTGCCCTGTTAAGTTACGAGCAACATACCTGAGGAATCTCATTGTGGGGTTCCGGTTTCCCGGCATGTATGACATCGGGGAACTTCATGGCGTCTTGAATGAAGAAAACTGGGATGTTGTTTCCAACAATGTCCCAATTGCCCTCATCTGTGTAGAACTTGACGGCGAAACCGCGGACATCGCGAACCGTATCAGCAGAGCCACGGCTGCCAAGTACTGTCGAAAATCGGACAAAGATGGGGGTCTCCCGGGAGGTATCTGTGAGAACGCCCGCTGATGTGACATCGGAAGCTGACTCAAAGAGAGTGAACTTGCCGTGAGCACCGCTTCCCCGGGCGTGGACCACGCGTTCGGGGATACGCTCATGATCGAAGCGGTGGATTTTCTCTCGTGCGAAGCCATCCTCAAGAAGATTTGGGCCGGTCTTGTCTTCGCTTGCAACCCTCAGCCAGTCATCGTGAGTATTTAACTTTGTACCGAAGTCGGTGGTGGCTCTCCAACTCTTATCATGCACGTCCTTGGTGTCCTTGGACAGGTCGGAAATCTTTTGGTTGCTTACTCCGGCCATGTCTTTAACTTTTTCGGTTGCTGTAGCCAAGATGTTCGAAGCCATTCGGACCAGCTATTGTAGAATGGTTAAAATGATCTGTTTGACCGGGCGCAATTAACAGGGAATTGAGTCAATTATACATGTATGGTGTGCGGTGTCAAAATTTATGATGGAATACGTAGGTATGTAATTCAATTGTCATGACGTACCATTAGCATCACGTACTTTCCCCATGTTAGTGGAACGTTCAGATGTTTGGAGCCTGCCAGAACGCCACGCGGTACAGGTATCCTTTTCGGGGACGACATGCCGGATTATCAGCCATGACAACGACATTGCAACAGCATATTTGACCAATGATGGTTGTGATGATGTGAACAGTGATCGAAAACACGCATGATCATCTTAGAATCTGACAGCGCGCTAAGATCGCGTGCATGGGAATCCACTTTATCCATCCATTTTCTCCGATCGCAATCGAGAAGCCCATGCTGAAAAATCCGATCTTCCCACACAGCAACCGTGGCGGTCAACGGCAATTCAGGTTATAGGCTAGGGTGCTACCTATGATTTTGACTAAACATCACATTTGTTCGCAAACCTCCAAGTACGCCGAATGTTTGCCCGAATGCAAACGTCATAGTTTCCACTTGTAGGAAAGCTCGTATGATGTAATCATCGCGTCTCCACGTGACCCTCATTCTTGCATCAACGTGAGGAGCAAGTGCTAACTACATACATATAACTACTGTAAGTCAACGTTAGCACAGCGTCGATGCTGCGTACCATAGAGCGTCCTTTTTCATGAGCATGTGCCATTTCTTCAGCAGACCATTGAGTATTGCCTCTGTAATGTATACATCAACAATAAAGTTGATGCTAAGTGAACTGTAAAGCTGAACGGTGTAGGCGACAGCGGGGTACATGTGGTTAACCCGAACTTGCAAGCCGTCGTGTCGTCAAAAATCTCGCGATACCCGTTGTCGTCGGTCTAGGCTAGGAGCGTCTCTGCCGGAGCCCTTGACTCGCTCCTCTCCAATACAGGCATATCTGTTACGCTCTAGTTTGCTAGCGACGAATTGTGGGCTGCCTCCACCAGTTTTGCCGGCGTGAATGCATGACGGTAAGTTGCGGAAGCTATCCGCTGCTGCCGGTACATGTTTAGAACATGCAATCCTTTTTTTTCTCGTCTGTTGGGGGGGATGTCACGATGGAGGCGGCCTCATCCTAGCATTACTGCCCAACACCAACAACCCCGATCGGCTCACGAGCTCGATTGCACGTAGTATTCTTCAAATTCCGCCTATTTAGGTACAATGCGCTCGTAGTTCGTACCAGGTTTGGACGGTCGCCAATTTTCCCTGTTCTCAGCAGGTGTTGGGGAAGCGCGCCGACCTATGGGCATGTTGCTTTTCAACAAGCGCTGCCTTCGTCGTTCATGGTTCCCCATGTCGACGGAACTGCGTCTCCACATCGAGAACGTTCAGACAAGGTCACCCCATTTTGATCCCTCCCTCACCCTCGCTTTTTGGGATCTGGGAAAACTTTCTTCCCTATTTGCTTCTCATCCGTTTTTTCTCTCTTCATGTGAGTTTTGCCGATGGTTTCAGCGTGGTTTGACGTATTCGGTCTTCGCCCGAAAAGGGCACCAACGTCGCATTCGACCTTCTGTAGCATGGCTTGCTGAATTATTGATTTACAACAGAATCAACGTGTTTTATCGAAATTGCGACGCGAGCGCCATCAGCCATCGCGGCTTATGCCTACACAGGTAATTCCGAAATAGCAGCGTCGTGATTGCGAATAATTCAAAGGCGGACAAGTAGGACTGCGTACAAGGTTGATGTGCCAGAAGCAATGCGCATGCTATGTAACTATGTTATCGGTTGGGGGAAGGATGGACGTCTTACTGTGAGGTTTTGGCGGTCGGAGCCTCGGAGGTGACTTTAGCTCTGCTCAGTTCTACAAATACCTGTTCAGAAGCAAATCGAAGTGAGTCATTGAACCGATCAAACTGAATAATCGGTGAATGGATCTACCTTCGTAGCGTATCGGCTCTTCTGTGTATCACGGTGTCTGTCTCTTTTAGACATGACTTAGCTTGGTAACATGTATATTAACAGCGAACGATGATCAACCGCCGCGTGACGCCTCCAATATGAGTACAAATTAATAAATATTCAAGATTATGAAAGTTATCACGAGTACCAAAGAGATATTTTGATTTGTTGCCTAGTTTACAGGGTATTGATGGTGCGGATCAAGACGGGTGCAGGATGACGGCGTGAGGCACAATCTCTCTTTGCACAGGGGTCCATTGCAGACGAAATGTTTCTCTGCTCACCAGAGAGTGAGAGAAAGCTGAGGAGGCACAGTTTGTTTCCGAAGAATATCGAGTTGGCAAGAAGCAACCTCGCCAAAGTGATTCGTGGCATTTCGGTATCCGTAATCATAGCGGACTATTGAAGGACCCATCTCTCCCTGGTTGGAATGTCCGTCGCCGACATGGGGATAAATAAGCAAGTCACCACTCGGGGCCGGAACATTCAAGTGCCCATCAACGCTTAATGATCAACTTTCTTTGAGCCATCTCAGAGTATTCGAAGTCTGTTAGTAGCGCATCTACCCGTGTTTCGTACGAGACGAGAGACGATCGATTTATGCTACCCCATTTCCAGCTGATGTTAGTGAGGTCAGCGAGCCGATTTGGTCAAGTCGCTTCGACTTTACATTCTGCAGGTATAGCCAACAGACAGCTATCTGCTCGTGGGCACCTATCGCTGCACAGAAGATCTGTTGGCTGGAAAGAAGGGGCTAGACAGGGTTCGGCAAGCGATTCTGCATGCAATTGACAGGGCATTGTAATCTTGCGGTCGTCGGGAAGGTTTCAGTCAGTCAGCCAGTCATTCATGTCTCGGGGGTAGGGTTGAGTAGCCGCCCGGACCGGAGAGCAACGACAAAGGCTGTGCAGCCGAAGCCATTCCCGCGACGCGAAGAAGCAAACAGGTGGAATTGAAACAGGGGTTTCAGTTTGCAAGGCTGTGTCGTTGTTTGCTCAGTTGGGGGCTTTTCGAGTTTCTGCTCTGCGCCATCCCCCCCAGCCCTCGCGCATCTTGGTACGTGCTGTGATCGACGTCGGTCCCCGGGCCGCCGAGGCATTAGCGCATGGTGGGAATAGCGTCATGCAAACAAAGTATGGCATCCTTGTCGACGGGCTATCGTGATACAAAAAAATGGGAGGGCAAATATTTCTCACTTTGCGCGATGTGCATTCTGCCGCACACGATTCAAGACGGGTGCACTTTAGTATTCGGAACCATTGCTGCGAGCAAGTGTACTTATTCGTGGTGGTGTGAGTGCGCCCGTCTGACTCGGCGTAGACATTCAATCTGAGAATCTTTTGTCGTGCATTGGGATTTTCGCATTTGACCGACATACATGTCATGTTCGAAACCCAGCTCGCAGTGTGAATTGAGTAGTCGGCCACGCTTGGCCTCCAACAGCATGCCTTCATCATCGCTGTGCACAAAGGCAGTTTTCAGGTTCCACCCGTCATGGCGGCACGGCAGTCTGCTTGGACAAAAGGAGATGCTTCGATGGGTGGAATGGGGAGTGGAGGGATACGGCCGGGAGAGGCATGTTTTGGAGAGCAATGTTTGTCCGTGGTGGAATCCATCCACTTGTTCCCGGCGGGACAGAGGACAGATGTAGCAGTCCGCTGTTGTTGCTGCAAAAATCCATAGTGCGTGCCCGTCAATATTGTCGGCAGACAGCAACGTTAGCCAAGGTGGTACAGGTACTGTAGTTACAGGTTGCACAGACGTGCGACTATTTAGGCCAGCGAGCTAAAAAACCACAAGGCTGATACAGGCGCTGTCTTCTGTGCCTGACTGGCACCTGCGTTCGAGCGGCGGCGTCTCTGTCGCTAGAGCATGCCTGGACACCGGCTAATAATATGCATGTCTTGTGCCGTCGCCTACCCATAAAGGTATGATGGTGAGGATGGATCTGGCAGGGCCCGACGGCCTGCAAAGGAATGTCGGCTGCCAGGTCTTGCCATGTGATGAGGCTGGGCACTGGGGTGATTGGCATTGAGCGGTAAGTTAACTACATGTGTTGTGGTGATGGTGATGGGCACAGCTGACGGCCATGACGATGACGATGGCCATGGCCATGGCCATGATTGGGAGTCGGAGAGAAGTGGTGGTGAATGCGAGGTAGCTAGGGGTACGAGAGAGGAAAGGCTGGCGCAGGGCTGCTGTGCCTATTAACGAACCTACTGCCTACTGTGCAGTGTGCAGTGTGGGTACTGTACATGGCTTGTGTACCGAATTCGCTCGCAGAACCGCAGCCAGCGCCTAGGCACAGGCGTACAAACTGCCTATAGTAAGGACATCCGGTGGGAATCAGGTGTTGAAGGAGTCGGCTTGAAATCAAGCGTGGTTAAAAAGAGAGGGAGGAAGAGTGGCAGGTGGAATCCACGCATCGCCATTGGCCGGTTGCCGCCCAAGCTGTCACCCTTTGATTGACTTGAGCGCGTCCCAGTTCCCGTTCCCAGCGTGGCATCGATTCGTCACCATGAGATGGTTGAAACTTGATGAGAGTGCATACATGTACCTATCGAGTTGCACTTTGCACAGAGACACACTGTACACTGACTGACTGTACCGCGGTAACCTACCATCTCGTCGCTGCGTGGATGACAGGAACATAGCACAGACAGACAGACAGCCTACAGGACGGCGTGTCACGGCGCAACTCAAGCAAAAAGAAAAGCACAGCGCAGCACCGCACCGCACCGCACAGCACAGCACAGCACACCGAGCAGAGCACAGCACACTGAGCGCAGCACAGCACCGCACAGAACAGAACAGAAAAGAAGCAACGAGGGGGGAAAAGGACGCTTGGTGTGTGCCGGGGTGGGGTGCAGACTGGCAGTGGGTGAGGGTGAGGGTGAGGGTGAGTGGAGGGAGGGGTGGGCTTGTCGCCAGGGATGGCCCATGTTGCAGCTCCCTGCCCTAGCGTTCGCTCCGCACGGCCAGTTCCAACGGCTGTGTACACTACTAACTACGGCGGCCGTCCAAGCTGTGCGTCGCGGTGCGGTGCGGTGCGGTGCGGTTGCGAGACGGCAGCGGAAGCAATCTAACAGCTAACAACCAACTTGGACCTCCTTCAGAGGACCGTCTACTCGGAGCCTGCGCTGCGTTGTTATAAAACCCTCTCCTCGGCCCCGATCAACTACCACTCCGGCCTCTTCTTCCCTCACCATTGCCATTGCCATTGCCGCCTCTTTTTTTGTTTTCTGCCTAGCGACGCCTTGCCTTGCTGCTACTCCTGGCATACTTCCACTACTACTACTACTGCATTCACATCGTACCTGTTGTATCTTCCCCCTTGACTTGACTGGCTTGCTTGCTGGCTGGCTTGCTTGCTTGCTTGCTTCACGTGTCTGTCTGCCCATTGCCCTTGGAGAGAAAGCTCACCACTTCTGCAAACCAATTTTCAATCGCCCACCAACCACTACCACTCTCCAATCGCCGCAGCTGCCACCCACCGCCGCTCCTCTCAACCTCTTCTACGTCGTCGACACCAACCTCGACCAACGCCCCCAACAGCATCCCCGTCACTGTCACCGTCACCATCATACGCATCGTTCCCACCGCTGCGCCTGGTCAACTTGATCTCACACCTAGACGATCCCTCGCCCGACGACAGAGTCTGTTCCCCTCCACGTCGAGCCCGCACTGCACACACACTACATACACCCCTCTGTTTGACGTCTGTCGTCCGTTGTCTCGCGGCTGCCCATCGGTCGGCCACCCGGGAAAGTGCAGGCATCCAGCACCCCGCATCCGCCAATAATACACCGCTGAGCCGCGCGGGCACCCCGCCTTGCCCTTGCCCTTGCCCGCCTCGTCCTGCCCTGGGCTGCCCTGCCTGCCCTACCACTCCTGCCTGATCTGCCTGGCCTGCCTGTACTGCAGCAACAGTGACCAAGGAGCCCCATAAATTTGGCAAAAAACCAACAAAAAAAATCCCAGTTCATCTTCACCACACTCCCTGTACACCAACCCCGCCGTGTAACCCGCTGTGGAACCGAGCTGTGTAACCAACCTGTCACCTCGCCAACATGTGCAACGTCTTTATTCGTACATACCAGTGCGGCCACTCCAGCCGGGACAAGGCTCCTTGCGCCCAGTCCAAGACTGCTCCCTGCGGCGACGAAAAAGTCAGGAAAATCAAACACGAGGAAAAATGCGATAACTGCGAGCGTCAGTGACAGGTACCTACCCATCACCCCCTTTGATCATCACCTCAGTACCTGACTATCACACGTAGTGAATCCCCGCACTCTTTATCCGCAGTCCGTTGACTGATCTCTCTCTCTCTCTCTCTCTCTCTCTCTCTCTCTCTATTTCCATTAGACCTCGGGTACATTTGAGCCTCACGGCCCGCAGGCTGCATTTTAAGGCGTCTAGGATATCAAAAAGCAAGGGCGTTGGATGGGCATATGGGTTTACGAGCGCTGTGGAACGAACGGTTTTTCGTGAGCCTGGCGTTCCAACTAATCATGGGCTAGTCTTGCATCACTTTTACGGGCTTGTATTACTCGATGCTTTCTCTATTCCTTTATCTTTTCCTCCTTTTTCTTTTTTTTACTTATTCCTCTTTTTTTCTAATCTTTCTTTCCCTTCTCTTCCCCTGATTACATGGATATGGTTTTTTTATTCTTGCCCCCGACCTCCGCAACTTTACCCTGGCGCGGATAATGACGACAATAATGAAGGACATTAACTGGGCTATAACGGCTGGAAAGGGTCTTTTCCTCTTTTTTTCCCTTTCCTTTCCTTTCTTTTCCTTCAATATCCTCGTCCCCAATATGACTAAGTCGACATGTTTGGAAGGAATTTTTGCAAGGCTAAGGCGGGGAAGCGGGAGAGATTTTACATCAGACTGAGAAGCAAGTTGAATTGACGCGTAGGCGCTCGCGGCCATGTTCCCAATAGGGCATGTCGTCTGTATAGGCGAGCTACTTTCCACCTGAGTTACTCCTCACACCCCACGCATCTTACAGTCCCACCTCCGCTTGTGAACCAATCAACTATGACTGATGTGCTGACCGGTCACACCACTACAAGTATGTACATCCGGACATGCAGCGCCGTTGCTCGCCAATCTGCATACTGCTGTCGCCCAGACCGCCTCCAGATTGTCTTTTTTCACACGAGACCTGTGTGACTACAAGAACTAGACACCGCGACAGGGCTAAGCAGGGTTTGCATGGTGGAGCAGTCTCTACAACTATAGTTCAAGCTTGCTGCTGGTCGTTGTCCTTATGTGCCGAGGCCTTCTGGTCGAGTGGGGTATGTCGAATACTTAGCGTGCAACTTTTACACCATGACCCGTCATGCATGCTCGAAGAGACGCGTTGCACTTAACCTGGGAAACGAGACTGCACAGTACAGTCAGCCCGAGCTGTTCGTCAGTCCCGGACGGCAACCCCATGATCCTCCCGCCTGCTCAGGTTCGGGCCGTTGGCCACTTAGGAAACTGCGTGGACACCGAGGCCCGGTCTACCCAATCTGCCCGTTGCCTGCTGGTATATTACGAGAGGCATATGCACTCATTCACATTCAGCTGAAGCGGGCCAGTGGAAACGTGATGTGATTGAGTTGCAGATTGGACAAGACGGCTTCCGTTGCATGTGATGCTGCGGCGAGGCCGCTCGTAGATGGCATGGAAGGGATCTTCATATAACCGAGTATGCGTGTAAAGTAAGTACATGGAGTGTTGCAGTCGGACTCGATATATCTCCATTGCCCTGTTGGGACAGGCACAGGCGCACTTCTAGAAGACGGTGCACGGCCAGTCGAACCCCGTCGGTGGCTTCATAATACATATGAGGTGATCTTATCTCGTATCTTGCGCATAATCTGGACCGGCGGCGGACTTTGGCCTTTGGATATGATGCGGTCAAGGGGTGTGCACCATGTCTGGCTTGGCTGGCCAATCTATCTGCCCTACCTATATATGCCGGCTACATAGTACACCGTTTTCGCTTCATGTGTCCTCATGTGCAAGGACAGTCTCAGATTTGCCGCGCTTGAGCTTCGTACATACATAGGCGCCAGGTGCAGATGGCGTTGCGGCTCTACATTTGCTTTTGCATCCACGCCTACTTACATACATACTTTATCGATCCACTTCCCGCCTGCCGTCGACTAGGTACATACATTTATGTCCAGCCACATGATGCATGTACGGGTTGGGTGCCTGGGGTTCTTGAGTCGAGAGAGCCGAAAGAGCAAAAAATAAAAGAAAAATTTAGAGTGTTTGGTGCATCCAATGAAACGTAATCTTATTGCTTCCGAATACAAGGCGATATATTAGCGTTTGCCTGCCCGTCGCCTCTGCCTGCGAAGTGAGCAGGAATGGTTGCTGATATGACATGGTTTTTTGTTGCAACTTGCAGGTACCTGTACCTACCTACCGTGCCGGTTAACGTTAGTGGCTGGCTGGTCAGTGGTAGCACTTGAGGTTGGGGTTGGGTTGGGTTGCCTCGCTTCGCTCTCCAGGCAGGCCCGAATTAGGCAGGCACAGGCGGGTAGGCGTGGCCCCAACGCTGAACAGCCAGTAGGTACCGTTTACCCACAACCACCACCCGCTCCCAATGAGACCGCAATGTCGATTGATATCAACTGGCACACCCTCACAGGCGGTGCGGATGGCCTGGCACGCGCAGAGACGATACGCGCTTTCATCCACGACAAATTCCAGCAGGTGACGCTGCCGCGTTTCATCCGCTCTGTCCACGTCCACTCGTTCGATTTTGGAAATGTGCCTCCAGAAATCGAGATCAAGGACATCTGCGACCCGCTGCCCGACTTCTACGAGGAGGATGAAGACTACCCAGACGAGCCTGAAGAGGATGCTCCCACTCCCGGGGTCCAAGACATTCCATCTCGCACCGCGAAGGAGCGGCGCAGAGAGGCAGAACGGAGCACAATGGTGGACGTAGCAGACTCGTCACGCCTAGCGCCGCCGTACGTCAACACGAGAGCACCCGGCCTTCGGACTACGCTCACCCCCGCCGAACAGTTGGGGAGTCCATTTCTTCCTAGGGCCTCGACACCGGGCATACCTGGAGGTACATCCAATATCAATTATTTCCATCTTCCTCTGGGTGCGGGACTCTCCGGTACCACCACTCCTCTGGCCGCCGTCGCTGGTGCCCAGCTTCAAGGCTGGCTTGATCACAACGGTGTGCGGCCATCAACTCCCACCAACATGCGCCTCCGCCATGCTGCATCCATGAACTCCCTGACATTAACTCCCCAATCCAATCCCGATCCTAGCACGCGACCATCGTCACAACATCAACACGAAGCGGAAAGGAAAAGCTCCCTTGCCGAATCCACAGGTCACTCGTCTGACAGCACACCATCTGCATCACCTCCACGGATGCGTGAAAGGAGCCCAGAGGACATTCAAGTCGTTGCACATGTTCAATACTCTGGTGACGTGAAAATGTCACTCACCGCCGAAATACTTCTAGACTACCCTATGCCAAGCTTTGTGGGTATCCCATTGAAGCTCAACATCACCGGCATCACATTTGATGGGGTGGCCATCCTAGCCCACATCAAAAAGAGAGCCCATTTTTGTTTCCTGTCTCCCGACGATGCGGACGCATTAGTCGGCGGCGAAACCAGTCTTGACCCTCTTCAGTCAGACCCACAGAGACAGGAACATCAACCTGCGCTTCATGCCCGGATCGGCGGGCTCTTGGAGCATATCAAAGTTGAGAGCGAGATTGGGGACAAGGGAAATGGAAAGCAAGTTTTGAAGAATGTGGGCAAGGTGGAGTCTTTCGTGCTGGAACAAGTTCGTCGTATCTTTGAAGACGAGTTTGTTTATCCTAGCTTCTGGACATTCCTGGTATAAAGCCTAAAATGTTTGCTACACAAAGCACGACCAAAGAAGACAAAACATCCCTTCTTGGATGCCAACGCTACACTACAGGATGATGACAACTGTAACAGCCGAGCAACGGCCGTCACATTTGTTTCGTGTAACCCTGTACTTGCTGTCAAAATAGCATTGGGATCCTTTACCGCGCTGACATTTCACCATGTCTTCCCATGCTGTCCACTGGTGGCACAAGTCGTGGAGTTTTATGAATCACGTTACAGTGCATCAAACATACTACCGGTGTTACACAGGAGAACAATGATGAACGACTTGTATCTGTCACACAGAAACGTGCAGATATACACAAGCACAAATGATTTTGACAGCTCCAAAATTATCACACTCATCATTACTGGGAACAAGAAACGCAATCAGGCCACGTCTATTTGCGTACTCACGCTACTGAATACAGAAGTGTGACAGCCATGTCAAAATCTGCTGGTTTCCGCCTCACACACAGTACTCCCTCGACTAGCGCATCTCGCGATGCGAACATTCAACAAGTTGAAAGTCATGTGGACGACAAATCCCTTCGGTCTTGTCTGTTTATGGTGTGATGCATCTTGTCCGAATTATCCCGCAATCCCGTTCCCACTTTCATGGCTTCTCTTATTAGCTAGCCCCTTGCTGAGAACCAAAAGAATCTGCTCAAATATGATCTAGCGCAAATAGGAGCCAGTTGACGAAAAGCTGGGTCGAGTCTAGGTAGCACAGTCCGTCCCATGTAACTCTGCTTTGGAAGAGGTGCAGTTTGATTGTGGACGTCGGAATGTTGATCTGCAAGACGATGATGTCAAGGCCTGGATTATGCGATGCACTTTGTTTTTCCACCTGCAAATATCATCCTGCTCCAAAAAGGGGGGGTGTTAATGTCGGGAGCAGTTCTATTTATGGAAGGAGGATTTTCACTTCATCTGCGGGGGCCCTATACAGTGGAAACTATTCACCACCATGTTGATATCATATCATATAGTACTTATGTATGTACATGCACGTAAAGGGAGCCAGGGAGTGTTTGAGCGGCGGCGGGAGGGGTTAGGCGAGACAAGGCGACTCGTGAGGCGGTATAGATGGAGTCGAATATTAATTAACGTCTTATCGTACATATCACCTGCAAAAAGCACCAGCAGTATATTCCCTGGCAGCCAGCAATTCTTGTCCTATTACTCGATCAGCGAATATATTTTTTTTTATTTTTTTGATTGAGGATCGCACACCATAGCAGGATGACGATGGTGGTGATGGTGACGGTTGACCTGTTCGCCTAAAGATTGATTGTACAGAACCCAGCGTTCAGTCGGACCCTCACACTGGGGTTCCAAGTCCATGTGAATGATGCGGCAAATGGCATGATTTTGGTGCCCGCCCCCCAAAACTCAAAGCTCAAGCTCAAGCTCAAGCTTAAGTTCAAGCTCTGGGTGGTCGTGCCATTGAGATAGGTACAGGCAAGCGGCTGTTGTAGAATGTGGGACGTGTATGCGCGTACATGTGGTATGTGTGTAGATGATTTAAATGAAGCTCAGAGAGATGACGCCACAGGTGGGTATGTTAATATGTAATGAACCCTCGAATAGACGACGCCATGTGGCGCAACAGTTTATTTTATTTTGCAGGATGTATCCCTCTCTTACAAGCACGAATCTTTGAAAAATGAATATAGCGCGCAACTGTTCACTCTTATCATTTTTTGTAAACCCGAATGATATAAACCGAAATGATGCATTTGAAGAAGGTTTAATGTTATCTAGGTATATTTGAAGAATGTTTCACGTGAACGAGCACTCAGTTACTTGTTGTTGTGCGCGTCCCCGCCGAGGACGTTTTTGTGATTCTTTTTACTTTATCGATACCGCTGGTAATTTGATTACTACAGCGAAGAAAATAACTCATTTTGAACCCCATTTTAATATTTGAAGAATGTTCGACTCTTTCAACTGTGTGAGTACGTCCTTGCCCAGTGGGAGTGGTTTACGCACGAGTGTCGATATCCTGAGTGATTGATATCAAATCCTTGCGACCATCAACAGGCGCTCAGTCCAGTTCAGTCTAGGGCGGATATTATTACTGGGTGGTGATTGAGGTTTGCTTTGATGTCTTTCATCATTCAAAGATCAAGAATCTCCCAGAGTGACTTGACTTTTATGAGGGAAAGTGCATGTGGGAAATAAGCGATCCGAATACCAGCATCAGCATCGCCTGTCCCCTCCTCTTTCGCGATAGTTAGAACGAACATTACTTTAAAAGATGAGACCCTGTTGAATCCGCGGAGCTCACCATGCTAAAATTTTCCAAAAAATAAAAGATTCTTGAATGAGCTCCCTACCTCTACAAACAGTACTTCACGATTTTTAGACACCGAAAATGATGCAATAGCAGTGTTCTTACGTGTATTTCCGGAGCCCACCCCACTTCAGCTCTGCCATTGCCCCTCCATGGTGCCTTGGCAGCTGTCTCGTTGCCCCTCCATCCATCCCCTCCCACCTGAAACGAGACTTGCGTCAACTGATCAGCGACAGGACAGCAGCAGGTTTTCCAAACAACACGCAAACTCTACCCCTCCTTCACCACTAGGCCGATACAATCGCACTTGTTCTTCATCTTCTCCCTACTCGCGTCGTTTTTATTGTTATCTACAACACTTTTTTTTAAAGTTCCCCTATCCTACAACCTCCCAGTGAGATAGAGGACCCCACCATGGCCCCCAATCTCATCCCCTCAAGCTCCATTTGGCTGCCTTGCTTGATTCTGCTTGTTTTGTGGGCGCGTCCAACGGCAGCTTTTGGCGCGGGCAACATTGCTAGCACGAGCGCAATAGAGGGACAGAGGTGGCGCCATGGCGACATCGAAGATACTCTGCTCACCCTGCTCATCAGTTCCCGGACTGGAAAGAAGTTCTCTAAGATGGATGTCAAGAGAGTTTACTTCGGCAACTGGCTTCGCGACTACTCGCAGGCCGTCGATGTTGGCACGGTCAAGATGGTGTCTGCTGAAGCTATTCGCATCTTGCTCTGGGTGCTCGGATTCTTGAGTTTTGGCTATGGAACTAAAGAGTTCGAGGTTACTCGGGATAGACTTGGGTGCTATCTCCCCGAGGAACACATCGACAACCCCAAAGTGCGTTCACTCGTTTCTCCATCTTTCGTGGCCCATGTACTGACTTCAGCCATTAGGATTATGCAGACAACATCGATGCACGACAGTACGACCGCCGCCTTCGAGGTCCTGTTGACGAACGCCGCGAACTAAGCGTCGACGAGCGCACCGGTTTGAAGAACTACATTGCGTCTGAAGATCTGGGTATCACAACTTCAGCAGGGATGGTCCGTGACTTATTTCGGCGCTGCATCGACCTAGGTCGGCGGTCCGGTGGCCGCGGTCCCGATTTCTACGAGGCTCTCCGTTTGCTTGGGACGGCAACACACTGTCTCGAAGATTATGCTGCCCACTCCAACTTCGTTGAGCTTTCTTTGATTGAAATAGACGAACGGTTGCGCGAGGATGGAAAGCCTATCTTCCCACATGTTGGCAGAAATGCTATGTTTCGCATACAAAACGTCCAGCAGCCAAAATACCCAATCGTCACTGGTACTTTTGGTGGTGTGGACTTCCTGCATTCTGTCTGTGGTGAGATATCCGACAAGGCCACACAATCTGAGCTTCAAGAGCTTGAGGGCGCTATCAACGATGCTAATCGCAAGGAAAATAAGAGCGCAATCAAAGACCTATTGAGCAAACTTCCAGACGGCATCTTCGGAGGCAAGGATCAGGCAGGAAAGGCCGATGAGCTTGAACAAAACGCACAAGCAGCTCAAATGGGGAACATGCGAATTTCACCAAAAGAACCTGAGGAGTTTACTCAGCAAATTGGTGAACTTGTCAAGCAAATTTATCCTATTATGGAATTTCACGACGAAATTATGCAGTCCATCACCGAGTTTATCGAGAAGGTTCCTATTCTCCCAGAGCTCATCGAGCAGCTCCAGGAACAAGTTGGCATCTTCGTATTTAGTCTTTTGGCTCCTTTTGTTCTTCCCATCCTCGACCAAGTAAAGACGGAGCTAGAGACAGGCTCAAGCGAAGTCATTGCTAGCTCACGCGAGAAGCAGCACATTGTCTTCAATGATGACAATTCTACCGACCCCACTCACAGCATGCTTTCAAAAGATCACTTCAGTAACATTTTGAACGGCACTGCCGGACGCGTCGCCTCCGCTACTATTGCGTGGGCTGTTCCGCAAATCGTTGCCTGCTGGGATGGCGAGGCTGATCCGGAGCAAACGATTGATACCATCATTCGGGGTGTATTTCACCACCCTGCCCAGGAGTTGGATAGACAAGATCCCGCCGCCAGAGGACGTGAGATCATGTTTAATGTCGTCGACGAATGGTGGCAATCCCAAGGGGAACGCCAACGGAGGGAGTTAAGAGAGAAGCTGAGCCGTGAAGGCGTGGAAAATGGTCAGAACCATTCAGGAGAAATTGATCATGGTCATGGATGTGGCAAACCTCTTGGGGCGGCCAACAACTTCTTCGGAAGTGGTAGCAAGAAAGGTGGCAGCAACAATCAGTTTGATGAGGTCAGCAACCAAGCTGGTAAAATGGCTAGCGAGGCTGTTGGCGGTGGTGCTCTTGGGAGCGTCGTCGGAGGGTTAGTGGGAGGGCTTGGAAGCTCTTTGCTGGGTGGCGCTTTCGGAGATGATGAAAAGAAGAGTAAGAAGAGCGAAAAGCACGGCGATGATGGCTCGTACACACAGTCTTACTCTGAGTCCGGTCATCACAAGAAGAAGTCACGCGATGACTCTGAACGCTATGGACAAGCTCAGTACAGTCAAACTCAGTATTCCGGTGGAGGTCGCCGAGAGGATTACTCTCGACAAGAGCAAGATGAACAAGGCTCTTATAGCTACCAACAACGCACCGAGACTTCCAGCTACGGTGGCTCAGGCGGCTACGAACGTCGTGAGGAAAGCCGTTACGAAACTCAATCTTCATGGCAATCCCAAGAGCGTCGTGAAGGCTATGATAGCCACGGGGGACACCAGGAGGAAAAGAAGTGAGTTTATTTACTTAAATTTCATCGCCCGCCCTAACGCATTTGCAGGAAACATGGCAAAAAATATGGATCTGGAAATGAGAGATCTGGTGATGAAGACGATTACAAGGAACGCCACCATAAGGAGAAGAAGGAGAAAAAACACAAGAAACATGGCAGTGAGAATGAAGATTCTGGAGATGATGATAACCGCCGGCGTTCAGGGGAACACAAACGCAAGAGTAAAAGCCCAAAACGGCGCTCGGGTGAGTACTCTCACGGCAGCGGTTACGGAAGCGAGCGCCGTCAGGAACATGAGAGCAGTGGCTACGGTGGTGGCAGTGGGTATGGCCGCCAGGAGTCCTCTGGATATGGAGGAGACTCTTACAGTTCTGGTGGCGGTGGGGGTTATGGCCGTCAAGAAAGCTCCGGGTATGGAAATGATTCTTACAGCTCAGGCGGCGGCGGCTATGGACGTCAAGAAAGCTCTGGATATGGTGGAGACTCTTACAGCTCTGGTGGTGGTTATGGTCAGGAGCGCTCAGACTATGGTGGTCGCCAAGAACAGTCTGAATATGGAAGTAGCCGCCGCGATGAGGACGAATATGGTGAGCGCAGGCAGCAGTATGGAGGAGACGATGGATACAGCCGCAGATATTGATCGAGTGCGTTGGTAGCCTAATTACGCGGGTACTGTCGAAATCTCGGTCTTGAGCTCAATACATGCGTTACTTCCATCTCAATTTGATGTAAGACATAAATACTACTTTTATTGTCGTTGTCCGAAGTCGTAGGGCCACCCGTCCCTACTAAAAAAAAATCAGTTAACCATCCTAGTTACCTAATCTAGCTGTAGGTAGGATTTATTTTCCTAATATCATGAAGGATATATAGAGGTCTAATTATCCCTATAGCCTACTAGTATGTCAAAGTGTATGATAGTCGTCGCTATGGTAATCAAATTACCAGCGGTATCGACAAAGTAGAAGAATCACAGAAACGTCCTCGGCGGGGACGTACACACAGGTAACTGGAGCCTACTAGTATATAAAAAAATACATCCACACCTATTGCTAGATTAGGCAGCTAGGATAGTTCATTTATCTTGTTTTTGCTAGGAGGGGTGGCTCTATGATTTATGAAAAGTACCATATCATTGTGATGTTGATTTTGCCTAATCTACTATGGACAGAACGGACACTATGCGCGAAGCATTCGGGTTGATTTTTTTGGGGGGCGGGGGGAGGGGGTTTGAGGAATCCTACCTCACTATAGTGTTGTAACGAAAATATGAAACGAAGAAGGCGGGCCACCTGTATTGCAAAAGTAAGGGGGTTCAGAAAAGAGTAGCTACAAAGCATAGAAATACCGGTGGCTCTGGGCACAGAGAATCGTGAAAATTAAGCATAAGATTTAAAATTTCTCAGGCGTGCCAATCGATGGTGGTCAGTTCAGCTCGAAGGGAAAAGGCAGACAGTCAATTAGCCTTCCCTCCCTGTTAAAAAGCTTGACATTCCACGTTGTATGCATGCGTGAAACACTCATGGGGCTGAAAAGTTGGAAGGCGAATTTGAGCTTTCTCAGGCTGATTCGCTGGTAGCACCCTTGTCGTTCGGCCATGCGAGGGCATGCATACTGTGCCGCACACCATCAGGCGGCTACAAATGAGGGATATCACCAGATGAGAGACAATGGGGTACTTTTGAACTCCCCCCCCCCAGCAATCCCCGGTTCCATACTCGAAAATTGTATGATAAGTCCAAAACAAATATGAACCCTCCCTCTCAGGTCGTGATCGACACTGCCGTAGGCGCCACGGTTAGTGACGAACACCCCTCGCTTTGCGATGTGGAAACCTTCTGCGAACCTTGTTTGGAAGTCGTGCAATCGCTATCTCCCGTCACTGTAAAAGTCCACAACACCTTGGAAGATGTGTTAAAGTGCGGCGAGGAAAAATGCAGGCTCTGCCGATTTCTGTGCAAGACTTCTAAAGAAATTAATGAGGGACTTTCAAATCAGCACCGAGTACCATGGGTAGAACTAAGAACTACGGATTACGAGTCGGAGACTCGATTGGTGCAGAAGCTTAAGATACAAGTCAAGGTGGAGGACTGGGGACGGAAAGAGGATTATTCAGCTTTTAGACCGAATACTGTTTTCAGAGCATTGGGAAATGAGGCAAGGGGCGCTAATCGTGCTATATGGAGTCAGCCTGGTCCCATCAACTTCGCCATGAGGAAAGATACTGTTCTCGAGTGGCTCAAGGAATGCCAAACAAATCACCCCAAGTGTAAGGACGCCTTGAAGGCCCAAACATCTGTTGCTGCTCGTATGCTCGAGGTTAAATCTGAGAATGGAGAATTGCGTGTTCGACTCGTTTCTTCCATGCAAGGTCCGATGCGGAATCATTCGCCGTACTTTGTGCTTACTCACTGTTGGGGAGGTGTTGAGATTGAAGCTAAGTTGACAGCGGAGAAACTGGAAGTTTATCACAAGAACATAGACGTCTCAACGCTCCCAAAAACTTTCCAGGAGGCTCTTGAGATCACCAATGCGTTACAATGCCGTTATCTCTGGATAGACAGTCTCTGTATCGTCCAAGGAGATGCAGAAGATTGGGCGAAAGAATCCAGGAAAATGGCGGCTATATTCAAAGGCGCCCAGATGACGATCTCTGCATCAGAAGCGTCTAATTCAAGAGACGGGTGCGGTATATCGAATTTGTTGTCTCCCGCCAAAGTGTTTACGATCAATCGGAGGACTAAGGAGAGACCGGCGAGATTTTTCTCACTCCGTTTGGAACCACAGGGCATAGGGAATGAATACGAAATGCACAGGCTATTCTGGAGGTCACCTATCCACACGCGAGCGTGGATATTCCAAGAAAAAATCCTTTCCCACCGCATCCTTCATACCACGCAATCCCAACTCTTCTGGCAATGTGCCACACAAGTGGAATCAGAGGATGGGACATTAGATACTAGACACAAAAGTTGTCGAGGTTGGGACAGAGACGTTCTCCTCACTCATGTTCCAGACTACCTTTTTCAACCGGAATCTTGGGGAACCAACATCAGGCATCGTTGGTGGGGATGGATCAACGAATACCAGAGACGCATTCTTACCAATCCCACAGATCGTTATGCGGCATTTGCTGGTGTGACTGAGCATTATCGAAGTCTCACGAACGATACACCTATTTTTGGACTGTGGGACCGAGACCTCCATCTTCATCTTGCGTGGCATGCTCATTTGGCAGACCATAGGGAGCCAATGAAGCCACTGGAAGAACGACGAAACCCATCCTGGACATGGATGACCTTTCCGCATGGGAGTGTATATGTGACCGGCATCTTGAATGGATCGTTTGGTATGACAGCGGAAGAACGGCGCAGTGAGTTGAAGTATCGATACGAAGCAAAAGTGCTCAACTTCGATATCGAATGGACGGATCGACCCCTTGTTTCAAAACCCGCTCGTGGGACTATTCAACTACGTGGACTTTTCGATCGCATCATTCTGCCACGAAATCGTTTTGGAAATATTAACGATATGGATCCTGACTTCATTTGTGAGCTCGCAGACAAACGCGAGATCTACGATCAAGAGTTTGATGTGATTATTTTGTATGCATATGAGGAAGAATCCACCCTCACAACGAACTTGGATAGCCTAATCAGTGTAGGCTTGGTATTGAAAACGATGGATGCTGAGAAAAGAATGTATAGGAGGATAGGTCGTGTGGAGGTAAAGAATAAAATACCGCTGGATATTGATGTAGAGAAACTTTTACCTGGAACATTTCAAGATATTTTGCTGGTATAGACGCAACTTGGAGGCCTCAAGGTCTGGGTTATTTCTTACGTACGTTGCGCAATCGAGAACTCTCACCAAGTTCAGCACTAGAAGACTCAGCCACCTGGTGACCATTTATAAAATTAACTGTTCGAACGCTTGCGTATATGTTTGATTACTATGTGATCTTGCGCGCGTATGGTACACCCGCTTACGGACGAAACGCGTATATTCCTCGGTGTCAAAGTCAAGGATCGGCAGAGGATTTTTGACTGGCCATCATTTCGTACGCTGGAAAATATCTCGTTGAGTCAGTGTGTCTTGTCCCGGAGATCCAAAGCCATTCCAGTTGTAACCGGTATATACTGTGTAAACATCTATGCGCGCTGCCAGCCGTCGCATACGTTCTTGCTCACGTCTAAAAAAAAAAAAAAAAAAAAACAAAAAAAAAAAAAAAAAAAAAAAATCATTACGGACTACACTCTAATTACATCTTTTTTTACGTATTTCGAGAAAAACTTTGTCAAAAATTCACGCATTCACAATGAAGATTTCATTACTTGCAGCTGTTTTACTCAGGTTCTAGAGTTCAAATGTTCGCAAAAGATGTCAAAATAGATCAAGTCGCTGACAAGTCACAAGTTTTTCAGTAGAAGTATAGTAGGAGACAAATTTCCGCAGCGATCGAAATTCTGCAACGTTAAATCCAGATAGATCACTTGGATGTGTGAACAGCCGCAACTTCCGTTTTGCTTGCGAGGCTACATTAGGGACTCAACGGAAACGAGTCATGGGATTTGAGGGGCAAACATATCATGACTCATGTGGAGTCAAATATCCAAGATCACATTTCAGTTGGCCTAAACGTCAAGGTACTTTGGGAAAATGGCGGTGTTTAATGATCGCATCCAGAACAAAGGGATTCATATTCCGTCAGTCGCTCTACCGATACTTGCTTGATTGTGAACACTTCTGGTTTTTTGATGTTTACTTTCTTCCCCGCACCTTGCGTTTCACAGCTGATATTCGTCTCCCGCCATCAGGGACCGTCTCATGCATCATCTCGTGAAATGATATCCGCGGCCTGGTCTCAGGACCTTCAAGTTGCTACAACGCTAACCAACCATGGTATTCCATTGGATAATGATGCGCCGAATAGTTCCTGTGACGGTGGCCGCGGCTAGCACGTCCGTGTGTACAGTTGCGCGTTGCGATATTTAGGACGAGGTGACCGCTGTGATCTAGATATTGTCACCCTTTTATTGACTTTCCCTTCGGTACTACAAAATTTTTTCAAACAACATGTCTCCTTCCATCAACCGAAGGCGCGCTGTGCGCATTGCGGGATGTTCCGGTGGCTTTACAGATCGGTCTTTGGCCATCACGCGAATGGCTGGCGACCCTGAAGTCGATGTTGTTATGGGTTAGCCGTTCCTCCACATGAATTCATAGAGGTGCATTGACGTAGTTTAGGGGATTGGCTTTCTGAAATGACAATGACCGTACATGGTAGCGGCAAAATCAAAAGACTGGCATCTGCTGAGGACCAGACCAAACTACCACTAGAAGAGCGAAAAAAGTCAGCTATGTACGCCGATACATTTATCCAATGTTTCGAGCCCGCCATACCGAACCTAGTCAAGAACAAGACCAAGCTAGCTGTCAATGCAGGAGCTTCAGACACAGAGTTGCTTGCCGAAGTCGTGGTTGATATGCTACAGAAACAGGGGGCCGGGCACCTGAAAGTTGCATGGATTGAAGGGGATGAAGTTACCAGGGAGGTTAAAAGTCTTATAAAAGAGGGCGAAAAGTTCGAAAGTCTTATGCATGGAAAGAAGCTAGAGGAGTGGGGGATGGACCCAATCTGTGCCCAAGCTTACCTGGGTGGCCTTTGCATTGCAGAAGCATTGAGACAAGGGGCCGATATTGTGCTTGCAGGAAGAGTAGCAGATGCTGCGCCTGTAATTGGAGCTGCGGCGTAAGTACCTATGTCGAGCTGTTTCATGCGTTATGATAACTAATTCCTCAGATGGTGGCATGACTGGCAAAACGACCAGTTTGATGAGCTTGCCGGAGCGTTGGTCGCAGGCCATCTGATCGAGTGCTCTTCTTACGTTGTGGGCGGTTACTATTCAATGTTCAAGGATCTTATCAAAACCGGAAAGCACGTCAACATGGGCTTCCCCATCGCTGAAATTGAGTTCGATGGAACTTTCAACATCGCGAAAGAACAGAATAGCGGTGGTAAGTCTGAAAAACATGAAACATGATGACATTCACTCACAGAATGTCAGGCTGTGTGACTGTTGGTTCATGTGCTTCACAGCTTCTCTACGAGATTCAAGGGCCTTTATACTACAATTGCGATGTAACTGCAGACCTGAAGGGGATTAAGATGGAACAGATTGGAGAAGACTTGGTGAGAGTTACAGGTGTGAAGGGCCTACCGCCACCTCCAACAACAAAGGTCGGCATCACCGCTCCCGCAGGATGGCAATGCGAGTGGCATTTCTTCATGTGTGGACTTGACATTGAAGAGAAATGCAAAATCACAGAAGATCAGATTAGATACGGTAAGGTCACCACTCTTGATTGTATAGAATCTCCTAACATATGTAGCCATGGGTGACAACATAAATCGTTTCAGCACCCTAAAATTTCATCAAAACGGGTCGTCTCCTGTCGATTCTCATAACCAGGATGTAGCAACCGTGGATTTCCGATGCTTCGCTCAAACTTCGGACCCCGAGCTTGTGCGTCCTGATGTGCCTAACGGCTTCAATCGCTGGTGTCTTGAGACCTTCTTGCAATCTGCGCCTGGCCTCTCACTTTCCAACGATCTACGTCAGATTGCACCGAAGCCATATTACGAATACTGGGTTGCACTGCTTCCACAAACAGAGCTTCCTTTGAAAGTACATTTCAAATGGGACAACAAGAAATCCCTTGAGCTTTCGGCACCCAAGGTCACAAAAGAATACAGCAGGCAGCAGGAGAGTTACGAGACCGCTTCTCCGGTTGACTTATCCTCTTTTGGCGAGACAGTCCGCGCACCGCTTGGATACATAGTTGCAGGGCGATCTGGTGACAAAGCTTCAGACTGTAACTGTGGATTTTTCGTCCGCAATGATGATGAGTGGGACTGGCTGAGATGTTTCATGACCATTGAGCGTGTCAAGGAGTTGCTGGGGCCCGAGGAGTACAAAGGCAAGCCAATCGATAGGTTCGAGGTACCGGGAATCCGAGCTGTTCATTTCCTACTTCACGATCACCTCGATCGTGGCTACAATGCTTGTAGCAATTATGATACTCTAGGAAAAAGTAAGTACCAGACATACACAGGCGGTTTTCAAGCCCCTAGTAACTTGCACTTTGCTAATCTCTGGCAGATGCCATGGAATACATTCGCGCAAAAACGGTGGATCTGCCGAAGAAGTTTCTTGATAGGGGCAAAATCTAAGAGGCATCTGTTACTGCACTCAACGCGCTATGTATTTATTGATTTCCTTTTGCAACGAGCAATGAGAGATTCGATACTGATTTTCGCAACCTCTCTTATGTAATTCCAGCTTCGACCAATCCGATACGTGCTTTGAGTGAGATCTACCTCCTTAGCGCGCCAAGTCCCGCACGGATCAACGTTTCGCCTAGTGTCTTCGAAGCTACAAAATAATCGAAGTCGCGCATAGACTTAGTCTTCTCTCTGCAACGGCCTGTCTATCCAAAGCTGCGTTTCTTTGCTCACAAACAGACACTCGGATTCACTTCGAGTCGTCTTACCATGCAAATGAGAAATTCGGAGTAATCTTCAACTTCTTCTACTGCCTCGCCTCGCGAGTGTGGTACGACTGCCTGTAAGGGCCTGGCGTGACTCACGTCTGCATTCGGCATCAGAAAACTCAGGGTCCAGAAAACCAATCGCCGGCGACGGAGATTGTGTGGACTGGTGTCCCTATGGGAGTCGGTGCGAAGATTGTGTGCTCTGCGGAGTGACACCATAGTGCAATACGCAGCGTGCTTGACCTCGAGTAGTTTCGATGAAAGAGGAACAGTATAATTCGATTCTGATTACTCTGGGTGGACAGGCCGTTCAAACTTCTCCTTCTTTTGTAAGTCGTAACCTTTTCCACTTTTTGTTCGAGGATACTACTAATCAAGCTATGCAACGCAATGTTTTTATCATTTACCAGGCAACAGTTTGCCGATTAACTGACCCCATCCACTCCACGACCCTCTTCGTTACGCTTCCGACACCTTTGTGTACATGATGTCTGTTCGTACGGTATATTTGACGCCGCTCAGGACATCTCCCCCAGAATGAAGAAGATCGCGATGCTGGAAAAGCAACACTCGGCCAGCCTTGGGTTCTATGCGTAATTCCTGTGTCATCGTCCAATCATGGAAGATTGTTGCGCCTCCTTCCATTTGGCCCTCAGCATCATTGAGGTATAGATGCAATGTGAAATACGAACGTTCTTTGCCATCGGGAGTCTGGTAGTTTCCGTCGCAGTGGGCTGAACCAAGGTCAGCATGGCCTTCCGACGTTGTGTATTTTCATCTACCTTTGAAATATTCGCCTCCAACGTATTTGAGAAACCTCATCCTTTCATTCAAGCGGGTCATCTTCCACGTCTCGTTTCGTTTCCACGGACCGAGGCCAGTGACCCGTTCCCAGTCATGTAGCACATGAATCTCAGGAACTGCAGACTCCAGTCTTGCCCATAGCTTTGCTGCAAGCTCTTCGTTGTCGTGTATGATGCGACCGCATTTCCGGGTATCTTCATATAACATTTGAAAGCCCCCGCCGACGTTCACCATGGCTCTTTCCCACTCGCCATCGGTTGTCGATTCAACTACATTCAGCAATGTCTTGCATTCGTCTTGTGAAAGGACGCCATCAAGTACCACTGCCCAATTGTTCTTGAATGGTGGAAGACCATCCTTCTCGAAGTCTATCTTGGTTCTGGTCAAGTTAGGGGCTGGACCATCTAGAAAACCGACAGGAAAAGGTATCGGGGTTGGTGTAGTTGTAGTAGTCATGATTTTGAAGGGATGATGCGTTTCGTATGTATATATGTATAGAACCAAAACAGGATATTATTTGACCACGGGCTTGGAAATACGTGCACGTATTTATGCCCGAGGGTATGGTTGTTGCCTGGAATGCATCTTTGTGGCGTTAGGGCTCACGGCTCCTCAAGACTACATGTGGCGGCGACCAAGGCAACCAGTAAACACACGCCGTATCACGTGAGCAGCCAACGCCCATTGATCAATCACTTTTGTTTCAGATTGCCGTCGTATTTCCCCAATGCACGCCACTATCGTCCACAGCCTCACCCATCATCAGCACTGACGATAATACCAATTCCCATTCGCTGCGACCTGCTGCCGTCGCGCAAATGTTTGTATTTTTACATGCATATGTAGGTACATGATACAAACAAACATTTGAACAAACTTGGCCCAGGCTCCAGAGCTTGCTTGTCGCGTCGCACGTTACTGGCTAGCGCGCCGCTGCAAGCCACCCCGTTGCGTTGCTGGTCCCCAGTGACCGCGCCAAGACCCAGGCCTCATTTCCCGACTTCACTCTTGATCCCACCCCGATTGAGCGTTTGCCGTCGCAATCACCCTCTCTCACCTACACCTATCTACGCCCTCCCGCCATTCTCCACCTCGACTACTCACTGTATTCGTCCGCTCGCTTCTACATCACTACGCCCGCGCAGAGGAGCCCGAACGACCCGCACCCTGGGGCCCCGGCCTCCTGCTAGTCCGCGAGACTCCTAAAGCCCTCCGACTTCTGGCGCAATTGCGTAAAATCGCCAACCTCGCCCTGCAGCGAGCCCACCGCCAACATGTCTGTCTCGTCCGTCTCAGATCTCAACCGAAATCGGTTTCCAAACCTTTTCGAAGTGCTGAGTCGCAAGACGGTTGCGCCGCTCGACCTGTTTTCCTTCTACATATTCATGCGCGACCAGCAGCGATCGGTCGACTATCTTGACTTTTGGTTAGTGTCCATAAACCACACGACAGTCTACATGCGGCTTCTAACTCAAGTAGGCTCGACGTCTCCCAGCATCTTCAGCTATGTCGCCTCTACGTGCGTCGGTTACACAGGTCGGTGATTGAAGACACGCCTGAAGCGGAGAAGAGCAAACGTTCCTCATATATGTTCGACAACGCCGGCGAGGGATCCGCATACCCAATAGGAGAGAAGAGCAACGTATCGGATCAACGTTTGTCAGCGTTCCTCAGGTCGGACAATGGAAGTCGCCAACATTCGCCGCAGAACAGTTTGGGAAGCAACCGGTCAGGCGAGCGCCCACCTCGCCCAAGCTTTATGACATTGGACACAAACTCGCCCGGAGATTCAAATTCTCCCAACCAAAACTCGTCAGGCGGTGACAATCAACCCCGCAGGGAAGACTTGCGCGCCTCTGCCGAGAAGATTCTTTACACCTACCTTCTACCTGGATCCGAGAGGGAGATTATCATTCCCCAAAGCATTCTACACGAAGTTCAAGATGCTATCGAGGGACCGGACCAGCGAAGCGATCCCGAACTGTTTGATGCTGCAAAGGACTATGTGTTTCAAGCCATGGAGCGCGACGCATTCCCTGGATTCCTCCAAAGCAAAGGATTGGGCAATCTTGTGCCACAGAGCATGATGATCCGTCTTATCATTGGCTTAATCAGCTTCTTTGCTGCGGTGTGGACTGCATTCATTCTAATTTTCCTAGATAAGTCTAGAGCGACTCGGTGTTGGGTACGTAAAGCGCGTAGTGGTCGTTTTAATTGCTAACGAAAGTAGATAATTCTCCCGTTTACGGTCGCCATCTACCTCATCTTCACTCATCAGTACATGCTGGATCCTCTTCTTGCCCTGGTTGGGTTCAGTGAGTACACCTTGATGGACTTCAACCGTATACGGGAGCCTTTCGTCAAGAGGACGCTCAACACCCGATCACTCTCCTTGCTAGGAATGTTCATCCTTGTTGATGCAGCCATCTGCAGCCTGTTCATCTTCGTTCCTGGCAAACGACTCTAAGGTAGGCCAGTTATCTTTCTTTTCCAAGCTTTTAATGCCAATTCCCCACATCCACAATTTCTTTTGTCCTTTCTAAAGCGTTCTTTGGTTTGATTATTCAAAGGTGGTGGGGGCTCGAGGTGGACTGAGGGTGGACTGAAGGTGGTCATGATTGATCGATAATAGTGTGGTGAGCTAAGGGTGACACTGGTGCCCGGTTTAGCACCATCATGGGTTCAGTGACCGTGTAGACAATTGTCTGCGTCCTGGGTTCTTTCTTTCCTTTCTTTCTTTTCTTCATCATCCTACCGCTGGGATTTGGGAACTTTTGACCTAGGAAATTTTTCCTTTTGAGACATGATCTCTCGGAATAGAGTAGCTTTTCCTACTTGCTGGTATATCCAGCTGAAATGGAAATGCCGGTAAATTTATTCTGAAATGGAAATGCTAGTAAATTTATTGCCGTGTGTATGATCAGTAGCGCATTTGATATGGAAGTAGAGCAGAACGTTTAACGAGCAGTGCAAGTTGAAATGCCGGGGTGGTCCGAGCTTTCTAATGACGTGAACCTGAACTGCGGAGCTTTCACTTTTCTGATGGAGGCTGTCACCCATTCTTAGCTGGCACCGCCTAATGGTCCCAGCCGTGCATAGCCCTTCTCGCCCTCTCTAAACCAATTGTGCAACGATAAACGCCATTTCCCTACACCATGAGCGTCGCGACAACAGCCAAAAGCAAAAGAGGGCCTACGGTGCTGATGACAGATGCCCGAGACACCAACCTTCGACCGCAAGTACAACGACAGACGACGGGCCAACGACCGCACGCAGGAGGAGCGAAATTAATCTCGGTCGATAACATCCTACAATATGCTTCCGATATACCGTCGCAACAACGTCGCGGTCCCCCAGGTCACAGGCCGTTAATGCACACCCGTACGCCCAGCGGACGACATCCTCTCGATCCCAAACTTTCCGGCCGGTTGATACCACAACATATGCCTGCGCGCACGAGTAAGCTCAGTGAAAAGCTCGTTCTTTTACCAGAGACCCAAGACGATGAGGACGAGAAAAGGGAATTCGACGAAGACGAGCTCGAGGGTCCGCCAACGGATAGTGACCTGGCTAGACGAACGATCAAAGGCGGGCCCAAGGACAAGAGCTACGCTGAAAGATTGCCCAAGGCGAAAAGGGAAGAGAAGTTATCGCGGGTCACGGCATATTGCACTGCGCAAGCATACAAAATGAAAGGCACAGCTGAATTTATAAAAACTCAACACAATGCACGAACCAAACTGTACGATGACTGTCTGTACTGCGTGTATCATCTTCCGCTCTTACCAGGAAACGATGGCTACAGAGTGAGGAGCAGTCCCGCTCTAAAGAGTCCGGGTGGGAAAACTGTCTTGGATGAAGAGATCGAGCGCAACGAACGTAGAGAGCACAGCGAAGGTTACTTTGAAGATACCGAAGAATATAGCGTCCCTCACGAAGGAGAACCAAGCCCTGGTCAAAGCCCCGACCGACATACTCAAGATTCGCGGCCCCGCACCGGTTCCACCGACGAGAATTCCTCCCGTGTTCCTCCTAATGCCCTCTCATTTGGCGAACTGTTCGTTTTTTCTTATGGGGTCGCTGTGTTCTGGAACTTTACGGCCAAGCAGGAACGCGATATCCTCGCCGATCTAACCTTCTCCACTTTATCAACCGGTATAACTCTCGCAACTCGCCCACTGGACGAGGACGACTTCGAGACGGAAGAGTTCCACTTTGAGTACAATCCAGATATCCAAAGACCGCGAGTTTACAACGACATGATTACGTTGAAGAGTGGAGACCATATGATCAAACTGGCCATGAGCCATGCCATCGCTCAAAGTACCAAGCTCAGCTTATTCGAGGAGGGAATGGCGCGGACCATGCTGGCAGCACAATATGTACCGAGGCGCCTTGCATTGACCGGTAAACTCGGTATGAGGCGAACCGACGTAGTCAAGATGATCGGACAGCTTTTCACAAGTCGCGTTGATGTGAACCTTTGTAAGTGTTCTCGCACCATCCGTCTCATTAACTTTTCCCCTCCATCTCCTTGATCCGACCAAATACCATCATGGCCTATAACTAACACCCAAAACACAGCCTCCAATATGCTCGATACACCCAACTTTTTCTGGGACTCTGAACCCACACTGCACCCGCTCTACACCGCCGTGCGCGAGTACCTCGAGATCAAGCCGCGCATTCAGGTCCTCAACGAGCGATGTCGCGTGTTCCTCGACCTCGGCGAGATATTATCCGACAGCATCTCCGACAAAAAGATGACGCGCATCACCTGGATCATCATCGTGCTCATCATCATCAGTATCTGCGTCACGTGCCTGGAAGTCATTCTGCGGTTCGCGATTTTGAGTAAGAGGGGCAAGATGGTTGTTGGAGGTGATTTAGGGGGCGATGTTGGAGCGAGCAGGAATACGGGGATGGAGCTTGTGATGAGGAGGAGTGCGGTTGCCGGGCCGACTTTGTTGTTTGGGAGGATGGTGGGCTGGGGGGTAGGGACCGTGAAGGGGATGGTCGTGGGATGAAAATAACCTGGCTGGACATTGTTGTGTCGGTTTTGACAAAGGAGTGGGTAATTGTAGATTGCATAGCGTCATGGCGTTTGGGCTGAGTTCTTTTTAATATGTACCTACGACCTTGTCCTGTGTATATGCCATTCCACGCAGAGATATATATATTTGTCTTTTCTCATCACTGTCACCCGCAAACATCATGAGCACCAATGTTGAATGTCAAACGTCCCAAGTAGCAAAATAGCATTTTTCGTAGGTCGGAGTATGGATGTAGTGATAGTGACAACGCCCTCGGTCCCAAACCAGCCCATCTACACCAACTACCATCTTTTGCGGGACCACATGCAATCATTTCGTATGAAGACATGTGTATCAAGTCCAAAAGCCAACTGACGTGACAACTCCATCCCCGCAGACTCCATCCAAATGCCCCACCAATCGCCATGCAAAAATATTACGATAGGAAAGAAAATGCTGCAATCAGGTCCCGGAACCCGATGAGCCCCGGGAAGAGAACGGCGAGCAATACACAAGTCGTGAAGGAGAGAGCTTGGCGGCAATCCCAACGTTACAGCATGAGCCTTGATCAATCGGTGTGGCCGACGATCCGAGCATAACGTTGTCGTCACATCTAAGCGGCGTCGGCGTCTAGCTCCTCGGGCGTCTTGTGGCGTGCGAGAACCAAACGCTTGTACTCGTCCATGTCCTTGTCCCAGAGCTCAGCGGCTTGGCCATTGAGGGGGCTTGAGCTGAGGTACCCGATGTGTTAGCACAAATTCTGGATACCAATGACGAATGTCCTCCGTCATTCCATGGTACTTCCTCTGCCGCTACAACCGTTCCCTCCACGAGACCGCGGCAGCAATTGACGGAAGATTATGACCATTATAGAAAGAGAAAAAAACTCACTTATTCGGCTCCCCCAACAAGCTCTGCAGACTCAACAGCACAGTGCCGATATTGTACACGGCGCTCCACTTGTCCTTGAGGATATCCAAACAGATGCGGCCGGAGAAGTCGACGTTGGGGTGGTAGATGGGGGTCTTGAAGGTGACGTTGGGCGGGCTGTACGGGTACGTGGATGGGAATTCGAAGTTGAGCTTGAAGACTAGGGACTCGTAGGGCGTGCCGGTGGGGCCATCGATAGTCGCGGTCCACGTGGTCAGGTTCTCGGAGGAGGGGAACGCGGTTATGCCCGGGGTCGGGTGTGTCATTATGTCCATGAGCTCCTTCTGCAGACTGTGCGTTATGGGGAATGTCAGCGTGTGTTTTTCTTTGATGGTTTCGAAGGTGGGATTGCGTACCGGGATGCCACGTTGGCGGCGCTGCCGTTGGAAAGTGCCATTTTGGTATGATAAGGGTGGTATTGTGTGAATGTTGCTTTTGCTGGCTTTCTCCCAGTACACTTGGTTGTCGTGCTGGGTGTTGCTTTTTTTTTTACTCGCTCGAAATGATCAAAAGTCTCTTTCAAGCAAGAATGCCGAGATGGGGACCCACACCGTATAACAAAAAAAAGAAGAAGGGTAAGCAAAGGGTATCAAGTTGAAGAAGAAGAAGAAGAGGTAGAAAGGGGTTTCTGGGTGTGTGGGCAATGGAGAGCGGATTATTATTGCAAATGTAGTGGTGGTGGTGGTTGGAGTTGATGTTGTGTTTACAGCCCACCTCACCGGGGAAACCGTCGCGCGGGCGCTCGTGCCTCATGATCCCCGCCAAATATGGACCAATGGGTGCGCGTCGGATTCGCGACATCTGATACATGGCTCCGCGTTTGCCCACTGTGTATGTGGATCGCGACAAACAAGAATGAGTGGACATGGTGGAGACGTTTCTCTCATGCCAAAACAGAGTCTCCACGTCCAATTCACACTGCACTTGTACGATGAAGCAAGCGCGCAGGTTGGGTGCATGCGCTGTAGGCACTTGGAGAGATGGGGTTCGTTGGTCCAGGGTACGGTACCACATGCATGTCGTCAGTTTGTCCGACGGTGCAAACACTAGCCAAACGCCCTACCTTGTTGGGTCATCCATAACTTATCCATTTCAGCAATGCACAAGTCAAGTTGTGGAATTTACAATCCAAAGGGCACACGACTTGTTCAGATTCTACAGCGCAAACAAAACACGCAAATGTGACCTGGGATCGTCGCTGTACTGGGCTGCATGGCCGATCTCTTCACGCCACTGCCGCGGATCCAACTGGTCCCTTGAAATGGCGGGCCGCACATCATCCCACTTGCAACGCTGGTGGATGACCATGTCCACCCCTCTCCTGGTACTTTCCAAACGTCAAATGCGCTTTTTTGAAGCCAAAAGCAACGAGCAACATTGCCATTGCCACACTGCCTGTATCGCAAACCACACCTGGAACACGAGGACCCAAGAAGGTTTGTAATCTTTGCCTCGAAGCAGGCATGATGAAGGCTGCCAAATATAGACTAGAAATCCCTGGCCCCTTGCCACTTTCAGGCCTAACTGCAGCACTGCTATATTGAGGTGGGCGTGACATGGTCTTGTAGCAATCAATTACAGTAAAGGAAGGTCAAAGGTTACGTCGCCATGGACGGTCAAAAGAAGGCTGATAGTGTGGAGCCGACGATTTAATGTCCTCATGAGGCGGGGAATATCCGAACCGCCGTTTTACAATATGGCAGAATGCATTGCAGTACAGGGGAAAGAAGCCTAGCAGGATGGTCCAGATCCGGGGTCATCGTGCCAGTATCTCCATCGAGCAATGAGCAATCTATCGCCGTCAACCAATCTATGCTGGCAGAGATTTTGGGAAGGCAAGTTCAGAGGCGACCAGCCTCGTCGTCCGAGCGAAGCGCCAGTCTTAATATCTGAACGGCGACAAAAGCAGAGACAAGTCCGCGGCCGCATCTGGTGTGGGTGAACGGTGTAATCTTCTTCCAAGTTATATGAAAGTGTCAAATCATGCCCAACATGACCACTGTGTTCCTGAGGTGCGCACAGCACCAGGTGAGTGATTGTAACGTGCGGTTCCTGCATGGTTATAACTTGACAATGAATGGAGCGAGGGAGCAAAACTACTGTACAATACGAGCAAGGTCGGCCCTGCGTAGCTCGGCAATTTCCCAAGGTAGAGCAGAGTGACGGTCATCTGGTGGCTTCCTCGGGGTTACCGGATTCATGTACCCCGCGATGGACCGCGCAACGGCAATATGGTTGGGAAGAGAAGGGGGTCCGGGATACTCATATTGATGATGAATGACGAGGGGCCATTGTCTGGTAACAAGATGAGCCCATTTCAAAAAGTGTGACGAAACAGCATACGGATATGTAAGTAAGAGGATGATGATGTTGTTGTTCGATGGCAGTGACTGAGGGCTTGGTGGCCATGAGTCAGTCGGGGGCTGGAGTCAGTGATGAAGGGATTGTTGGTTCATGCAAGTCAGCGCGTGGTCGCGGGAGAGCAGCAGCACTCGGGTTACTCGGGTTACTCGGGTATGCCTGCCTGGCTGCCGTCCACTGCGTCCAGTGTCGCAAAATCTGCTTAGAAACCAGCCCATGCATGCACGTATTATATTCTAATATTTCATTCGTTCTTTTTCCTTTTCCATCTTTTTCCATCCTTTTACCTTATCAATCCGGTACTACCCGATTATGGTATGGGGTGCATGTGAGGAACACAGTCACGGAAGGTTCTTTTCTGTACGACACCAATCGTTGCAAGGCTAGCAGAGCAGGGGCGAGACCAAGAATGACGGATTGGTAGAGGGTACCTAAGTAACGCCCTTTGTGTTGCGAGTGTTGACCGTCTACACCTGTGTACATATATGTTATAACAAATGACATTGACCTGGCATTGTCCCAGCCAGTGGATCTCTGGATTGTCGTACGGAAGCAATTCCAGTCTGTCAGCTGGGCTGTTGGAGAGAGTACCTATGTAACTAACCTACTGTACAGAAGTCGTCCCGAGTTGGCCAGCTCGTGCATGGCTCACCCCATTGCGGTTGGTGTTTCCGGTGCGGGGCTGTTGGACGGGCTGGTGGTAATGGGTGGTACCTAGTGGTACCTAGTGGTACCTAGTGGTAACCACCTAGTGGATAGACTGGTACTGTCTGGTAATGGTGGGCAGAGGCGGGCAAGGGCTAGACGCATTTTGGGAACGGATGGCCATGCCTGTTGCTCAGATGCCTGTTGCCGTGGCTGCCGTGGCGTTTCTGGCGAAGCTGACCTAACTCTACCACCGCTCCGAGCAGCGACAGACTGAGAAGGGCACGAAGGAAAACGAGAACAAGAGCCTAAGCGACGAATGAATGCGATGGGGACAGCTAGCTAACCTCGTACGTTAAGCCGTCATCAGTGGGACTGTCTGTTGGTGGTAGGCTGGTAGTGCGGATTGGATTGCCTGTGTGCGCATCGTACTTGTACTGCCAACACGCCCTGGGAGCACCGAATGGACGAGTGACAGCATCTGCTCGTCAGCGATTACGCCCTCAACCCCTCGGAAAGCCATGCAACCAGGCAAAGAAGGCGTGGCGTGGCGAGGCGAGGCGAGGTGAGGTGAGGTGAGGCAGACCAAAGACAAAACAAAGGCAAAGCGTAGGCAGGTGGTCAATCCGACTCCCAAGATGATGCCTGGACAGTGAATGGGGGCGTCCAGGAAGGACTCCAGGTGCGGTGCAGGCCGACATTTCGAAACAGGTACGCCAACACACTCCCGGAACCCGCATGGCCCCCTGGCACCCGCGTTCCGCTGCTTGCTCGCGCTGTTTTTTAAACGCGGAACCATTTGCTGCTTCCGGGAACATTAGTATGCGTTTATACCTACGTACTTTCAACGTTATTATTAGCCAGCGCTTCTGCTTACGAAGTTACATGTCGAGCAATCACTTGGGTTAACGTTAAGAAAAAAGGGTTAAGTTGACCACTATGGACCCCTAAACTAACCAAGTCACGTATGTACATACATAACCGGTACCGGTACCGACACCGGTACTGCAGTGCTAACTAGCATCCCCATCAGCAACTGATGACGGCCGGTTGTACTGTAGCTACCGTACATGCTACAGTACCCCATATGTACAATACTTGGCTAAGCGTTTAGGTAAGCTGTACAGCAGTCAACAGCGTTATCAAGGCCATTCATTGTCCAAGTAAGTACTCTACCTACTTGGGGACGTAGGTATATGGAATGGAGGCCGCCGCGCCGCATAACAACAATCAATGACACGGGAAATGCCTTGCAGCGGGCATATTGATCAAGGGAGGTAGCACGAGGTACCTGGCAGGCTGGGGGGCGGCCCGCGATGGCTCGCCGTCCAGAATGGGCTTATTTGCTCCTTCGAATCGGTCCATCCCATTCATTGACGAACTAGGCATGCATGCGCCATGCCATGTATTGTACACAGTATCGTATGGAAGCTTACCGTACGGTTTTGTACTTAACTACTGTCCCCAAGTAGTCAACTTAGCCACGGCTGCACTGCACTGCACTGCACTGCGTGCCTGTGTGCATCCTGCTATGCCCTGCCTGTGCTAAGAATGCCCATGCCTCGACCGCTCGGCACCACCCACCCATTCACCCATCCATCATCCATGATCCATCCATCCACCCACCGCCGGCGCCTGATGAGCGATGGACGGGTACGAGTTGGATCATGATGGACATTGGAGGGGGTCACTGGTCTGGTCTGGTCTGGTCTGGTGTGGTCAGGTCAGGTCAGGGTGGTTACATAACTAGGTAACTAGGTGTAAAGTACTAAGGCCGTAGATAGGTGGGCACTGGGTAGGTGGGTGGGCGTGCGTGGTGTGGCAGGGCTGCGCTGCTGCGCTGCACGCTGGCTCAACACACGTCGTCGTTCTTTGTCTCTGCCCAGTCCAGTCCAGTCCAGTGCAGTGTAGTGTAGTGCCCTTGTTCCTTCCGTTCCCTCTTCGCACTTGGCCCGAATGCTGCATTCCTTTCCTTTCCTCCTCCTCCTCCACCACCTCCCCTCTTCTCAAACTGAGCCAACTTCAGCTTCTTCTCATCACTCTTCTTACTCTGTTTCCGTCGGGTGCGTGCTTTGTACCATGAATGCGTAGACTCCCACGCCTTCAATTCTGTGCGTGACAGCCAATCGTTTCAGCGCTGTACCTTAGTCCCCGTGCACCGCACTGCACTCGTCCATCCCGGGCCCCATCGCGCTATGACAGTCTGACCGACCGGCGCCCTTGTCTGACCGTCGTCCGAGCTGCCAGCCCTTCGTCCTCCTCCGTCCTCGACTTGCTTGCTTGCCCACCTGCTTGCTTGCTTGCTCGTCTACGCCAGAACTGACCAAACTGCACCTCTGAAGCTCAGCTTCCTGTGACGGGCCTTCCTCGAATCGCCCTCACTGTGCTTGCTGCAGACCGCCTGGGTGCTCTCTCCATGCATCATCTCCCTTGACGACTTCCGGGTGCGCGAGACTTCTTGAACCACCTCCTCCCACCATTCACCCATATTTCGACATGGCTGCCGCTTCTTTGCTTCCACCGGGGGGCATTGCCCTCCTCGCCGCCCCGGACAGCGATATCGGTTCCAGGGTCGCCAAACCAACCCAAATCCAAGCTATGCATGTCGAAATGACCCAGGACATTGTTGACGAGCTGCTCGAAAGTATTCGCAATGGGCAACCACCCCAGATCTTCTTTGGAAAATCACCCGTACGTCTCCCTCCGCTTTTTGAAGCTTCTGCTTGACAAATATACAATGTCAAGCAGCAGCAACGTAATGGTTGAACGGTGGAGGAGACGGGGAAAGACAGCACGAACCCGACTAACCACTTCATAGGAACTCAAATGCGGTGACAAGACTCTCTCTCTAAACCCTACCTCAGAGAACGGCCGATACGAATTGTACCATACCAGCGGGGCTGGCAACGAGCACGACGACCTCCAGTTCTCCAGTTTGATTAACCACACATTGATTGTAGAAAGGGCAAAGCAGGCATTAAAGGGGACAGACACAGCCTTGGAGCAGCTCAAGAACAGCATGGCGGCGGTGGCAGAGTCGAAGCAAGCCAACAAGTATGCCTTCCCGGTAGCTCCGCTTCTGGCATCGACACATACGTCCATCTTGTGTCATACCGCGCTGCACACAGTTCTCTCTCGATGAATCATATACTAACAAGTGCGGCTCTATAGGACGATTGTCGGCGATACAACACCCATATACACCCCAGGCCACCGTCGTGTCCCTTCCAGAAATTTTGTCCAACATCTCGCACCTTCGGCTGCTGGGTCACCCCTGTTGAGCGTGCCCTCCTCACCTATGAGCAAGAAACCCCCAACCTCGCAGCCTGGCACCACTCATGATGCGATTGTCAGCGCACTCCGTGTTCCTCTCCTTCACTTGCTCGCAGTGCAACCATCTAGTGAAGTGCAACTAGCCGAAACCTGCCGTACATCTTCGGCTGTTTTGCGGGACGTTCTCCCTAAAATTGCGAAACGTGCTGCCAACGATACCGAGAAGTGGCAGCTCACAGACAAGTCCTTCCGCGAGATCAACCCATACAAGTTTCCCTACAAAACGCCAGAGGATCGTGAGCAAGCAATCAACAACGCAATCAAGTCATTTGACCGTCTGCGGTTAACAAAGGACGACAAGCTGTGGCAGATTCTCTTACCACGAGAGGAGCGAGGGCAGGGCAAATGCCTCTCACGTCTCAACGTCAAAGCACCGGAACCCAAAGCTACAAAACCTTCGACACCGCTCCACAAGATGCCCAAGCTGAACGACAAGAAGCCTGCTGCCAAGAAAGCTGCGCCCAAGGATAGTGAGAAGAAGACGAAGGAAGTGAAAGAACCAGAATTGAAAACGAAAAAACCAGCCAAGGAAAAGGTGGTCAAGCAGATGAAGAATGTCAAGGAAATCACCATGAAGCCCGCAAAATCAACACCCAAAGTTGCCGCCGCGCCACCACCTACTAACCGCTATGTGCCCTCCGAAAATCCCAAAATCCGGAGCAAAAACACAGCGCCCGCAGCGGAAGCCGCTCCCATTCAATCGCCGCGCGCCAAACCCAAGATGACTGCCCGCGAACTACAACGTGAACGAGCTATTCGGCCAGCCAAGTCGGCCATGGCCCTCAACACCAAACCTAAGAATCCGTCTCCCTTGTCTGCGTCGCCACCAGTCAATGCGAGCGACTTTGAGGACAGCCATCCCGTTCACAAAGCGCTTGCTGCTGCCCCTTCCCCGGCGAAGACCCCGGCCGGAAACTCTGACCGCATGTTAAAACGCAAGGCGAACGACATAGACAGCGATATCCATAACCACAGTCAAAACATTTCTATCAAAAAGCAACATGTCGATCGTACCACGCCAAACCACACACCAGCCAGTACGAATGGTCGTTTTAGTGGCAGCACCCCGTCAACCAACAGTTCGCTGAAACGTAAGTCCGACGAATCCTCGAGCAGTACACCAACCACAAAAGTCCGCAAAGTCACCAACATCAACACTTCTCTTGCCTCTCGCTACCCAAACAATTCGCAAATCTCCCCTGGAGATTCATCGTCATCACAAACCTCACCGTCCATCCCAAGTCTGAGCTTCCGCCAGACCGTCGAACTGAGCCAGAAGTTCCAGACGTATTATAAGAGATATGAAGATCTGTATTGGCAGTTGAGCGATTCAGAGACACCCCCGACAGAGGCACAGAGGAACGAGTTGCTGAAAATGCACAAGAAGCTAGAGGAAATGAAACGAGAAATCAAAGCAGGAGCCAACTTGCGACGGTAATCAAGCTACTGAGCATACGGCCAGCTACATCTACATTACACTTCACGATAACGAACCCACCTACCACGGCCTACCACATTCTTTAGGGACGAGACTGCATCATTTATCGGTGTCGCTGCATCATTGGATCTCTTTTCTCTTTCGTTTATTTTCTTTTCGTTTTTGGACTGGTGTTACAAGGGAGAGTTCCTACTCACTACCATTTCTTCGTGATTGCATACGGCTTTTGGTAGATAAAGCATTGGGTGCATGGAGTTTACTATTTGATTTTTCCACTCTTTTACAGCTACATACAGTGTGGCGTGTTTGGCTAGCTGGATAATTTGGCCCGTTGACGAATCTCATGATGCATAATGGATAAATACAGAACCCACTGCAGTAACTTGCATGGTTTATGGTGAAGTAGCAAAAGGGGGTAGTCTCGGTTGCATGTAAGATACCCAAACCAAAAATACATTTCATTGAAGCGTTGTGGTCTGATCCACGAGTCGACCATATTTACTTTACTTGCCCCTTCTCCCTATATCTCTTCAAGCCATTCAATCGGTGCATGGATGTCAAACTTGACTCGTCACGATACACCGAGGAAAGTGGTATATGCGTTGCGGGCCAAGGCTTCTTAGGAACCCTCCAGAATTTCACACTTGCTCACCTCTTCCTCTCTATTTCCCTCGACACATTTGCTTTTCCAAATACATTTGGGAGACAAACGATTAGAAATGTGCCAAAAAAAGAATTTGCCTAATAATTTCTCCATGCACTTTCAAACTCAATTCCACCTACCACGGTAAACAAGAACGAAAGAAACCGGTATCCCGGCGCGAAGGTTTCACCCCATCTGTTTCACCTTTGATGATGGATGACGGAACAAAGCACGATGAATGCCGTGAACAAGGAAAACCGAATCCACACTTGCGCCATTCTCTTCTCCCCGTCTCCGTTGGAGCCGATATCTTTGTCTATCTTTTCATTTTTTTTTTCTCCGTCCGTGCAACAACAATAACAATAATCAATGACTACGTGTGTACTGATTCAGCAGCTGCGCAGCATCGGCCAACCCATCTGGCAGCACGCCGCGCACACGCACACGCATGCACGCACGTACGCGCCATTGGCGAAAGCAACCACGTGCATGCCGTAGTACGATACACGGGATACATACGAAATACAACACGGACAGACGACCACAAAGTAGCTTAGCGAGGTTGAATGCCCGCATACATGCTAACCCTCTTTTCGTTCGTGAATGCTTTCCCGTAGGATCCCGAGCACCCACCGAGACCGAGGCCTTTTGCCTGGTTGGCTTAGTTGCGCTTAGTAAAATGCGTTGTTGCTTTAACCAGCTACTTCTTCTGGGTGAGTTGGTCATTGATAAGCGGTGATGAAATGACAAAGATTGCACCATTTGGAGTAGCTGAGTACGTGTATGTACGAAGAAGATGAAAATGGTCGCTACGATCAATTGCGCCGAAGACGACAGACGGGAGATGGAACTCCGAGGACAAAACGACCTATGGGAAAAAATGTCTGCTGTTATTGCTTGTTTGCGTTCGTTTAGAATGCCTATACATGTAGTACGGTTTTCCTTTCCCATTTGATCCAGGCAGACAGACGTGATTATGTTGCATTACATGGACTACATTGAAAGCTGAGGACTGCTTATGCAGCGCAGAAACAGAAAGCAGCAGGAGGAAAATCACGTACGCGCACCTGATGTTTTTTCTCGTACGATCAGCTCTGCGCAGAGGGAAAGACCGGATATAAGCATACAGGTACTCGCTCAATTGCAGCATGGCCCACTTGTTCTTTACAGGTGTAGAAATGCTTGATCGATGCAGAAAGGCTGAGTTGCTGCAAAATACACCATCTTTGAAAAGCCTTACAATTGATATTACGAAGATCTTGCCTGGAATGAGTGGTCCTGGCGATGGTCATGTGCGCGACATGTAGGATGTGCCCCCGGAAGGAAGTGAATAGATGATGAGGTCAGCTTATCATAGGGCTGAACGCCCGTTTTTTTTCGCTCGCACGGTGAGCAATGATGTGCGATTCTTGCCTTTTCGATACTTTGTGGCGTTTTTTTCTTTCTTTTTGGGGGGGAGGGGGGCGTTGTACTAAATATTCTTGGAATGAAGTTTGGGGGGCGGTGTTGCGCTTGGGGAAAGTGGTGATCACTGAGGGTCATGGTGTTGAACGGAAGTTTTGAGGCAGGAAACAGATGGAATAGGCTAGTTTGAAGTTTGGTTCATTAGATGCAGACCGATGGGTTATCATTTGCAACCAAAATCAACAGGCATCTATCGAATCAAAAATGTAATAATCATAAATACAATTGTGTTCGAATCCTAGAACAACCAAACCTACTACTACCCTTTTTCGGAAAGTTAACCACCGCTTTATTCTACTTCAATCGCTCTTTTTCCTCCCTTCACTAACCTCCGCTCTAAACTGCACCTCAAAACCCTCTTTTCTCTTCCGATGCCCACCCCTTTCAATCTATCATCCTCTCTATCCAAATACACCGCCCATCCATAGCCACCTTCCTCCTCCTCGACAGCCACTAAACACTCTTCCCCGTCCAACGTCAAGCCCTGCTCATCGTCCTCCGTCCAATCCCAATGACCAACTGTGTGGTGTCGTGCCTCAGCACGGGGACCATAGCGCAGCTCGCAAGTCTCTTCATCAGCATATATCCAATTTAATTTGGGTTTCTTGGGTCTGGTCGAATCTGATGAAGAGGCTGAGCGCGTGGGTGGGATTGTGCTGACAAGGCCAAGGATTGGTGGAGCTGGTATGGGCCGATGTGGAAGGTCAGAGGTAGGAAAAGGCAAGTAAAATCCTGTGAATGGATGCGGTGGTGAATCATCATTAGGACCTTTCTTTGGAAGATTGGTGTTACGGTCTTTGGGCCATAATTTCAGCTGTATACAATTTGCTTGCGTTAGCTCGCCATGCGATTTCGCGCCGTGAAAATTAAAGTGAAGTGGACGTTGGCGTACCTTCCCATCCCTTAATATTACCATCGCTCCATGCACCTCGTCTCGTTTGCTAGACTTTGCGTTGCAGTACACATCGAGGTAGAAAGGCGCTTGCCGATGTTCCGACTCGGCTTCGTCGTCGAGTATCTGCTGTTGATGGACAGCTTCTGAAGCGCCAATAGCAGTAGGGATCGCAGTCAGAGCTAATAAATCTAAAACCATTTTCTACAAAAATCTTTGATAAACAATCGTATTTGATCCTAGCGAAGTCTTATCGAAAGGAAGCATCGATTTGGTTGCGTGATGTTTGTATGCAAAAAAGTTGGCCAGCAAGCACGATGTTGTCATAGGTGGTACCACCCACCCCTGGCGCCGTCTAGAAGGAACGATGCAAAAGCTGGCTAATGAGATCTAGGGTCCCGCCATCGACTGCACCACCGTCTTGCATAGGGCGAACATCGTTGCTCATGTCTTCCAATTTCTCTAATATTATTTTTAGAATTGCACCATGAGTAGAAAGGCGTCAATTTTGATAGAACTAGTTACAGGGTCAATGATTTGCATCCCGCACACTAAAACGCAAGGCCCTCGGTCGCTGCCTAGCTCAATTTTAGCTGCCATTGATTGATACTCTTCTGTCAATTTTAGCCATTAAACGCTCCGCATCACTATATTTTCCCTTCCAAATATCTTTGCGCAACAATAGGTGCCTGGTACTTTTTACCCCCATTAATGAACCACCATATCGTGGTGAGTGCAACGACACCGACGAGAATCACGCTGTTGTAATTCATTGACTGGACAGTTGTTGGTAGGCCAAAAGCTAGATGTGAAATTAGCATTTGCATCGCCTCAAAAGCAAAGAAAACAATACTTACGGAAACAAAACATGATATCGAAAAAGACAATGAGCAAAACCGCTGCGGCATTGACTGCATACCCTGCAGATCCCATATGAAAAGGTCCCTTTGGCATGTTCTTTCGTCCAGTAAACAAATTCGGCGCTATTGCAATGGCATACGATACCGATGTCAATATGATGAATGAACCTGCCAAATCAGTGAAAGCAGTCGCACTTCCTAGAGGAATGGCACCTAGCCCTATTACGACGATGCTACACAAGAGAGTTGCCGGGATAGGGCAGCTTAGACCCTCGTTTACAGATGTAAAGAAGCTCGGGAATGGTGTAGCGTTGTCACGTGCGAGAGTCCACCATATACGGCCGCAAGTGACGAGAGTGCCAACGAGGCAGATGAGTAGAGATAGTAGGACGATGAAGAGCAGACAGAATGTTCCCCCTTTTGTACCTGTCGCTTGGGCGTATATCGTGGCCAGAGGGAAGCTGCCGTTGCTGTTCAAGACGGCATCAAGATCGGATATGGAATAAAAAAGCGCGATCCCGAAGAAAAACGCCGCTGTAGAAACTCGTGAGCTCGCAAATTCTCATGCTCGGGTTTTCCAACTCACCCAAAAATCCTAGTCCGACCTGAGCAAATACACCCTTGGGTAGATCACGTTCAGGATGCGGAAGTTCTTCTGCTAAATGTGTGATAGCATCCACGGTGCCAATTGTAAAGGCACCATTGAGCACTCCGGTCAAGAACGCGACGCCATTTCCCCAGCCCGTAACATTCTCAAAGTCCCTCCAGACGAAAGCACTGCTCGCGTGCCGATCCGGCATAGCAGCCAGTACAATAATCGTGACTAATCCACCACCAATGACCAACACCATTCCCATATCTTGCAATATCGGGATTATGCGGTTGGCAAAAATGCAGGTCAGCGTGACCAATATGGTGATGAGGATGTACGTGATATAGACGTGCCAAGGCTCGATGACCAGATCGGGATGAAAGATGGCGTATAGCTGAACGGCGACGTTGGAGCAGATTTGCATAATCGCGGCGAGGTCGAAGAGCCAACCAAAGAAGTTGATGCTGCCAGCGAAGAAACCGAGTACGCGGCCGTACTTTATCCCCGGGGTTATGGATGCATAGTGGTAAACGCCACCTGAAGATGGGATAGCTGAAGCCAGCTATCAGATTTGACTGTCAATGAAATTCCACCATCATGAAAAATCCATTCAGCTTACCTCTGCAATGCATGCCCCGACTACTGCGTAGTAAGAGCAGGCTACTATTAATTGATACAAAACACCTGGAGGGCCCCCGTTCGCTTCGAAGAATTGTCAGTGAGCTGATTCTCATAAAGCTTCTCGCTTTTGCTCACCGATAGAAATGTTCACAGAGCCTCCTAGGGCTATCCATGCGTTGTCAATCGCCAATGCAAGGGCACAAATGGAAACCAATCCATATTGTCGCTTCAATTGATCTTTGTGACCCGAGGCGTTGATGACCTCGCCGGCAACAACATCCAACCCTTGCTCAACCGAGGACTTTTTTTCGTCCGCAGAACTTAAACCTTCTGTCATTCTGTGAGGCTCTGTAAGAGCTTTGGTATGATTTCGAAATTGATAAAAGGTAGCTTGAAAACGATTATAAACAATTGATTTCGTAATTGAAACGGTAAAGGAATGATGGATATTAGAGTTTCCAAGGCAATTCAATTTCTGCCTTAAGGATCGACATAGAAGTCGTTGGACAGAAGCAATGCAGGCCAAGTCAACGGCGCCTGGTACATTTTATGGGCTGCCAGAAAAACAAAAGAGCTCGAACAGCTTGTCCACATGCTAGCACGCTAGACAATTGAGATAAGCGAAGTAGCATGATGGTGACAATTACTCATACATAATTTAGGTTTCGTTTACAAGACGCCTCAAGCCTTCAAGGTCAGAGCTACCCCATCTCTGGACTGCCGGCAGGCATTTTGTCCCCAAGACTGGGGGGTCAGTAGAGCGGAACATGGTTTCGCCACAAACTCTCTCCGCTCATTGGCACAATGAGTATGAATTACTCGAGCCCGAATGCTGATAAGCTGTGCTGCGGTTCTTGAGCCTGTCTTCTGATAGGTTCGTATAAGCTGCGTTATCAGCATCCCTCCAGTAGCGATAAGCTGCAGGCCACCCCTCACCATCATGTACTTAGTATATTACAGGGACTATAATAATAGTTAACTGAAAAGTAAGAATTCAAGGTCGCTCTATTCTATAAAACAACTATAAGCTGTTCGTATACCGATGCTAGGATGATAAGAACCAATTTCACTCAATGCTTATTTCTTCAATGAACAACTGTGCTGTCACTCCGATTAGGTGAATGTGTGAACTAATAGCCATTGAATAATAGCTACTAAACTTTCACTGCTGCTCGTACTGCGTTCCAAACTTTCAGACGTATGATTCATGCTTGAATTACTGCTGAAAATAAGTAACGCCCTTAGAGATATAAACAAGACATAACGCCAATCAAATCAAACAAACAAACAAAACCTCCCCTTCTATTCAATACAACTGCCGAAGTGCCAAAGATAAATTCTGTACGGCTTGTTCAAGATATATTTCTTATTCCAACCAACCTTCCACCCAATCAACTTCGTTCAACTGAGGCAGGGATGGAATGTAGCATTCTAGACCGTAGGCTTGGAAGTTGATATGTTGTGGTACGACGGCAGAGCTCGAAGATCGGCCAACTGTTACGGGTGGAGCCACGGGCAGCTCACCAGCACATACAACTGCGATTTTTCTCTCATGAAGTCGATTGTTCAGAGCATGAAGGTCAGCTCCTAGTGCCCAGTGACGTCCGATGCCTGAAACATCTGAAGTGTATTTCACCATTTCGATCCATTTGAAGCCATTAAATCTGATCCTCGGACTAATGTGCTTCCGTGGGTCACCGTAACGGAGTTGATGACCTGCTTGGTGAATGAACTTGGCCAGAAATCGGCTGGTGCGCTTGCTCTCCAGATAATTGCGCAAGCGGTCTTCGAAAAGTTGTCCAATGGTAAGACAAGATCCTTTGCCGAGCTGGTAGTTGTCTAGAACATCGTATTGTTTGGTGGCAGCTCTCACAATGGCATCGAGCATGCGGCCTTGTCTTCGACCACCTATACCATCGAGCAGTCGGGAAGGAGAGTCCAGAATGAAATTCTTCACTAAAGCTTCAACGATAGAGTGGGCCTCGTGGTTGATTGTCCAGCAAGTCGCGAGAATGGCCACAGGCACTGATCTCACAATGAACGTCACGCGACTCGATGGTTCATCGGGATGTCGGACCTGATGGTGTTTGATTTTTCGTGGCAATCGCTCGTACACCATGACTACAAACGCTTTGTCAGCATTCACTGCGCATACGTGGAATGACCACCTCGCACGTACGCCGTATCTCTTTTGGGAGGTCCAAGAATCGGAATGGTTCAGCCGGTACAGACGTCCTCATGGTTATGATTGCAGTAGTATTGTCTAGCGTATGTGTAGTGGTAAACGGCAGCCTAGCACGCTTTATAGAGATCGGGGTTCCGTAGTGTACTTAGGTAGGTGGGGCGAAGCGCTGAGGCGGAGTTCGCATTCCCTAATGTGCTGCCTTACGCTATTCCCTTCGCGGATAGATGCCTCAGGAGTCAGACCTCAACAACACCCTTCGTATTCTAAGCAGCTATTTATATTCGCTGCAAGCGCTTTCGATGGTCATTTTCTCCCAAAGGACGTATTCATCTATAAATTTAGGTAGGGTGGAGCAACATACGAGGTATTTTGTACATTATCTATTTTTCGCGCCACCATTGATAGCAAAAAAGGTACCGCTCTCTGTCTATGATCTATTAGCGGGACTTCATAATATACACTTAGGTCGCTGCGTCCGTATGTTGAAAAGCGGAAGGTCTATTTTCTGTATGCTGGAGGAGCTAGAAATTGGTCCATTGTGAGGTAATAGTTGGCCGTAATAATTGCGAAGTTACAAAGTGAAACCTCAATAACCCTACATATGTAGATACTCACAATTTTTTGAGGAATATATGTTTCGATGAAGGAGTTACTGACACGTGAAGTTCATTAGGTAAATCGAAAGTGAACCATCCGGAGTCCCATCAATATTTTCCACCCTGGTAAGATTGGGAAACTCATAGATCCTTTTTCAGACTTTTCGATGTCGCGATTTGCTTCAGGGCTAAGCTAAGAAAGATGAAAGACAAGGCAGAAACTGCAGTAAGTTCTTATTAATTGCATGGATCTGATCTGCAAAATGCACGGTGCAGCAAAGTAAATCGATATCTTCACACACAGAGCGAGCTTCCACCATTCATGTTCTTTCTGTGAATATATGGGCTCTGTTTGTAGGCTGCGAAATATCGAAAAATACTGCGAAATATCGCAAAAATAGTTGAGTTTGATATATGTACATATAGAATCGGGGAAGTAGAACTTCGCATTCAAGCTACCCCCAAAGACTAGCGATGGACCATCCATGCGAGTAATTTGAATAACGGTGAAGGTGAAACCCTCCTACAAACGTTTCCCTGTTCAGGCACTGTTTTCCGTATCTTCAATGGGTTCTCGATCGAGGAGAACTAATCATAGCGGTTGAGCTGATGGTGAGGCAACCAATAGTAAGAGACGGAGAATATCGCCGGAGGAGAACCGAAATGATGAATCTGGTCTCGAACAGAGATCGTGGTTTTCCAAACCGCAACAATAACTTAATCATTATAGATCACCAAGAGGTCGGCAATGTAGCGTTCCGAGAGAGCAAATATGCAAAATCTCTCGTTTGCAAACGAGAAGTTCATGTTTTTCTCTACCATTATTGATTGGCTCAAACTTCCGGTGGCACATGGCTGACGTGCACCGGTATGGGGGGAAGCGAAGACTTAATAAATTCTGGGCCCTGACTAATGATGTGCCAAACTTTATGGCTGTTTGGACTGTTCTCGCCCAATTTTTTGAGGGCTATCCAGTGGGTGTACATTTCCCTTCGAGCTATCAGAGACGTACACACACGACCCATGGACCGCGCCATTTCCCAGGACCGACAGGGACACAATAGTCTCCCAAAATGCAGCGCAATCACACGTGTTTTGATGCTGATTCCATTGTGTCTGGAACCAGCAACATGATTGCTAAGTGCGAAGCTACCTGTCGAGTTGGTATTTGTACTTGTTGTTTGCCCCGCTCGTGATAGCTGCACCCCCACCCCTCAGCCGCTCTGCTTGCTTGGCTCAACACCTTAAATGGACGAGCTGATATAGTCAGGTGCTCAGCCGCTACTCGCATTCCTTGGTAGTGTCACCACGCAACCCTGTTCTTTCGTTGCATGACGACGCCTTCACTTCCATTTATTGTTTGTCTTTTATCTCTTTGCAGATTGTCCTCCAAATCCTCCGGAAGAAAGAGCTAAACATTTGGAATACCTCATTATTTTCAACTGGATCCAATATTCAAGAGGAAGTTATCACAAATCGCACGTGACAGAACCTGGGCATTCGGCCTATTGCGTATACTCCGCTTCCATCGGCTCCGCAGCAGCATCGGAGCTGCACGATTGTGTGAAATCTCAATCCGACAGCCATTGACTCTGAATTGTATATTGCTGTGGTAATGGGGACCGAACAAGGCTCGTCAGGACAGGTCATGGGCGATGGAAGCCGGAATGCTGTTGTGATAATACTCCCCTCCATTTTCTCGATTCTCATTATTACTGCACTCGCAACGTATGTCTCTGATCCAAACCCATTCGTACTTCAAGCTAAACAAAATCATCTCAGAGCATTTCTATCGGCAAAGAGACGACGCGCGAATACTTCAAACGTCACGGAGCAAGATCGACGACTGCAGAAGCTGGAGGACCATATCAAAGCTGAACCGTTCCTTGACTGGTCTAGCAAGGAAAAGCAACTAGAAAGTAAATGTTCTTTCTCCATGGATATCTGGTATGATCTCACCTACTCATACCGAAATCCACTGCTAATCGAGGATGCAGCGTCATATGTCTGGAAGATTTCGCTGAAACCTCACAAATCCGCGTCCTCGGCTGCCACCATGTGTTTCATCAAGAATGCGTTGACAACTGGTTTGCGCGTTGGAACGAATACTGCCCGCTCTGCCACCAGCCCATCATACCTGGCAATGTAAATCGCCGAAATAAAAGGAGCACTTGGGACAGCCATCCGCCTGTTGCTTTCATGATATGACATTACATGATATTTAACATAAACAATAAAGCCGAAAGCTCACCACCCTATTGATCTGAAGTGATTTTATCTGGTAGCAGAATAATGAGGTGGCGCCCATGGCGTACGATTTGAGACCTAGAGAAACAAAAAGGACAAGAAATTCTCCGGTGCTTCGTACATCACGCCATTCGAATACATGGGTCTCCGCCCTTTGCTTTCCCCAACTAGCAGACATCTTTGAAGCGGTAAGTTTTGTAGCCTTTTTCCTTTGATGCCTTTTTTCCTTTGGCTTATCGACTACAGTCTCCAAAAATTGGCACAGTTTTCGAAACACCGTCTCGAGTTTTCCCAAGTGGCGCCAGACAAACTTCCCCGCAGTCTGGAATTGTACACCGGAGAAGCGTCAGATTCTCTCCAGTCCTCCTCAAACAGGGAAACGAACATGATACGAGTTTACCACACCATCTATATGAAAATAATGTTATACATGATGATGCATACTACTACAAAATGGACATGGCTTTTCCACACCTACTTCGTGATGAATCACTCTTAGCACAGGTTATATCATACTAATCCCCTCGATGTATGCGGCATTTTCGTCCTGCCGTGCAACTAGAGGGCTTCTAAGTGGACATAGGCTTGGTGATAAAAGGACTGATATTGTTGAGACCCGCGTTGAGGTCCACCCGAAGGACGAATAAATTGAAGCTAGCGATATATCGTCTGATGCTGCAAGTGAGTGATGCTGGATATCTATACCCTCCTCGATTTTATAGTGGTCAGTTTGATAGTTCTGTGATAGGTGCGTCCCATGCGGACTGTGGAGAAGGGCGTTCGGCACGAGCCCCACATGCCGTCCTGCGCTGGATGGCTCACGCGTGTTTTGGACTCAGCACATCTGTGAGCAACGGAGTGTACTCGCATGAGCGGAAACACCTGGATATCCCTGCTTATGATCTATGGCGGCTCGGGTAGTTGCCGGTGCCTTACCCGTTTGCCATGCAGCACAACGGTGCAGGACGGGTAGAGTGACAGGCTTCACATGGGCTTGGAGCGTCTTTGGTACCTTTCTATGTTCTGTACCTATGGCATTCTGTTCCCCCTGTTTCGACTCGTGGAGGGTTTTCTTCAGCGGGTAGGTACAGACGACACACTCTACTGACTCTGCTGTTCCCAGCGTGGTGAGTGGTGACAGACTACTATCCAGCCCAGCTACTGGTGCACATGTCAGTGTGGAATTCCAATCACCTCCATCCTGTTCATCAATTCAAATCATACCGTGACAGACGTGGCTTGAGCAGCACAGAATGATCCGCAGTCGCGCTCTCCATGGCATTTCTGTGAGAAGGGAGTACATGATGCAGAAATATAATCAAGGTCGGGGTTCGCCACAGTCCGGCTGACTTGGTAGCGTTTGTCATGTTTGCAACTTTGGACTCAGGGTTCATGTCCAATGATGGGTGAAATCGGAAACGTGGTGCTCTAGATTGTAAGCGGTGTTCTCCTTTGGGCAAGTTTTCCATGTACAATATTGGAGGTGTTCGCGAGGCGGCCGCTTCCGCGAGGCTGTGCAGGGATAGCGCAGCCGAACATGCATGGATGGATTGAATGGATCAATCAATTAATCACGTGCTTCGCTTCCGAGCCGGAATGTCGTCCGATGTTGCCGACTCGCGACTTCCAACCACACACACACGGTGTCGAAGAAAGACAATTGTACATGTAGGTTACAGCAATTTGGAAGGCCAGACGGTTGCAGCATGCTTGAAAACATCAATACATGTAACGTTACGCGTAATTCTTTGGACAGTGGATATTCACATGGAAGTATTACATAAGGAGGAACGTATGTGAGGCATCGCGATTGCTGTAGTGCCTAGATGGTCTTGGGTAAAAATGTCACGCCACCATGACCTGATGCTCTGCGCTCTGTCCCACGTCCCGGCAGTTTGCATCTCGCCTGCCCACTCCGCGCTCTCTGCCCTCCGAATTCCGAGAATACCTCGACGAAATGCATCCGCGTGCTTCATGTCCCTGCAGCAGCATCAGGGCATCGTTCTCTGTTGCAAATTCGCTGCTCCTGCAGTTCCCGTAGTCCACCGCCATCTATCATCTAGCATTGCACACGCGCGAGGCAGACTGTTCAACGCGACCAGATAATCGCTGCCGCCGTTTTGTGTGTGACTACGGCCCACATATTCTATTAAGGAACCCAGTACCCAGGTGTTGCAAATACCATTGCTCGCTCGCTCGCTGCTTGCTTGGCTCTGCTCCGACTCTTTACGGCACGCCCTCACCCATACGCACACATCTTCTTTCACCAACATCTTCGCTTTCACTCCTGTTCCAATCTCTCCGAACACCCCCCCATACCCGTACATATATCCAGATCCGTTGCGGGACCCTGGATCACTCCTGCCGATTAGCTCAAACCTGCCCCCCAGTTTCATAACACAGCCTTGGCGAACCCAGCGCCACCATCTGCTGAGTGTCTCCTGACCCTCGCGTGAGCATTTGGGGCCTCTATCAACCTCTACTAAACAATCAATATGGAGGCTGTCGACTGGAATGCTTTTCTGAATGGCCCATGGCCAGACATCACAGATCCATCATCTACAGACCTTTCGATTGAAATGCCAAAAACAAGTTCCGCCCGCCCTCTCGGCTTGTCAGAAGTCGATGATCTCACTACCTTCGATTCTGTTCTCGACAGCACACAGGCTGATGCTTACTTTGACGACAACCTTTTTGGGAACAGCGACTACTTCCTGAGCGATCTTGAGGGCCTCCAAAGCTCCGGTATTGCTGGCGGGGATTCGACATCAGAATCATCGCCAGAGCCACCCAACAACATCGGCCTCTCCAAAAACGGTCTCTCAGTATCGGAAACCTTAGCATTACTCTCCAAAAATCCTGACCAATCGCCCGCCATGCAGCCCTCTCGCAGGCCTACTGTCATGAGGGCAAGCACCTTTCCGAATCTCCAGTACGAGTCCATGTTCCCAAACAATCTGGAGTCGGGCTTCGTGGAGGATCTCACCTTTCCTGATGGACCTACTGGTCCTTCATCGTCATCCAAGGCCAGCGTAGACAGCACCGGAAACAAGAACAACCCCCCATCGACATCTACCACAGCAAAGCGCGCCCACAAAGATAAACCAGATATCCTCTCCGCATGCTGGACGTCACCACTCTGCCCCAATCATGATCAAGATGGACCTCCACCCAACCCATCGAATTGTGGAGGGGGATGTGCCCCCTTCCTGTTCGCCAACGAGGATGCTCTCCCAACGCCCACCACTAACAACCTTCTCAATGAAGCCCAGGAAGTGATACCGGAAGACGGAGTAGTAGAAATCAAATCATATAGCAAGAAGCGATCCGAGAGTGCCATGTCCACCAACGAATCATCGGGCCGTCGCTTCTCCACCAAAACAACACCCGACTCACATACCGTCAAGAGTGAATCAGAGGATTCACCCCAAGCCATCGTGGATGAGAAGCCCAAGCCTCGACGACGACTGCCGCACAACCAGGTGGAGCGGAAGTATCGCGAGTCACTCAACACGCAGCTTGAATCACTACGTCGCGTAGTCCCTTCGCTACAGCAGAACCGTGCGTGCGACGGCGCCGACATCGAGGACCTTCCTGCTCCTTCTAAGCCCTCCAAAGCCGTCATCCTCGCTTCAGCGACAGCGCACATCAAACAGATCGAAAAGGACCGGAAGAGCCTTCAGGACGAGAACCAACTTCTCAAGACGAGAGTCAAGGCCTTACAGGCACTGGTCAAATGCGACGACTGCTCGTTGATGCAATACGTTATGGACCTGAAGATCAACCAGGCCAAGTAACAAGGAAAAGAATGGACTTTTCTCACCAGATCGGAGAGAAGGGTCTACGCCATGCACGCATGATTTGACTCGTTACTAAATTTTATCTGAACGATCACTTTTTCTTCTGCTGAACAATGTTTAAAAAGCTACTGGGCATTATCAACGGTTGAGCATTGACATGGCGTTCACTGGCGTGCTTATATGGATGATGACAAGTGTCAAACGGACACGAAAAAGTCTTTCTGGTGCTTAGATTCATCCAATTTCGAATCAAAGGCTTCACTCCTCTCACGAATTGTACTAGCCCGTGGACCGTCTGCACCGCTCCTCCTGATGAAACGGACTATGTGGGCATTATGGGCGTTATTAAGGGTTAGGTTCAACTGGGTCTCTGGGATGCGCACCACAGCGTGCTATTATGGCGTTATTCATTGTATACGATAAGGGTCATTTTTTTTTACATTACCGTTGTTGCTGTTGTTGTGCGGGAAATTGAGAACAATTTTCACGTCTGTGAAAATGAAGGAATTTTCCATTAGTATTCGCAATTATCTGAATACGTGAATTCTCGAAGCTTGACGAATATTCTGCTCGCGTGTCAGACGATGATGGTGTGAGCGCGTTTGGCGCTGGCTGTCGCAATTGAGTTTCTGGGTTATGAATTAGTTTTACCCCGGGCATGAAATTGTATGGAATTGAGACACTACGTGGTGTGGCGCATTAAAATGCGAATTTATGCGTTGAAGCTTCCTTATATTTATTTGAATTAGTATACAGGGTGTAGGAATAGAAGCTTTGTGCCCAAAAAGGTGCGTCACTTTGTAATTCGAACCACGCACTGGTCACCCTCTCTCAGACCCTGTTGGGTATACATGATGTTTCGGGCACCAACTTTCCAGACGTGATGCATTATTTAAAAGACTACTTTGTGTGCAAGGTCAACGTAACCAGTGACTACTTTACCAGATCCACGATGCTGTCGTGATCCAAAGAGGGCGACATAGCGTATTTTCGAAGCATTAATTCATCATGCACTTCTACAAACTACCAAAGTTCTTCGCCTTCATATCCAACTGAAATGGCGCCACGATATAATTTTTAAGTTCATCTTTCGAACAGCTACCTGGATAGCAGTAATTCGGCACACGTCGAAGCAAACACACACCCAAAAGAAAAAGTGGAAGTGGAGTCCAGGTCGAATCACTCCAAGGCATTCCACAGCAGTCGTTCAGTACTAGCATCTACCAATCCACGATAACTTACCAACTCAAAACAACACGTACGAGGTCCCCGCCATTGACATCGTGGAAGGGGCCGATGTCAAAAACGGAGACTCCTGTCGACGTAGACCAAAGACAATTAGACTGCAGCTTCCCACGGTTCGACTGAGTCAAAACAAAAAGATTGAGGGCTGGGACACAGCATTCACATTCTCCTGGCGCGTTGATGACGGAATTCTTAAGTACGGAAGGCGAATTCCTAGTCACTCCCATGGACAAACCCCGCAAACATGGCCTCGATCCAATTGAAATTATAGCTGCTCGGAAGGATGTAGCTACAAAACAGCATTCTACTACAAGGCTCAAGAGCGATGGCGAGGTGAGTGATGCCTTCCTTTTGTCCAGTACGGCGGTTGGTGTGCTAACCACATCCGTATCTGCCTAGGTCTTGAACTTCCTCTCTGCAATTAAGCTTGCTCTCCTACCCTCTTTCCCTCCAGCCTTCGGTAGGATAAATCGATCTTTCTCTTCCAATCAATACAGACGAGGGTGCGGCGGTATGTCGCAAAACGATCAATTCGTCGCCCCAGACCGGCGCGAGCAGAGTCGTGACCGCAGCAGAGAACGTCCGTCCTCTCCAGGCAACAATGAGCAGGGACGTGGCAGTATCCAACAGCATGGCGAAGATCGTTCTTCCACTCCAGATCGGCGCGAGCAGAGGCGCGGCCGCAGAAGACGTTATTCTCCGTCTCCAGGCGCCAATTATGACGATGGTTCTGATCTTGCTATCGAACCTGCATTTGACTTTCCTTCGACATGGAATTTATACCGTCCCCCATCTCTAGTACTTACGTCAAGTATGGGGAAATGAAGCGTGTTTCGCCAACACTCTCAGTATTTCGGCAGAGATTTAGTAATGGTCCATGAAACGGGAATATGTACTCGGAGGGAGGTGAATCAAGTCGTTATGGTCGGCAGATCCCGGTTGCAAACAAGCCGAGAATAGTGTCCAAGTTCATTGTTGTTATCGGATTATGCTGGGACTACAGCACTCGTCCCTACTACCATGAACGCCGGCCGGCACGTGAAAGCGTCGATCTGTTTTTAGTTAATGATACAATGCGAAAAGCGGTAAAAATTAAAAGGCTGCATGATTTTGAGGTCGACCCCAGTCAGACTGTGTCTGTAATCGGAAACGCAGTACAGTCAAAGATCGCACCATCGACCATAGCACCACAGCGAATCCACGACCCACCACCTGTTCTTCTAGCTGCTAAATGCTCAACGTGTGACTTCTATTTCTCTCCTAGTCTGGACAGGTTCGGGGGTGCCATAGCACCGTACTCTACAGTTGCTTGTTGAAAGTCATGAAGCATTTACACGTTTGCCATTTCGCTGAGTTTGACGATTGTTGTACAGGCCGATGCAGGAAGATCCATAAGAAGTTTTCCCAGGAAATGATCAGGCACCATGGGACACTGATGGTGCGACAAACCGACCTCGATTATTTGTACTATCTGTTTGTCAATGGCGAGGAGGTTGAGAAGCGACGGATCTACTACGATAATACGTAGGAGCTTCACCGTGATGCCCACAACTTTGCTACTCATGTGGGGGCTGATGACGCCTTATGATCATCGGCTGCATTAACTAATGCTGTCACCTCCTTGCTTGTCCCCCATGTTATCCCTCCAGGTCTTGACATTCTTAATGGGTGGAGTCTTGGGTTGGATAGTGAACTAGTTGGGAGGTATAATGCTCGTGAACTCGCTGCCGCAGCAAGAGAAGAGCATTTTGCGGATCCACACCATGTCAACCTTATTAGTACTATTAAAAGGGTACAATTCAATCAGGACCAGCCTCCTTCCCAGTGCGCACGCTTCTGGTAGAGTTTCTAAGTAAAGATCAAATTGTACCACTCTCCTTTCCCTGTCTTCTTTCCCTTTCTCCTTTTTACGTCCTTCTCACATCTTTTCTTTTCTTTTATTTCTTTATTTTTTTCCTTTTTGTTCATTATTGTTCTGATTCTCCTTTTCTCTGGTGACGTAAGACATAGAAGTGTAGTGATGCGACCATGCTCTCAGACGAGCTGGGTCCTCGGTCTCGATAGCGAACATCGAAATGCAACACGTTCCATCATTAGCTCCAAGGTACCTATTCTACTCAGCGAAGCTGACGTAAAAAATGAGGTCCTACGCGTTTGGAAGATACTAAGCAAGCATGTCGCAGATCTCTCGTCTTACCGCTTCATGTCCACTATGCAGTTCGACCGTCCCTTTACGCGCTGCCGGCACGTTTACAGAGGACCAAGTTAGGCGAGATTTTCTAGCCCATGTTGACTCTCAGTGTCCTCAGAGAAAAGCAACACCGCATTTGAAATACCCACTTCCGAGCTGTAGCTCAGGTCGAGAGTATGCAAGGAGATCCAACTTTTATTTGCACATCATCAATTACATTCAAGATTAGGCATCATTTTCATTCTCTCGTGTCCAATTAACAATTCATATCCGTTCCGGCTCGACTTCGGTGGGTCCATTGCCATGGAAAGAAGAGGATTCACAAGAGAACACTTGGAGTTTGTTGCTCCCTATCCTATCTACCAATACCATCGATTCGATAGTTTCGTCAATGATGGAGCATAATTCACTTTTCATACTGATGAATACCCTCGATTGATGTCGTTGATGGAATGAAAATATGCGCTCTGGAAGTGCTCAAGAAAGCCGTCACGCTTGCTAGATCCCCATGAGCTGAAATCATTAGGCTGGTCATTTTCCATTTCCACCCCCACCCTTACAGGACAGTGAAAACTGCACTTAAACTAGTTTTACTTGTGATATTTTAAAGTCCCAAGAGTATCTAAATAGCTAGCAAAACACCGAATTGGGAGGTTGTGTAGTCTATCAGGTAAGCGTAACCATATTGTTCTTTTTTTTAAGTGCAACTTTCACTGTCTTCTGAAAGCTCGGGGTACCACTCTTACACGTTGTCGATGAACAGAGCAGCACAGAGAATTGCAAAGTAGAATTTAACAATAGTCTTTTCGTAGAATTGAACCAACACATATGTGAAGTATTTGGATGTCTAGATGATGTTTTCAAGTGAGTTGGTTCACAGGATTGGACATGGAAACATTGTCTACATATACACATATCTCCACATAACCCACGTTCAATCATCTCATTTCGATAGACCTGTATTTTCCTATTACGTTCAGATTGCGACAGGGCCATCATCCTGTAGAAATTTGGACAAGTACCACAACAGCGGATGTCGCCATGTTTACATAATCAGCAGCGAACAGGGAGTTTGGGCAACCCCTCCTCTCCACTTCTGTCAGAAAGAACGACACTCATTGCCTGCACCGGCCCATGGAGATCAGCGCATATGCAGGGAACCAATACTCGACACACGCGGAGGATCAGCGAATCACGCTATGATTGATGCGGATTATCTGTTTCTCTGCATGCTCTTCTCACCGGTGTGTGTGTGACTTTGTGGTATGGGGACTAACCAATCAGCAGACGATATAAGGGTTCATGCTCGCTGTGCAGCTGGTATCAGAGATTCGGAATATGTATGAATGGAGAGGAGAGGCAAAGCAGATGAACCTTGCGTAATTGTATGCTTGCTTGCTATCTGTTGCCTCTACTACCTACTTAGGCTTTTTGATGGTGACAACACTGCATCACTTGGCATTGTTGGGACGAGAAGGAATCCGACGGGTTTTTGGTTGGGAAAAGGGGAGGGTTGGGTTTGGGTGAATGTCGGTTTTTGGCGAGCATTCACAGGCAAACATGTTTTACCGGCTGAGGGATCGAAACGTTGTTCCGAATTGGCGGGTACGATTCAAGCGTCTTCGGACATTGACACCGAGAGGGTGTATAAAGTGGAGACTGGAGATTGGGGGTAGCCACCAAGGGGGAATGATTACGGGCAAGCCATGATTGGAGACGGGCGAGCCATTCCACGAAGCGTATGCGCTGTGCAAGTCAAAGATATATGGCATGCAGCTTGACGGGCCGGGTGGGGTGGAGGAGAGGGGCAAAAGAGCTCTGTTCGTGGGGGTTTGATAAACAACAAGGGTTTTGCCGTGTCAGTGAATGTCATATGTCGTTGTTCGACGACATCGCCTGTCGTAATGTTATATGAATCTTGCTTTTGTCTTGGTAATTGGTATACATGGGCGGTAATATATTCCAGCCAATGGAATGATACTCCCAAAAAGTTAAAAACGGAAAAAAAAGTAATTCCACCCATGGCTATGGGCAGCCACGTTGGAGAATTATCGCCCGTCCCGGCTCGTGTGATTCCCAAAGTCAATCAATTACCGGAAGCAGCGATTCAATCCAGTCTAGCAGGCATTAATTGAGCATGTCACGGTTGTCGGCGGAGGACTTGCCGACGCTTGGAAAACCTACCGGCCTACCTGCTTTCTGGAAAAACCCGACGAATACGGACTACCATGGGCATTGACATGGGGAAATTCTTCCAGTTTCCCACTCTCAGACTCCCACCCTCCATCGTCGACGATTAAACTTTGAAGAAGTTCTCGCGCTTACTCCGATTCGGAAGCAAGCTTCCGCCAGTCATGCACGAACCCTTGTCCCACCTTTAGCTGAGCATCTCATTTAGCAAACCGCTGCTGTGCTGGCGTAGGATCCACGTCCTGTTCTGTGCAAAGTCGAAGATGGGACGTTGCATTGGCTCCTCGTATCGAACACGTATATGAATCTCCCTCCCCCTTCTCCTTACAGGTGCGCACCCCCGACGGGTCGCTGCCATATATGCATGAAGTCATCTAGCTGCGTGGGGATTGGGAAGGTGCATCCGACCCTTGTGTTATAGTGATTCTGGCTTCGTCCTGGTTGTATCCAACTCGTTTCTGCAGAACTCTACCCTTAGGGCTACTTCCTCGGTTGTGTACACAGTATGTCAGCTCGCATAGAATTTCGGTTTCCCATATTGTCATCGCTTATGCTTGATTGAGTATATTAGCTGCAAGCAAGTTATTGCAGCAGTCTGCATAATTTTTAAACTGTTATTTATCCACTAGCCTTGATTCCAGTTGTCACTCACGCTCATTGGGATTGATGGATAACGCCACAGAAGAAAGAACACTCAGAGAACTATGGTTCCATGTAACAGATTGTCTACCCTATTCACCAGCCAAGGGAGGACTGTACACAGTTTGCCTAAATCAACCCATTTTTAAGTTGTTAGCAACGCTCTAAATAGATCCAGCAGGAAAAGGAGACGTTACCTTGGAACCGGGCTCAGCTCCGATAACCGGTAACATGGCCAAAGTCGGCGTGAAGCAATTCGGCAACTTTAGAAAAGGGGTGACGGCACAAACCAAGATTGCCATTGCTTCTGGAGATTACGTATCCATTTGTCCCTATTCCCCGGTTGTAACGGGCTGCATGGTTGTATCTACCTCCTTAGAGCTAATGATGTAAGAGTATGCCTTGAAAAGGTTGGGACATTTTGCTTCGATTTTAACTTCCGGACCTGATCCAACTACCTGCTTTGGTTTTCACGGGCGAATAAGGGCGTGCATTGAGGCTGATTCCCACGTGTGGGTAGCACGATTGGCGCGCACCTGACGATCTACTACCTGCACTGCTACCCCAAAACAGCTGCTCGGGGTGGTATCCAACCAAACTAGGACCAGGATATCTATATTTCAATGGTTGGGCAGAACGTTTGTGGGGACACCCCGTTCGGTGGCAGCAGGTATGATGAATACGGTGTCTCTTTGGATGCAGCCTTGTAAGGCAAAGCGCAGATATGACCTGCAAAGATTTGATCAGACACCTCCGGACGTGGATACTGCGTTATGCTCCCTCGCCTGATAGGTTCCTGGTGGAAAATGCTGAAACTTTAATATCATATTGCTTATGTGAGCTACAGATAGCCAAGTAAAGCGTTAAATGGTGAATATCCTAATTCACAAAGCTGTATAGCGTGGCTGGGCCGGGGATTTCCCAATTGTCTGAACTCAGGGCCAAACCCTGAAAATTGGGATTGAACGATATTTTTGTGATGAACTGTATATGTGTGTGTACTTTGTTGAGGCTGAGCTAATGTTTGTGAGCTTTGCTTTACCCTCTAAGCTTGGGCAACCCTATTCAGGACGGTTTCACTTATTATCGGCACAGCTTCACCGTCTCTCTTTCCAAAGGACAGGAAAGCCTCGTATGGTACCAATCAAGCTTCCTCCTTTGATGCCTAGGTTTATTTTGCAACGTCAGAAGTGCTGACTGAATATAATGGTGGCGACGTAAATCAACTATCCAATCAAGTCAAGGGTCCAGTGTCCAGAAGGTTAATCAAATAATGTACCTTCCACGGCATGTTGGAGTACCGGCACTAGGAAATTTCCTGAGAATAGAGTGTGAAAATACCTTCGAAGCTTGTTGGATACCGCTAGTTTGGTGCAGCACTCCTTGAAGCCGGGAATTGTGTAGCGTAGTGGTACCATGGAGGAGGGCTTGTACGACCTGTATCCAAAACAATTCTCCGAGTGGTGCCAAAGACAGACAGAAGCACAGGTTCTCGAGAAGCGATTTAGTTTAAACTCTGCTTGCATTTACCAGATTGAGAGGTAATGTGTCCATGATGCGTTTCAGTGACCGCGCTGTCTGTGTCAATACCAATAGTAATTTGATTACTATTGCGACGATCATTCTTCATTCCAAGTATCCGTGATAGATTGTAGACACGCCTCGGGGTAGAAAGAATAGTAGGGCTGAGGCAATGGAGGAGAGCAACGCCTGCGCACAGGGAGCACGTTGAGATGTAGAGTAACAAAAGCTAAGAGTTAGTCCCTCAATATGGCGGTGAAGGCATGCACGTCTCCTAGCATGATGGGTGGATGGTCACTTGGGAGTTTTGGCTGTCGGTTAGCACCTACGCCCGAAACGGCTGAGTTACAACAACTTAAGCCTGTGCGGGTGCACGGTATTGTATATGAATGTAATCGTGTACGCTCCCACAGGAGGTGAAGCTTTTGGCCGAGCATGCAGGTTGGAAGACAGTTCGGAACGTGCGGGAGTTGGGGTCCGGTATAGAGCACATGACTGCCGGAAATAGCCAAAAAAAATATGGTGAGATTAGAAGACGAGCGGGGGTCAAGAAGTCGATCATGGGCGCCACACTTTCCTCTTTTGCCCGCTTTGACAGTTTTGATGCAGAGAGCTGCCTGTTTCGATAAGAAGCATCCTGTCGCAGCTGGACATTGCGAGATTGCGAGATAATGGCGCGAACAGTTGGAGAGTGCGGTGTGGGTTTTGGGGGAGAGGGATCAAGACCACCAAGAAGCTTGGGTGTTATCGTCAGTTCAAGTTGGGAGCGGGCGAGGTGGCTGGCTGGCTGGGCAGACGGACAGCATACACAGTACAGGGTAGCAAAGGCAGTGCGCTGTCGTTCACGATGGTTGCCGGACATGTTTGGATTCGATGGCGATGGCGATGGCGAAGGCGGATGGACAAGACCATGGAACCGATGGTTGCTAGCGCTGTACGTTGTAGGAAGGTGGGTGTGGGCGTATCGAAGCCACCACCCCCTCTGGGCAATAAGCACAGAACAGAATAGGAAGCATTTCAACCCGAGCAAACCGTCTGCGTATTGTAATTATTGTTGATACATGTACATGGTGTATGGTGGTGACGATTGATGGATGGTGGTGAATGTGGTGATGGTGGTGATGGTGAAGCACGCTCTGTGGTCGCTCCGGCCCCGATCTCGCAGCTCAGCCCATTTCCTTGTTCGCTCTCGTTGCCATAGGCATCATCCCCCACCCCACATTCCGAAAATCATCCAGGTACATCAAAGGGCATTCCCATCACATGCAGCACGATACTTGGATTGCCGTTGTTGCTGCCGCACATGATACATGGGTGAACCCAAAGGAATAAATTGGCTACCCGGTGATCCATACCGCAAGCCTGCGTGGGTAGATGGTGGCCGAGCGGACATACAGGGGAGACGAATGAATGATGGAGAATGGAATCATCATGGAGGCTGATGATTGATGGGACTGGACAGGAAGCAGGTGCCGCGGCTTCCCAAGAGGCCGGATCTGACATGTTTCTGTTTCTGCTTCTGCTGAATGTATGGATGGATGGGGTGGCATGTTACGGGCTGACAAAAACCGTGGGCCAAAACCCTGTATCGACGGGGATAGGCTTGATCATGGAGGAGCATTGTAAGACGGCAGCTAAAGCGCGGTGAGCGCATTTCGACCATGCTGTCGGTACAGCGCTCGCTTCAAGTTTGCGAGCAGCTCGCCGTGCATGGCGTTAAGGGATGTGCGAAATTCTCGCCCGCCCGCTTGCTCGCTCGCTCGCTCGTCGTCCATGCGCCCGCCGTGTTACGTTGCGGGCTACGCTAGCAAGCTGCCTGAAACTGCCACGCTCGACCAGGGCTGTAACTTATTACTTAACCTACATACTTTGTACTGTACTGTACACTACACTACACTAACTAGCTGAGATGGCTACTGTCTGTATGTGAGTTAGTCACGGCACTGTGCAGCGGCCGGCCTGGAACGACGAGCGCGACTTCTGGGTGGCTTGCTGTCTTGTAGCATGGCCCGGTGTGGTGTTGTGATTCGATAGTTTTGCTTTGCTCTGCCTGCTCTACTCTGCTTTCTTTTGGCCCGTGGTTCTGGGTGCACCGAGACGCAGAACCATGAATGAATTAGACCAGAACCAACTTTTCCTTTTTCCATGTACGGTTTGTGCTGTGCTGTGCTGTGTAACTTTCATACTCTGTGGTCATTCATGCACATTGCACACAACAAATATAGTGCTTGCTCATTACCGGCCAGAGCTCCACTCAGGGCGGGACGGCGCGGTATACATTTGCAGCCTGGATGCTGGTAACATCAACTGAGGTACAGTAGGATGCTATGCTGGCTGCAGGAGCAGGCACACCTTTTTGTGCCAAAGTAGTTGGTCGGTTCGCCGTCGCATCCATCAACCCAACGACAATTCAGCCCCATCCCCGGACATAGTAGGCTGCTGCTATACACGACGTGCAGCAGACATGCTATACTGTCCTATAGTGCTGCTGCCGTTATTGGAGAAGTCCGGCGCCTTTGAATACGATACGACATGGCGCCAGTTGGTTCGGGAACGCGATTCACCGTTCAATCGCGAGGCCGGTCGACCTAGTCTACGGGACAAACGGAGCGGCAGAGGAGACACGGGGTCGAGCGTAGGCCCATGTGCGTATGCACACAATAAATCTCTGCCTACATCAGTACAGGCGGTCTTGCCAAATGATAGTTGACTGCGACGATGCGGAGGTAACATAGGTGGTGGTGACGCTTCATGGTTCCATCGCGCCAGCCACGGGTGCACGGCCTCGGTTCGGAGAATTCTCTTCCACTCGTAGTAGTACGCGGCGATACAAGTGCCAGTCAGGTACGTTATAAAAGGAAAATAGAGGAAGCGCACCGGCTGGAGGCACATGCGGCACGGTCGGTGATCTGAACTAAACCACAGTCCCGGCATTCCGAGCACAATGTAGCTTGATACATACTTGGAATTGTCAAACAAGTAGGTACAAAGGTACCATGCATACATGGGTATAGACTTTGGTACAGTGGACGGTGCTGTGCAGTTGGTAACTTGTTAGGTAAGTAGGCGGTGGACAATGGAATGTGTAGTTGGTCTTTTGTTCCGTGTGCATGTACTTATGGTTAGATTATGCGGGTATAGCTAGGTAGTGGTTAGTAGAGAGTTGCTAGTACCAGCCTACCAGGGTGAGATTGGATATCATGGGACACCAATGGGCAGTTGGAATGGTGGAGGGAGGGTGAAGGAGAGATTAGGCGGCGGGGCCCACGACTTCGCTGGGTCGATGGGATTGCGCCGGTGGGTGACGGTGGCCAGGCCGGTTACTGGTAAAGGGGGGTATTGTGTATTATAGCCAGGAATTGTCACGCCTCACACATCCACCTTCTCTTCGCACTCACATGGACACAGGACAGGACAGCAGATTTGGACGTTTGTTGCGCATCCTCCCCTCAGCTCAGAGCGATTCCCGCATCGCTGGTTAAGGCTGGCGCTCGGCAGAGTTGGGCATTTGGTTGGATACCCGACGCAATGGATAATGGGTTGCCGGCTAGACCCAAAGCGCCTCCCGCCGCCGGCGATACATCTATCAATTGGGTTATCGCCCAAGGAGGAGCGTGCGGTGTCGCTACTGCTAGCGCCTACGCAAAGTCCCAGACTCGCTCTCCACTGCCAGCCCTTCGAGGGCGTCAGCCTGCCTGCGTGCTGCGTGCAGTGCTTGCAAGGTTCTACACTGTAAGGTTGCGAGGGGGGAGGGTGAGGGTGAGGTGCAACTTGCAAGGTTACCTTACCTTTCGCTCGTTCGACCAGACGCTTCTGCAGGGCCGTCGACATGGGGCAGCGCAGCGCACTCTGGAGTCTGCGCTCCTGCTCCTGCTGCTGCTGCTGCTGCTGCTTGGGGTTGCTTGCGCCTGCCGTGGTTTCTTGAATAATAAATATCAGTCCAAACTCCCCACCGCCGCGATCCCTGGTTCCTCGTCCCGCTGCTGAACCTGGCCGCACCCATCCATCCCATCCCATCCATCCACACCAGCTCCAGCCCACCCACCCACTCACTCTCCCCGTCCTGGACACCTCTCCATCCAGCATTAAAACCCCTTCTTCCCCCACCCACTCCAACAATTGCTGCGGCCTTATCCTCACCACCTCGCTCACCCCCATTGCCCTGCTCTGCTCTGCTCTGCTCTGCTCTGCCTTACCCGACCCTGCCCTCCCCTACCTTGCCTTACCTTACCTTCATCTTCCTTTGGCCGTATACTCGTATACTCGCGTCGTCTCCTCCTTCATCTCACCGAGCAACAAGGAGAAACTACAAGGACAACAGTCGCCGAATAGCTCAGCTGCAAGGGGAGAGGGGAGAAATTTGATCGAAACCCCAGAACTTCTTTACCCGCCCGCCCGCCTCGCTAGCCCGCCTTGCCTTTCCATCCCGTTCCGCGTACCTGTCTTCCAGTCTCCTCCCGCAATCACCGCTCCGTCTCATGACCAGCACCTCAATCGCTTCTGCAATTCCACCCGTCCCCTGTTCCACAGACCTCTCTTTCCACCTGATTGTCTGGTCTTGGTCGCTTTAGCTGTCCTCGTCCACTGGTCTGCATCTTTCGCTATCTGAGGCGCCCCGATGGTTACTATGGCCGCTTCAAATGGGTGCGTTCCCCGCTTCGTGTGACGTGCCTGGCCCCCTCTCTACGCCGCTGCACTGCGTCAACCCGTCGAGTGCGCACTCTCATCACTAATCTTGTTTCGCAGATCGGCTGTTCCCGCTCCAGGAAACTACCTGGAAAATGGTCGCTACTACCACGGTTTTCGACGCGGAATCTACTTGTACCCATGCGATGAGGTCAGTACCACCCGTCGCGCATCCCAAATGAAGCCCGCCCACGCTAATTGAACTGCGCTTTTCTAGCCCGAAAAAGACCGCATGGATATCTACCACAAGCTGTTTCTTGTCGCACGGAGAGATCAGCTACACCAAGCTCCCATTCCGAAAAGCGGAGCCGCCCGCATCCTCGACTTGGGCTGCGGGACAGGCATTTGGGCCATAGACATGGCCGAGTAAGTGTTCCTCCCAAGCTGCGGGCTCCATATGTTGTGTCACGTTGAGCTATATAGCTAACCACACTTTTCTACAGTACTTATCTAAATTCCGAGGTGCGTTCCTTGCACTCAATGTTGCACAGCAAAATCTTCCCAGGTAGCTGACTATTGTCCCACAGGTGGTAGGAATTGATCTGGTGAACATACAACCTGAAAAGTAAGGAAACCTCACACCTGGCATTGAATCGTCCGTTAACCTTCAGCGCCCATAGAATTCCGCCCAATCTACGATTCTTCCTTCCGCGCGACTACGAAAGTCCCTGGACGCTTGGAGAGGATTCGTTTGACATGATCCATATCCAAATGGCTGCTGGCAGCGTTTCAAGCTGGCCGTGGTTGTATCAAAGAGCTTTCCAGTATGTTATCCTGCCGTGCATCTAATATCTTGTGCACTAACTTGGTCAGGCATTTAAAGCCTGGTTCTGGATGGATTGAGCATGTGGAAATTGACCTGGAGCCGCGTTGTGATGACCACACCCTGTCACCAGACAGCCAAGTGACAAGCTGGTACAATTATTTACGGGACGCTACTCTCCGAGGTGGCCGTCCTATAGCGTACGAGCATAATACACGCCAACTGCTGCAGGGGGCTGGCTTCATCGACATTCAAGAGACAATCATCCGCGCGCCCTTCAATTCCTGGCCTAACGATCCCCACCAAAAGGAAATTGGCCGTTGGTACAATCTGGGCCTTACCGAAGGTCTCGAAGCACTCAGCTTCGCTCCATTTACCAGAATCAATCGTTGGGATTTGAACGAGCACGTCAAGCCCCTTGTCGAGGCCGTTCGCCGCGAGATCTGCAACAGGAAAATACACGCGTACAACAACATGTAAGTATTCCGCTAAGCTTGCACCTCGTTTCCTTCGTGATTTTCATGCCGTGCTAACCCCTTGCTTGATAGCCACATTTGGACTGCTCGGAGGCCACAGCAATGATTGTTCGTGGGTGGTTACACTGAGTAAATCATCACGAATCATAGCTACACACTTCACTCCCACTCGACCTTCCGATCCGCTGTTTCCTCAGGGTGCAACGCCGTTCCATTTCGATCCTCGGCCGTTGTAACGATTCCTATATGACGACGCCCTCTCCATCCATCTCCCTTCTGACTACAACCACCAGGTGATGGGTTTCACTACTCTACCTACCCCCTTTATCCCTCCCTCGTGCGAGTGCATGTTTTTCCAACGACATGCCAAAAAGGATCACGACTGCGATGCAAGAAGATGTCGACTACCAATCGTTCTTCGCCCCCTCTATCCTCCCTTTACTACTATAATCTCCGCCTGGTCCCTACCCCCTACTGGCGATGCAGCATTTTTCTCGTAAAACAAAATCGGAGTTCATTCGGCAATGCACAGAACCGGCGTTCATTTCGTTTTGTTGACCAGCATTCTTGGAACATTGATACCTTTGTTTTTCCCCAGTCGATTTTGCATTTTCCCCTGGCCATTTTTCTCAGCTCGATGTAATCAAATGGTGGATTGTGAGAGGCAGCGGTGCCTGCTTTGGAGTGAAACGGTTTCTTTCCTAGTCATGTGGTTGATACGTGGATTTTGTACCTCTCTTTGGGGTGGATGGTGGTCTCGGCCCTGGAAAAAAGCATTTTCTGCGGGTTAACTGCTGCTCACCTGTCTCGGCTTGTTTCAACGGCCTGTACGACTTTGTCGTTGCGTTTCCTAATTTGGGCGTGCTTGAAGTGATTTTTTTGGTTTCACGCTGCCTTTTTTCCACGGCAGAGTCATTCAAGGAGGTGCATTGCAAGTGGTGTTGAAGGGATGTTGAAGGTACGACATGTGGAAATATTTTGATTTTGATTTGGCCTTTACAAGCAGCAAGCAGGGGCGATTGGTGCATGCAAATAGCGTTTATGCATGGCCATCATGATTTTATTTTTGGGGCAGACGAATACAAAGACCAGTAGTGGTGTGTGTGCTAGTTTTGAGAGCAAATGCAGAAATTTCCCGAGTTGGCAAAAGGATGGTGGTGGCAAGTGGCAGCAGCGTTGGGTGAAACCACAGGGACGGGTGTCACGAATGACACGGCGGCTGTGGCCGGACGAGGCGTTTTGGCCCTCGGGCTCATTTGGCCAGGCATGCAAGCCCAGCGTGCTCTTTGCTAAGACTGCGGTTTGCGATGGAAGCGTGACCCCGACTGTCGGGACGGCGAGCGACAGGGTATATGGCTGAATCCTCACATAAGTGGTAGGGGAGGTAGGGTTGTAACGTGTGGCAAATAGGCGGTCAGCAGAAGCGAAGGCCGTCGAACAATACATACGGTAGTACGCAAACGCAAACCCCTCAACGGCGTGGGGCCCAGGTGCATGATACAGATACTCCCAGGTACTTGGCCTCCCTCCTGCTTGGTGGGCGCAGCTGACGAGATGCAATCAAGACTGCTGAGCACATCAAGATGAGATGATGATTGATGATGGCCCATCCATGGCATGACTCCTGGCCCCGGGAAAACAAACACTCGCAGACGGCTGCGTACATTTTTGACTCCAGATTTGCGAATCAGCCATGACATGACGCTACAGGGGCTCGCCGAGGCGTCGGGTCTGCCTGAGGGGGACAAGACTGCAAGAAAAAACAAACCCAGTGCCATTGGCCGTTTGGACGGCAGAGTATCGCAAACTTTCATGTCCGCTTGTTCTCTCGACACTCGACAGACAGCACCCCGCTCAGTGACGAGTCGGTGTACATGTGGGTAAGGCGGGGCCACGTGTACCCTCATGTACTCGAGTGTACTATTACTGCACTGGGCGGTAGTCTGCCGTCCGTAAACTGCCTGTTCCCAGCACCGTTTCAATGTTCAATGGCAATTATTGCGAGGATGGGCCATGTTGTTGCAGTATAATGGTATTGTTGACGGCCCACTCGTACAGTACGTTACTTACGTTGGTGGCAAGGGGAGCGGAGAGTTTCGTGACGGTGACGATGGCCTACCGTCTTGTTCGCCGGACCCGATTGTTCGGATCCGCCGTGGCTGGAGGGCGAATCAGGGCACCCAAAAAGTGGGCCGCCTCGGTGACCAAGCCAACCACCGTGGTCAATTCATGTCATTTTTCCTTCTTGAGGCTTCCTTCATCGCGACAGTTTCCCTAGGCTAGCCTTTTCTCCCGTCCATCCATCCACCATCCACCATCCACCATCCACCATCCATCATGATCCACTCCACTCCATGACTCCCCCTCTGCCATCCATGCAGCCTTTGTGGGCCACCGTATCCTTTTCTTCACGCGAGCCACCTTAGTGCCTGCTTGCGTGCATACGCTTGCATGCACTACATGAATCTGCCCGCTGGCCTGGCGTTTGTTTATCCGGTCTCCGTTCCTCATTCATCAATCAAAGCAACCAACATGAACCTCCCGTACCTTCATCTCTCACCGATCCAATTGTCCAAACCAGCCCCGCATATGCACACGTGGTTGATGCTCATCAACTTCTGGCTTCCCTTGCCCACCACGCCATTGTCGCTGCTGTGACGCCGTTGGTGCAGTCGGTTCCTGCACTTCCAACGTCAAACCGCTGCTCCCCGATCCTACACATTGACACAATCAAACTCTAACCCCCTACATATACCACTTGAACTTACGCGACCTTCTATATTGGACCTTCATTTCCCCGGGAGCAGGGAGTTCGTAACAACTGCTTCTGCCGCCAAGGCTCTTACTGCTCTTACTGTACTGATTGCACCTAGGTAGATATGTATAGCATGCTCACACGCGCACTCTGCTCATCGTATTTCACCCCTGGTCTGGCTTTTCCGTCTGCACACAAGATTAATATAACGCTTTCATTCCGTCAGCCAGCCAACCAACCAGCCTCAGCTCACCTGCAACCTTTGAAGAAAAAGCAGGTTTATTAATCGTCCCTTGTTCTTCTCCTTCTGCTGTTCAGGGATCCGTTGATCATAATGCAAGCCACAACACTCCTTCTCTTCGGTTGATGGGGACTAACGAGAACTGCTGCGTCTGTTCATCCCCGGCATATCCACATGCATGACTTGCCTTGCCCTGGCCTGCAAGTGTACCTATCAACTTGTCCTCCTGCCGTCCTCGCCTAACCACGTACTGCGTGCTATACACGACACGCTGCATTTTGTACTACCAAAACCACTCCCATACTGCTCACACGGTATGTGCACGCGCACGCACCACAGACGGCAGCGGCAAGTGCGCGAGACGGGAGTGCTCGAGCGCGCGGTAAACAGCAAAGAAATAGCAAGAGCGTAAGCGTCAGCGGAAATGTAGACGTAAGCCCTCCCAGGGCGGCGTACCTACCAAGCACAGTCAGCATTCACAGAGATCATACAAGTACATGGGTACGGCAATCCCGGGGCATTGGGTTAGGAAGGTTGAAGAGGGAAGGAAGCCTGGGGAGGCTGGCTCGACTGAAAAAGCAAAATGCGCCCGCCGCCGCCTCATTCCTTCGCTTTCCTTGCAAGTCGCAGCTCCGAATTTCGAATACGAGCTTGCAGGATAAAATTCTCGCTGATGCTTACGCTGCTGACGTACAACGGGAAAACCGCGTAGTTGGTTAATAATTGCTGTTAAACGTTTTCTTATTTTACCTGAAATACGATGACACCGATCGGAAGAGCTTTCTAAGCAAGCTGCCGGTAAGCCGAGCTAACTACAAACGTGCCTCCCGATATAGTTATTTGAACTTTTGGTGTTGATGTCGTTCATAACCATCGGAAGGCGCACCGCAAATTTCCAATCTGCAAGAACAGATCTCGATCACCATGGATCCTGTAGCCCGAGGAGATTCTTTTGCTTTGCTTCACATGTAAAAGAAGCAACGGCATATGCCTTTCTAGAAGAACCCGAGCGAAGAAAGGAACGCCTCCGCTCCAACGTCAATTCTCCATCATCACTATCAGGAACATAATCATTTACCCATTTACTTATCTTTTATTCATCGTTGGTAAGTTTTGCGTTGGTGACTGGGTTGTGCAAAAGGTCGTTTCGGCGGAACTGCCGGATGCGGTCTTTCTCAATCCATCGTTCGGGAGAGACGACCGAATGAAGTCATGAAGAAGAGAGAAATCTACAAAGGAAGAGATAAGCAACTCGGTAACTGGAAGGAACAATGCCATTAGAGGCCGAGATTTGAGGTTTCAGGTGATGGGACAAAAGGCGGGGAATAAGGCGAGTAGAATTTTCCTTGCCGTGCGTATGCCGCTGAGTGTCTTTGTGGGTTTGTGTTGAACGGTGAGAAAGAGTAATATGATGAGTGAGGCGGATCCTCCTAGGTCCCTCGGGAAAAGCGATGGAGACGATGTGCGTGTGCATAACAATTGCACAAGATGGGGTGAGACCGGCGGTCTGGTAGGTTCTGCCGTTGTGCGTTACGACTGAACACTTAAAACGAACAACCTTGCTTTTGTTCCATGCTTGTTCCTTCTAAGTTCTCACGTTGAAAAAGGTGGTCGTATCGACGGGGTGAGACTCAGCGATGGCTGAAGGTGAGGGGGTTGCTTACGCGATTATGAGCAGGGAGCCATTAATAAACTACCCTACACCCCAGCACAGGAGCAAAAAAATGTACATGTGAGAAAGCCACTATCACAACTTGCACGCAAGGACGGACAGCGGAATTACAAGACGCAAAAAAGCAACGAATGAAGACCCGCCTGCACCTTCAAAAATCCAGCTCGCCAAAGACGCCGAATCAAGCTACCCGCCGATCAATCGGTTCATGCATCGCGTACTGTGAATGCAACACGAATCGAAACCCCAGAGCAAGGCACCCAGCAAGACAGGTGATCTGCTCGACATGGCCAGGGGGAAGGGGGAGGGGAGGGGGAGGGGGTGTCTCCACAGTTCACCACCTTGTTTCTGCTCGTCTATCAAACTCGGTTGCTGAACAATCTCCTCTCCCTCTCCTCCCACGGGTCCCAGAATCCATCCCCTTGCCAGTCCTCAGGCTGACCATGTCACATATCTCACCATGATTCATTTTCCCGACCCAGACCCCTACCCTCTCAAGCCCCCCAATCCCTGAACAATAAATCCTCCACTTCGTCTTTGCCCCTCCCCCTCCCTAGTTAAGGCAAGGCCACGCCCGCAACAAGTATATCATATAACTCCTATAGTATAGGTTAGGTATTTGGTAAGTATATCCAAGAGCCAAAACACTCGGCCGCTAAAACGAAAATCCTTCACCTTATTCCCGATTTAATAATGTCCGCAATTTGCCTCTTTTGATGAATTTTTTTTTTTCCCTAATTGTGTTTTATAAAACCATTTGTCTTATGCCATTGACTTTACCAGCATCATCCATCCAAAACAAATAATAATAGCAACGTTGGCACGAGCAAAACAGCGATCCCAAAAAATCCACCCAACGGCTTTTTTTCTTTTCTTTTCTTTGTTTCGCAATCATCATTCCGACATTCCCCCCCCTAGACGACCCAATCGTATCCCTTACTCCCCATGCCACGCACATCATCACCACTCCGTGGCCATCTGCGTTTTCGTCCGTTCGCCAGTCACCATTCGTCGCCGTAGTCGTAGTCGTAAGTCGTAGTCGGCGTCCCACGTAAGATAATCCTCCGCGATGCGGCTCGTGCGTGCGCCCGCCGCGGCGCCCGCGCGCGCGCGCGCGAAGAATCAATCAGGAAGGGGCAGTCGCCACACACACACACACACACACACACACACCCACTCCCAATCATTCCCGATTCCCAACAAACCCACAGACCTTTTTCTCACTCACGTAACCCCCTGACCCCACATTTTACAATTCCCAGGTTTAGGGTTCGTGTCGTGGGGGTTTTTTGTCCATTTCCTCTCTTTCTCTCCCGATCAACCGCCCGAGCAAGGGGGGTGGAAACTTGGGAGCCTTAATTTACCTGGAGAGGAGTTGGAAACAAGACCGTTTTTACCTGCTGGGGGGTGGTGATGTGATTGTCAGTACGGCATTATCCGCTCTCTCGGCCGAATTTTTATGTCTTGTCTTGTGCTTTTTTTTTTGCGGCTTTTTTGTGGTTGTTGTTGTTGTGTGACGTGAGGTGCGGTTTGTGGTTCCAGTAAGTTACATGTTGTTTTATATGTGCATTCAATGTTTCAGCGAGCATGCCTACTGGATGTGGACATCACTCAAAAAAAGGCTTTAATTTTGTGCATTGGTGTTGTAACTTGTGGTCATAGTTATTTATCTAGAGTATAAAATCCCCGTATTTACCCATGGTTGTTTGAATCCTGAGACTCCAACTACGTACGACCCTATTACTAACAACTTGGACCTAGAACGTCCACAGATGTTTCATCTTGTTGTATCAAGAGCATTGCAAAACCTCATTCATGCATTCCATTCGAATGGGAAAAATCATTGACGAGCTCGGTGACTAATTCCTCAACAAAAGATATTGTATCCCAGACCCCCACGAACATGCACAAAACACATCCTGAGCATAACTCCCCCCCCCCCCGTCCCTCTAAACTCCCAAAATCCCTTCTGAAATCATCCATGCAAAGAATCCCAACTTACAATGACGTTGCTTGCACACCGCCCAGCTCCGTCAAACCAAAATATCACACAATCCTCACTCATTTCTTCCGACGAAACACCGCGGCTTCCCAGCATCCATCCCCAACTAATAGACCATCTCGCTTGACTGTATAATGTCTACTTCCAATTTGCGAATCTCACAGAGCTGATCAGATGATCGAGGCCGCGGAGATGCCGGCGTACGTATGCTTCGTCAGTGGGATTTAGTAGACGCGTGGATGGGCTAGATCTACGAAGGGGAGGGGATGGAATAGGGGAAGGGAGAGAGGATCACGTGTGATGAGGAGACAATGGTATGCGATAAATTTGGGATACTATGTCGCTCCGTGCTGATGTGCTGGGAAGCTGTGAGAGGCCGACAGGGTGTGGAATGATGTACTTGGTCAAGACTGTTGCGAAGGGGATAGAAGGTATAGTAATAGAACCTCAAAAGAGGTTCAAACGATAAAGATGATATTTGGACGAGGCTAGAGAGGAAAACGAGACTGCGCGCCCGCTACGTTGCGAATGATTTGCCCAACTTGCTGCGATGCAAACCTACTCCTTCCTTCCTTCCTTCCATCCGTTTTTTCCCAGGCCCAGTCGAATTTGCCCATTCCATTTCGATGTGCCAATCCCATCTAATTCCTAACCCGCTTTAATTTTACAAAGGAAACAACGACCACCACCCTTCCAAATGAATGCTTTAGGCCTTCATGCACTGAACGCCTAAGTAAAAAAAAAAACGCCACAACCGTGCCACCCGTAAACCATTGCCGGCTTGGATGCAAGTTGAAGTTAACAAACAATGAACTTGAGATCTTTTTTTACAACTCCCTGAAGAACCTCCTCACACTTCCAAATCTCTTCTTCTTCTTCACACTTTCCTCTCCACCTGGTGAACCAGACCTGCTTTTTGGCTTGAACCCCAAGCTCGTCTTTGGACGCTCCACGTACATATACGCAGTCTGCGGCCGTTGGAATGAGGATATACGACGGGATTGGGGACTGGCAGTAGTCGGCCGTAGGGGTAACGGGGTTGAACTTCGCTCCCCTTGTGGAATCGGCGGAAGCGACGCACGTTGATATAAATAACCGTGCGACAGGCTGGGACCTGCGGTTGATGGTCGTGATGATGTGGCATGCGGCGTTGGCGGTGGAGGGGAGTGCGAATGTGAGTGAGGGTGCGTTTGTGAACTCTGTGACGAGTGCCGCTTCTGGAGAACAGTACGGATTTGCTTCCTGAATTGGTGGTTAGATGTGATATGCTAGGAGATTAAGAAAAATGAGATAACTCACGGTTTTCCGTGTCTCTCCAGGTCGTGTAGCTGAGCCTCACTCTCTTTTAACGATTTCTTCAAGTCGCCTCTTGTTTTCTTCATGCCCTCCAGCTCACTTAGGGTGTCATCCCTTAGCACGCGAACCCGCTCAACTTCCTTGGCCCAATTATTTATATCCCCATCTTCCTCTACACTTCGAAGTGGAAGATCTGGCTGGAGGCTCTGATGACTCTTCGCACTTTGTGGCCGCGAGCTTGAAGCGCTAAGTGGTGCTGGACTGCGTGCCCTGCTCCTACGTCCCCTTTCTTGCGAAACTGGGCTGGGTTGCAGGGACAATTTAGGTGAATCTTCCTGAGTCGCACTATTCCCAGCCAATCTCCGGATTTTGTTCTGCAATCTGGCCACAAGTTGTGTGTATTCCCTCTTGGACTCCTTCAACTCTTCCAGCTCCGTTTCTACCGCGGCTAGGGACGCCGATAACTCGTCCTTGCTGCGTTGTAATTCCTGGATTGTAGAGTCTCTGGTTTGGAGTTCACCCTTAAACTTTTTCTCTTGGGACTTTTGAAACTCGGCAAATTCGCGATCTTTAGCCTGCATTTGCTCCTCGAGTTGGCTATTGCTGCCATCTTGCACCCGTTTCAGCTCATCCAATTGAACTTGATTCGTCCTTGCCGCGTCCTTAAGTTTTTGATCAAAACTCTGCTGGAGCTCTTGCATGGTTCTATCCTTATCATCGAGTTCCACGAGAAGCTTGTTTTTTCCCGTTCTCAAAGACTCGGTTTCGCGGGCTTGTTCACTTATATGACTGTGAAGCTCAGAATTTGAATCCATGAGAATCTCCAGCTCTTTGTTCCTAGCCATGAGCCTGTTCTTGTATTTGAGTTTCGAGGTCGTTGCCGCGCTGATTTTGGCTTCCGATTCCTGGACAAATTCTGCTAGACGTGCCTCACTTCCTTCCAGTGCTGCCTCAGCCGCGAGCATATCCAATTCAACCTGCGCTAAGAAGCTTTCGAGGCGTGCGTTAGCCGACCGCGCCGTCTCCAAATCCTGCTCGGCCGCGGCGAGGCGATCATGTAAATTTTTCTCAGATGCGTTGAGCTTTGCATTGGCTTCTTTTAGACTGTCCAGCTCCTTTTCAGCTTCCGAGACTCTGGACTTTAGGTTGTGCTCTTCCTTTTCCAATTCACCAAGACGTGTCTTGGTGTCATGCAAATTCTTTTCAGTATCTGCAGTGGCTTTGGAAGCGTTTTCGAAATGATCCTCGATTTCGGCTTTGGCAAGTCGTAAAGATGCAAGCTCTTCGTCGGCATCTGATATTTTAGATCTCAATGTGGTCCCTTCCTCTTCAGCAAATTTCAGGCGAGCTGTTGTACTTGTCAAATTTTCTTCCGTTTCAGCAGCCGTCCTCAAAGCGTTATTATAGCGGTCCTCCAAATCAGCTTTCGCAATCCGTAAAGAGTCAAGTTCTCTCTCAGATTCGGCAAATTTTGTTTGAAAAGAAGTGTTGTCCGCCTCAACATGGCTCAGACGAGAATTCACAGCGGACAACTCTTTCTCGGTCGCCATGGCTGATTCAGACACATGATCGAACTGCTCTTCGATGCTTCTTTTTGCCACGCACATTGCTTCCAATTCGTTGTTTGTTTCTCTAAGTCGTGATTCAAGAGCAGACTTCTCGGTCTCCGAACTGACTGCTAATAATTGCGCATTGTTGAGTTGTGTCTCAAGATCTGTTTTCGAGGCAGAAACCTCTTCGGAATGTTGCTCCAGTTGTTCGTAAGTTGTCCGTAACGAGCTCAATTCCTTGTCGACTTTCTCCAGTTGAGATTTCAAAGCAATGTTTTCGTCTGTAGAGGCATCTAGCCGTGAGTGCAACGCACCATTTTCTTTTTGGAGTTTGCTGTTAGTTGCAGAAATATCACGTGAGTTACTTTCAAGCTCGATGTTAGTCGTTTGTGAAGCATTGAGCTTTTCCTCCATGGTTGAAATTTTCGCAGTTAAAGCAGCAAATTCAGCAGCAGATGCCTCCAACTCTGATGCCAATGACCGTATCTCCTTTTCCGCGTCAGCTTTTTCAGCGTCTCTTGTACGCAGTTGCTCTTCGACTACAGCCTTCGCTGCGCGAACAGTGTGTAGCTCCTGGTCGATTTCCGAAAGTTTGGAGGTGAGTTCGGCCTTCTCATGTACGCTTGCGGAAAGCTGCGAATGGGTAGATTCGAGTTCTTTTTTCAACTCTGCGCTGGAGCCTGCCATCTCTGAAAGCTGTTTCTCGAGATCGGCTTTAGATTGTTTTGCATTACCAAGTTTCCCTTCTACTTCAGAGAGCTTAGCAAGGATGTCGTTTTTTTCGGAATCGAGCGTATCAAAACGGGAGAGGCTGGAGTTCAAAGCGACTTGAAGGTCATTATGTCTGGTTGAAAGCTGGCCATACTCTTTCTCGGTCTGCTCTTTCGCATCTTGGGAGTCTGACAAATCTTTCTCTAGACTTGAAAGCCGAGATTGAAGCTTTTCACCTTCACTCTGGATGCTGTTAACTTTGTCGCGGGCTTCGGTAAGCTCAACCCTGAGACTTTCCGATATTTGAAGCGCTTCGTCTAGCTTTTTCTCGTAATCAGCCCTAGACTCTTGAGTACTTTGCACCTCGGATCGCAGCTCAGACACCTGGGTGCTCCACGCTGCCGCTTCTGCTTGGAGCAAAATAAGACGTTCGTCAACCTCAGATTTAGAACGCTGATTGGTTGAAATTTGGTCTTGAAGAACGGAGCGCTCAGTTCGGAGCGCTTCAGTTTCTGTTTGAAAGCGAGCAAGATGCTCTTCCATGTCAAGTTTTGACTTTTGGCTTTGATGCAAGCTCTCCTGCAACCCGGACACCTTCGATTCAAGAACGTTACGCTCCGATTCAGATTGAACCAATTTTGACTGCATCTGCTCAAGATCACGCTCGAGTTCTACTTTTGAAGAGAGCACATCGCTCAATTGCTTTTCCATCTCGGCTTTTGACTGTCTCGCTACCTCCAAATCTTGTTGCAATGATTCCTTCGATTCCCGAGTTTGCTGCAAGACATTCTCCGCTTCGGTTGCAGAAGCCTCCATAGCCGATAGCTTGGTTTTCGTAAGGTCCAACTGTGTCCGAAACTCACTCGATGACCCTTGGGAAATTTCAAGCTCACGGGATAATCTGGCCTTGTCGTTTCTCAGTGTCTCGAGTTGTTGCTGCGTCTCCGCATCCGCTGCCTCCAAGGACCGGATTCGCTCACCAGCAGCGTCATGCTTGATTTGCAAATTATCATACATAGCAGTCAAGGCGTCCAACTCAGATCGTAGCTCGTTTTTTTGTTTGGTATCATTGGCTAGCGTTTCTTTTGTCGTTCGAAATTCCTCTTCCAGCTCTCTTTTTGCCAGCACCGTTGCGCTGAGTTCAGATCGTAGGTCATTGCTCACATCTTGCGCTGAGCTAAGGCTAGCTTGCAGATCTGCCACAGAACCTTGTGCCATCGCTAATGTTGCTTCGGTGTGCTGCTTCATCTCTTCCGAAGCTTTCAAGTCGTGGCGAAGAGCAGAAATCACGCTCCCAGATACTTCAGCTTTTTTCACCTGGTCCGCAATCTGACTCTGGAAGAACGCTACCGACTTTTCGAGGACACTTAGATTCTGCTGTCTTTCTTTCAGCTGCTCAATCATGACGTTACGGTCGGCATCAGTTTGAGTAATACGTTCGCGAAGGTCGATCTCAAGACGACTGGCTTCATCCAGCCTTTTTGTCACGGCGTCTAATTTCTGCTGTAAATCAGTCGTATATGCCTCTAGCTTATGGATTCGCGCCACGTGATCGTCAATATCAGTCTGTGCCGATTTCCTCTCCTTCTCTAATGTCGCGATCAAGTCATTTCTTTGTATACTCGTAGTCTCCAGCTCTTCAATCGTCGCGTTCTTGTCTTTCAACAACGCCTGCAATTCCTTTTCGGATTTGTTTGACGCCGCGAGATCAGACTGTACAGCTCGGAGACTTTCTTCCACATGCGCCCTCGATCGTTCCAGTGCAGCAATACGCGATTGGTGGCTTTGTATCTCATCCTCAAGGCTAGTCTGCGTTACTGTCCACAAGCTCGCTTGATCTTGACCCCTTTCACATTCTGCCTGTAATCCCGCAATTCGGTTTCGGCACGTAGCAAGTGCACGATCTGACTCGCGCTTTGCTATTATCAGTCGACTATCAGAAGTGCGCACTTCAGCGGGACTGCTGCGATCCGGAGTAAAATCCCAGCCATTGTTGTCCCATAGAGGAGATCTTGGGGGTGGCGGGGTATTGTGTACATTGGCCGCGTCACGTTTAGGTTCAGCCAGGCGGTTTGGTGGCGATGGCGGTGGAGAGATTGGGTGGGGTTGTACACGGTTCTGAACTTGTGGGTCCGGGTCGGAATCTGCAGACATCTCATCAGTCAAGTCACTGTAATTGGGGCAAACCACTTACATTGGAGAGTCAGCATTGAAGCCTTCTCCAAACACTCGAGTATGTCTTTGTTCCTGTATTCTTCCTCTTTCAAGCTCTTGGTTAGTTGCTCAATTCTCTTTTCCGCATCACGACCCGAAAGGTAATTGTTCTTTCTACTACTCGCCAGACTACGGGCCGTCTTTGCAATCTGCTTCTCCTTGACAGAAATGTTGACGGCCATGCGAAACGCAAGACGACGAAGTGAAGATATATTTTGTTTGGCTTCGCCATTGGCAAGCTCGTGAGCCTTGACCTCTGCTCGGAGATGATTCCGTTGATGCTTGATGAAGGACAACTGGGCCCAATTTGATATGGGCGCAAAGTTTTCATCTTTTATTCTCGGAGAAGCAGGATATGAATCCTGAGCATGTGTCACAGGTGTTTGCGAGTCACCTTGATGTTTGAGGTAGTCCATGATGAAGCTGTCCGACATGGTTATGGAACGCTCCATCTGGGGGGTATGTGAGGGGGACATGTGGTCTATCCTTGGTGTAGGCGAGGAAATAGGATCCTGTGGACCCGTATGTGAATGCGCTCCCGAGCGCTCATGTTCAGAAGCGAGGGAGTCAAACGCCATAGTTGGGGAGTCAAAGCTTGTTAGTCATTAAGAGCTGATTAGAAGGCCGAGGCTCCAATTGTTTTGTTGGTTGAGTATATGTGGCTGGCGAGGTGCCACGCAATAACCATTGGCAATGGGTGCGTGGCTGCCGGGTTGCGGTAAGGTTGGCGGCTGACGTGGTGTGGGATGGTGGTGGTCGTGGTCGTGTGCGGTGAGGCGATCGTCACGCGAGAGGTTGGGGAAGAGGAAAAATGCAACGTGCGACTGGGATGAAGACAAGGGGATACATAAGAAACAGCGAAAGGATGAGCGAAGGGATGTAAAAGAGAGTAAAGAAAGGTAAATGCAATGCAATGCAATGCAACGCAGGTACTAGACAGACGTGTGGGTGCTCATGGGCGTCAATGGGACGAAGACGAGCTTGCCGTCATGGTTCAAAATTCAGGCGAGAGGAGGAACATGTCAGTCAGTTAGGGAGGTACAGTAGTTAGGTGGTGCAGTTCGTTGGTTAAGAAAGAGTGGGGAGAGGGCGAAGAAATCGAGTCGGCCGTGTGCCATGGTAGATGCTGGTAATGTCTGCTGCTACCATGCGCATTCTACTTGCCCTTGCCGTGCCTTGCTCTAAGACTACGGCCCTTTCCTGTCTCCTCCATGCTCCGCTCCGCCGTGCTTTGCTGTTCTGTACTTGTAGACTGTGCGCCGACCAGAGTGGGGTCTCGCATCCCATCCTCGACTCAGGCGGCAAGGACCTTCCCGAGGTCTAACCAGCGCCCAAGACTGGGGGATGCCCTCCACCTCAAGTCTTCGCCATGCTCGATCCTGATGTTGACTCAAAGACGTCGACTGAAGCATTGATGGATAAGGTCATGTTGTGATATTGGTGTGCCCATTCTATTCCAACAGTGGTGCCACTCCGTCATCGTCCCGACGCCGCGCCGACATGGTCTGTTTGACTTCGTGGCCACTAAGCCCTTTTCGGCTCGCCTTGGCCATCCATCACTGACCATCACCTTGGCTTCGATCCCCGAGCCAGATCGCCCTTACGCCATCCAAATGCTATCCAAACAACAAGTGCTACTCTTCAATCCTCCATCCATCACTATCCCCTAGTCAACCAGATGCAAGCTGCCCGTCACCATCATTTACATCATATTCCGACTTGGCTAAACATTGGATAGCTTTTGATCATTCCCTAATTACTATACACACCAATTGAAAGGCAAAAGAACCGCCGTCTATCTAGTGTACGTCTTCTGGAGATGCTTTGCAATCGTCGTCAGCTGGATATTGCTGGTTCCCTCGTAGATGGCTCCGATCTTGCTGTCGCGGAAGTACTTTTCAGCCAACCCCTCTCGTACAAACCCCATGCCACCCATCCACTCCACAGCCTGTCCGGAGACCTTTCCGGCAACTTGTGAGGCGTACAGCTTAGCCATCGCCGCATCCATGACAAAATCCTCCCCGGCTTCCTTCTTCCGGGACGCGTTGTAGACAAGGGCACGTGCGGCTTGGATCTCGGTCCAAGCTTGCGCGAGCTGGTGCTGCATGCCTTGGAACTCTCCAATGAGCGTGCCGAATTGTTTGCGGTCGTTCCATGCGTATCTGCCTTCTGTTAGCCAAGTCTTCATGTCTATGGATTGGGGAAAAACAAACCCTGCTGCGTTCTCCCAGGCACCCAAAGCCAGGCCTGTCATTTGTGCTGCAATACCAATACGGCCCTCATTCAAGAGCCCGATAGCATACTTGTAGCCTTCGAACTCATTGCCCAGAAGATTCTCCTTCGGTATTTCCACGTCGTCAAAGTTGATCACACAGGTGCTGCTGGCCCGGATGCCCAGTTTCTTCTCTTTCTTCGCAATGGAGAATCCCGGTGTACCCTTCTCGACGACAAAGGCCGTGATCCCCTTGTACTTCTTGCTTGGATCCAAGTTGGCAAAGACAATGAAGAAGTTCGCCTCCATGCTGTTGGTGATCCACATCTTGCTCCCACTGATTTTATACCCGTTTTCGGTCCTAGTAGCTTTGGTGGCAAGGGCAAAGGCATCAGATCCAGACACGGGTTCCGAGAGACAGAACGAGCCTGCATTGTCAGTCATATCGTCTATGCATGCTCACAGTGGAAAACCACTTACCCACAGTATTGGTAGCCAACCGCGGCAACCACTCCTTCTTCAGCTTTTCAGATCCCCATTTCAATATCGCAGTGTTGCATAGCGTGTTATGCACGTCGCACAGGACGCTGACGCTGGGATCTATCCGAGCCAACTCTTCAATGGCAATAATGGCCGAAGTAAAGTTCATGCCAGAGCCACCGTACTCTTCTGGAATCTCAATGCCCATGAGACCTTGTTCAAACAACAGCTCGACTACGGCGGGGTCCATTGTCTCTGCCTCGTCCATCTCGCGTACCTTAGGCAGGATCGTGTCGCTAGCGAACTTGGATACAGAATCGGCCATGAGGAGTTCGGTTTCCGACAGGTGAGTAATGGGCGTCGGCGGTATGTCTGCAATATCGACTTCTCGACGCGGCAATGTCGCTGAAAGGCATCGCACCCTGTTTCCAACCTGTCAGTGTGCTTCATGAGCCATCTTCGGTGAAGACATACTGCGGGGCGGTGCGCGTGAAAGTTGGCCGAAGGTTGCGGGAAGACGCAGTTGCAGCGCGGGCAAGCGGCCTCAGAGTTCTTGCGAGTGATGCCATTGTGATTAAACAGAAGAATTGAGAAAGAGAGATTGTGGGATTCAAAAATGTGTGGTGTGTGGTGTAAGCGTCTGATTGTTTCGCGGAGGTTCACTCCAGCTGCTACAGCTCTTAAGCCGAGGTCAAGCTTGCATCCCACTGGACGTGCACCTTCCCCAATCCGGGGTCAACCGGGGTCCACGGGGGTTCAGGGGGGTCCGATCCAGCCATCGTCACATGTCACTTTCACCACCATACAGCTACCATACTGTAGGTAAGAGAATAGACGGTAAGACGCTCTAAAACGACAGAAAGGTATTTGTCGAAATGCATGCCCATGTTCGATTCCCAGGGTTCAAGGACGTCTCGTGGCCGTGCCATGATGCCTGTGCAGCCCGGTATGTACTATGCGCTTACTCCCGGCTTTATAGCTAGACTCGGAGGATAGCTGTACATTGGAATACACGACAGGGTGCCAACAACAGATCTACTGTTTGTCACACTGATCTCAAGTCCTTGCGTTTAAACCCAACAGGGTATCCCCAACCTCTACCCTCCAAGATAAATCCAAACAGTCTCTGTAAACTCGTCGATCCCCAACAGTCTCTTGCGCTCTCTGCATGTGTCGCAATGCTCATCTCCATTCGACTTAGGCTTTAACTTGAATTCGAACCACTGTCCAAGTTCAAATTTACCCCGAAAAATAGGACCAAGTACCAATGATCCTAGGGACTCTATCCGGCGCGCAAGAATCGTGAATCCAAGGTCATGTCCACCTTTGCCCTCCTTCAAAAACCTTTCGTCTCGACCGACCTGGTCGTCCAGCCACACATGGAGCATCTCGTGCACAATTGTGCTGATTCTATGTAAAACCCTGGCATAGGGAACGTCGATGCCATTGTCGTCTCTGAGCAAATCACTGTCGAAATCGGTCGGGTGAACGATTATCTTGTACGGTGTCCCGAATACGGCTAGGCCCCACATGTCATCATCTGGTCCGTTGTAGTCCTCCGCGTCCTTTGGATCATCTCAGAGACAGGTTAAAGGGGGTACACTCCCGTCGAAGAACAAGGTATTCAGTTCGTTTATAATTTTTACCGTGATGGGCATACTGATGTATAATCGGGCGTCTTCCGCGTTCAGAACCGCCATGTGCTCAAAAAGTAGATCTCGGAGACGCACCACTACGATGGGTGGGTGTGGCTGGATATAAGGGTGGTTGACCATGGATATCATTGTGTCGACATGTCTGGCGAGGCTGTATATCCGGATTTCTACGTTCTTGTCACGCCCCCTGGCGTTCGTGTGTTTTTTAGTCCTTGTGGGCTTGCAGTTGACGCACGTCTTGAATGGCGGAGCGTTCTGTTCGATAAGAGATGAAGATAGATTTTTGGTTCTATAGTATTGCACTGTAGACTTAACAGAAGTTGAGTCACGTTTGTGCAAGGCCGTTCTCGCTCGATGAAGCATGTTCAGGTTGAATTCGACCACGGGGTTGACGGTATAGGTGATCCACACCCAGAAAACGAGGGTTATCGTTTGAGAAACCACGTTTCCACGGGATTTGACTATGGTTTTTCTGTGATATAACTTATCCCACGGGTATAGAGCCGGTGTCCCTCGAGACACTAGCATAACAAAAGGCATCAAAGTCGCCGCTGCAGTAATCGGACACACCAGCCCACAAAAAAGTATGATAGCTTCCAATATAACAATCAGAAACACCACTTTACAGAAAATTATGTGGGCCGTCGATATAGCAAGCAGAAACCCCAACACATTGAGACGTATGCCCGTCTGGAAGTGTGCGGTTTTCCTCTCCATGGTGTAAGACCGCCGGCAGCATTGATTTCTGTTTCGATGGGCGCCCACAACTTCCTCCACAGAGTAAGTAACATGTTAATAGTAAAATAAAATGAGAGAACGGGTTCAATGTGAGGTAAATGTGAAGTGTAAAGAGGAGGTAAATGTGAGGTGTATGGAGGATGGAAGCAGGAAGGGAAGGAGCAATAGCCATCCTCAAGGTGTTTCGGGGATAGGGCATTTATATCCATGAGGAAGGGACAATACACTAATTCCATGATACCTATAGATAAAGATAGTTAATTAATTGTTCCCTTAAAATCGCTTTTTGATTTATTTAATTTTAGGACTTCTCCGATACCAGTTTGGTGACTTACCATCACTGCGGAGGGTGAGCATGTGAATGCTCTATCTTCTTCTTGCAGGACAGACTGCCCAAACGTCATCCGCCTGCAGGATAGAATACTAGCAAAGCAAAAAAATGTACCAAGAATGCAGGTGGGTACATAGGTATGTTCGACTTCTACATATGCTTAATATATTCTTTTGAATAAAGTCAATATATCCCTATTTAGACTAAATTCATTCTTTCACACGAAGAAAATAGATACAAAACACGCTAGATCAGTTTAATAACCTGAATTTTAGATGTTCTACACAGATGTAGTTGATAGGGGTGGATCGGAACTTCGCCCTGAAGATATGAAAAATAAATACATGTACCTAGGTACTTTCTCCTTGCCTCACCAACGACCAATAACCATCTGATCTTGCTCGGGGATCATCCATACCGATTTACAAACACAAACTGTTATTTGTCCAATCGTCAACTGCACCAAGCTGTCAGTATAAGGACACAATTGGTTCTTGGGTTCCGGGGTATTCAATGTTGACAATTGTCTCGTACATACACGATCCCTGAGTTACCGTGGAAAACCACAGAGACAGAGTAGTGAGGCTAAAATGCATCCGTTAGTTTGTTTAAACATTCTGTGAATAGATCTCATAAATTTATTTGCTTATACCGTACGAGGCCATGAGTCCCTATCCCAAACTAAAGAACGCCAGTGCCATGGTTTTACCTAATGCTTTCCCTCAAGACAATCGATGACTTATGTTTTGTCATAAAAGGGAAGGTGAAGCTACAGAAAAGTAAATTCGTTAAGTCTACGACTTTTCAAAAAGTGGACAAACCGTCGCTGTGCTATAAATGAAATACCCAAAATACGCCCAGCAATGCAGTAATTCATATCCTTTTAGCGTCATTAGTTGACATCCATTCCATCATCCTCTACATCATCATCGCCTTCTTCCTCGCCAGCAAGCAAGACACCGGTACTGCCAACGCTCCTCTTGCGGTTGCCCGTAGTGAATGTGCGATGACTTCCCATCATCTCCAACTCTTCACCACCCACGACTTTGGCATCGAGATCAGCCTCAGAACATAGATCGACGATGCTGCCATGGCTCAAACTTCTGAACCCAGCGGTGCGGGCTACACGACCCCAGTTCTGTAGACAGAATGTAGCAGCTCGCTTTTTGAGCCAATCTTCATTGGCAGTGGCGGCGCGCTCCCAAATTATGGCAGCATGTTCGACATCCAACTCTCGGCCCAGGCGACTAACGCACAGCAATTGTAACCGTGGCATATCGTAGATGTTTGACATGACAAGCATGCCTGCGACATCGCTGAGACTAGGCCCGGTTTGTGGATGGGGAGCTATACTGTCGGTGTAAAGATAGTAAAGAAAGGCACGGACCGCTGAATAGGGCTCCGGTATATGCATCTTTTTGGTGTGAAACTCAACCATCTGTGCACTCCAAAGCCGGGCGAAATGCGGCCAACGAGCATGCAAGATGAACCGGTGGACATGAATGGGGCGAGATACAGGTGCTAACTCATTTGACGCTCTGTCTACACTCTCGTAATCCATATCATCTGGATCCGCAGTGATGATGAAGTCAGCGCCGCTGCCTGATTCAGGGGGCTGATCGAAGGTCAACGATAAATCTGCCCCGATGCCTGTCAAGTGAGATGACACGTTCGCATCAGAAGAAGGGAGTTTCGAGCGGGGATCGCTTGCAAGGTCGTTTCCTAAGATGCCGTATTTGCGTAAGTCGATAGCAAGAACGTCGCTTAGATACTCGCCCGGACTGACGCCATTGCCATCTGCAGCCGCTTCAGCGGGACTGCCTAGAAGCCAGGCGTGTGTCCCTTCAGAGTTCATGGTGCAATAGTGCCAGCGGAAGTGGGGATTGTAAAGGTCCTTGCCATCAGCCAACTTCTGCCACCGCAATGAATCGAGTTCAAGACTCGAGAGACTTGTATCACAACTGAGTTCTGCAGGTGTGACGAAATCAAGCATGCACCCAGACGAGAATGCGTGGAAATGCATGCCAGCAGCCTGAGAGGGAAGGTTTGGATCCGAATGAAATCTCAGTGAAGAGATAGAGCCCGGGGGAATGTAGTGCTGTTTAGATGAGCTGATGCTGGGATATGACTGTATACCCGAGTTGGCGGTATATCCTGTGCTACCAGTTGCGGGTTGGCCAGAAGCCGACGTAGGGAATTTGTGACGAGTAGTAACTAATTGCCGATCGCCAGTCCCGTAAGCCATTGCGGATTCAAAGCCGGGACTTCCACGCAAATCCAACCAGTAGAGCTCGTTGTTCTTCTCCATATCCTCATTGATGCCACCAAAGATCCAAATACGGCCGTTCCAGATCCAACTGGCATGGTCATAACGACATACAAATCTCCATGAGCGCGACCACGTCCAAGTCTTGAGATCAAGGAAGCAGATGTCGTCCAACACGGTTTCATGCCCGCCTGTTTGGCCTCCGCTGATGTAGAGTTTATCATCGTATATTACGGCAGAATGGCGGGCTCTCCCCCGAGGGGTTGGCCCGTGGAGTTCTGGTTGAGTCCAATGTGATGTTTTGAGATCGAAAATGACAACATCAGAGAGATGCTGCCTATGCTCGTTCTCTCCACCAAACACAAGAAGCTTATCGGAACCCCACAAACAAGCAGTATGGCCCATGCGAACGCCGGGTATGTCCCCGTAGTTATCGACCAAGTTCCATTGACGAGTGGCCAAGTTTAGACGCAGAACATGATTGTACACTGCCATTGATTAGCCATATATAGACGTTTCGGTGATGGGAGATTGGCCTACCTTCGTCGGTGAATTGGTCAAAGCCACCGAAAGCGTAAATTTGGTCATTGCCCACATAGGTGACGGAGGCATTTACCAAGCACGCAGGCTTAGCACCAATAGTAGATATGAGTTTTGGTTTGTAGCCTTCGGCAGTGGACCTGCGGTTGCGGACAGGACTTGCGGTCATGAGGAAAGTATTGTTTCCGGAGCTGACGGTGGATGGAGTGGTAACCGGGGCAGCAGGCGCGGGGGGTGGGATAGGAGTACTGCTGGAGAATAGCGAGGGGGGAGCAGCAGTGAGTTGCTGCGTTTGAGCCATTGGGTTGGGTCAAGTCGAAAGACTAGGAGGGCATGTACGGTAAGACCATATGCAGGCCTCAGTCAACGGTGGATCCTCACTACCAGTATTGTTATATTGGGGCCAGGGGTCAGGGAAGGCTGGAGAAAGGTGAGAGTCTGGTAATGGCGGTGGGAAAGCACGCGGGGGACGCCGCCGGTGGTTTTGAGGTAGGTGTTGTGAAAACGAGCACAAAAGACACAATGTACACGCCAAAGGAGATGTAAAATCGACGCTGACAGGCGGCGTTGAGATGGGTAATCTTTCTTTCCGCTGCGTCTACCAACAGTGACAGGCGGGCGGTGAGTTGCTGGGACCGGCAGAATATCGGCGGGGCAAATTATTCCGGAACCGGCATCCACGTGATGTCATCGCCGCCCGGCGGTCCTTGCCTTCGTTGCCGCGTCAACCTGAGTTAGTAAACAAACCGTATTTAACCAGCAATGGACCTGCCATCAGTTACACTCACTACCTACCTCTCTACCTCACATTCTCCACCATCATCTACCTCTCCCAACCATTCTCCATACACCCTACAGTTCCAATCAATACTTCCAAGCATCGATTACAGCAATATAATATATATCCATCAGCTTTTCGGAGCACATTCAATTCCCTAAAAGAAAGAACGAAATCCTCATCCTGTACGACCAGACGCCTACCCTATATCCGATACGCAGGCTGGTTTAGCTGACTAGCATTAGCCAACGTTGCAGAGAAAACCACCACCATGGCTACCACAGCTGTGATGACCCCGGCCAAGAGCCGCTCCGTCTTCTCTACCCGTACCGCTGGCGGTCGGATGCCATTGACCCCATCTCCTCGCACTCCGCGTACCCAGACTCCTGATGCTCAGGCACGCGAGTCTATCCATGGCGGCAACTTCATGTCTCGTCTCCAACGCTCCGTCTCCAAGACCACGCGCGACTCCCCCAAGTCAAATATCGCCCGTACCAGCACCCCTCGCCGGTTGGAGCTCGGAGTGTCCGAGTGGACATTGACAGGAACGGGAAACACATCCAACGTCAAGACCCCCGCCAAATCAAAGAAGGACAGCACACTGCGTTCGCGGCCAACCAAAACCAGGATTGCATACAACTCCGCAGACCGCTTCATCCCCAACCGCACAGCAAGTGATGCTATCTGCAATGGTGGTGCAAGCAAGGTTGATCTTGATCAACGCCCCAAGTCTAGCTCCACCGGTGAAGGCTCAACAGTTCTGGCGAACGCTGCGAGTGCGTTCGACATTGGTGGTCGTGGCTCGGACGACGATGCCGGTCTTTCGCTGGAGGGCCTCACTCTCGAGGACGACGATGAGGATCGATCGAGCACAAAGCCCGCTCCTGACGCAGTTGCCTACCAATCATCATTAGCATCAGCATGTGGCGTGAACCTCAACACCCGCATTCTTGCATTCAAGCCGGCTCCTCCAGAATCATCCAAGCCCATTGATCTCAGGTCGCAATACAACCGTCCACTCAAGCCCGCCAGCAGTGCCAATGCTCAGAGCCGCCGTCGTATTCCTTCAGCACCCGAGCGTGTCCTAGATGCCCCTGGCCTCGTTGATGACTACTACCTAAACCTCTTGGACTGGTCTTCCGGAAACCAGGTAGCTATTGGTCTTGAGCGCTCTGTCTACGTTTGGTCGGCTGAGTCCGGATCCGTCTCATCTCTGCTCGAGTGCGCTTCCGACACATATATCTCGTCTGTCAAATGGTCCGGAGATGGTGCTTACGTCGGTGTTGGTCTTGGCACGGGCGAAGTTCAGATCTGGGATGTCGAAGAAGGCACAAAGCTGCGAAGCATGTTCGGTCATGAGACTCGCGTAGGTGTCATGGGATGGAACAAGCATATTCTTTCCACCGGGGCGCGCTCCGGTCTCGTCTACAATCACGATGTTCGCATTGCCCAGCACAAGGTCGCCGAGTTGGTCTCCCATACCGGTGAGGTCTGCGGTCTCGAGTGGCGTGCCGATGGTGCGCAGCTTGCTACGGGTGCCAACGACAACATGGTCTCGATCTGGGATGCTCGATCTCTTGCTGCTCCTAAGTTTACCAAGACCAACCACCGTGCCGCCGTCAAGGCTGTCTCTTGGTGCCCTTGGCAATCGAACCTTCTTGCTACCGGCGGTGGCTCAAACGACCGTCAAATCTACTTCTGGAACACCACAACCGGAGCTCGTATCAACCACATTCCTACCGACTCTCAGGTCACTAGCTTGCGATGGAGCACTCACTTCAAGGAGATTGTCAGCACTGGCGGATTTCCTGATAACTCTCTCAGCATCTGGAGCTACCCATCTGGCGTCAAAAACATGGAGGTTCCCGCTCACGAGTCTCGCGTTTTGCACAGCTGCCTGAGCCCCGATGGCCAAATGCTAGCCACTGCTGCTGCAGACGAGTCGCTCAAGTTCTGGAAGATCTTCGAGAAGAAGCCTGGCCAGCCCTCCATTGCTGCTGCCGGTGCCGCCTCGGTCAAAGGCGGCGTCGTAAAGCAGAGGACTATCCGTTAGACTAACAGTCAACGTGCGTGTCAGTCGAAGGAGTTGGAAGAGCAGTAGGCTCAACGGCAAACAACATGTTACGCACGGCGATCATGATCGTGCTGACATCCATTACTAAAGGCTTTGCGCAATGGAGCCAATAATAACCCGACTCTACGCGCAAAGGTAAGTTGGTAAGTATCACATCTCATTGGGAATGTGACGCGGTCCTATTCAACAGGAACCTTCCACATGTGTCCCCTAGGAAATCAGGTATCCGGCTGGGTTGTTCGGACTCTTTGTCCCACAGTGGCGTCTCGGAAGATAAATGCATTAGCAGGTGTTGGTGGTGTTGTTTCACGTCTTCTCGAGCGTCTTGATTGGATAACGAGTTCACGAGTTTACTACGACAACAATTTTTTGCTTTCTGGCCGAGATCGAATACCCATCTGTGAGCGGTTCTCATGGATTTCGGAGAGCACCGACGCAGACATTTCTTTTTCAACTTCAGGGGAAGAACTGTTTTTATTCAATTACCGGGAGTTTGTTCTGCATAGCTTGGATACGTTTACCGTGTCATCATCGATAATAATAAAATCCCATTTCAAAAATAGAACATGTCCTTGTACCATGATGGCGTTGCCCGTCCAACCCAGTCCTGTCATGCTTTCCCAATTTCATGCTCTCAAAGTGCCAACTGTTTAATAAACGGTTTCAGATAACGCGGCTAACTTACCTACCCCTCCTCCCCCTCCCCCTCCCCGTTGCATGGCTAATTTCTTCTCGCCTCTAGTTTCACAAACTTGGAACGAGCTTGTGGGGTAACACGTCGGTGCGATGCAACAAGGTTACATGGTACTTCGATGAGAAAATCGGAAGCAAGCGGCGGGGCGAAACGGGTTGCGGGGGAGGGGGGAAAATTTAGTTTTCTACTTCCGCACTTGGTCACTGCAATGCGAGGAGTACAGAGTAAAGTAACACCGTAGCCTGTGCATTCATCTACATGTCAAAAATCGTCGACACAGGCGTACGTAACGTACGTAACGTACGTGTGGACAATGTAAAACCGTCGACGTGTAATTCGTGTATGCATGCGTACGAATCGATTGACGTTGACGCGCTTAGTCTGGAACTATGTAGAAACCATGGTTTCTTGACATGCTGCTTTTGCTAGGGGGACGGGATGCCAAATGGAAATGCTTTGTTTGGATTTCAAGTCATTCTAGAAGCTGGAACTGATGGACAAACATGGCACGGCACACGTAGAAGATGATAGTGAGTGGGAAAGTTGCGTTGATTGGTGTTGTTTGCTTGTTCTCTGCGTGGTTCCAGACCTTCGTTCCCATAACCCAGAAGACTCCTTCCTGTCCAGATGCGCCGCTAGCAGGGAGTAAACAGAAAAAAAAAACCCCCGAGTCCAGTAAAACGGACGGCGGAGAGGACAGAGGGAGAGACAGGAAAAATAAACAAAAAAAAGCAAGTTAAACATAAAACAAGGTGGTAGTCGCATGTAAACAGAAACAGACCCACGGAATGGAGAAGAAAATGATCCATCAACCTCGGTTTAACCAGACCGGTAGATAGTATCCCTAAGATGCCCGCGAATATGCAGTGCAAGATCGATGTGAAGAAAAGCAAATGAAAGAGAGGAAACGTCAAAATCGTAAATGCATGATCGTGTGTAGTAGCTGTACCACGCAGAGTTGAAGAAAAATATTCCAAAAAAAAAGAATGAAAAAAAAGAGATAGATGCTTGAAGGGTATCATTGGTTGTTGGTGGCCGGGATGGGGGGTGGAGTGGATGTGGCTTGGATGGGTTGGCAGAGACGACGTGCAGCTGAAGGACAAGGGTCGACATGGACTGCACGCGTGTTTGTTGAGGCTGATGGCATTGGCATTGCCAGCTCGCCAGGCGTTCGCAGATCGCCTCTCCACCTTACTGGTGCAAAACTCCCCAATCAACTTCACCGCGAGACTTTTAACCATGCATCTTCCTGGAGATGCGTAATATCCTCGTCTTGAACCAAGCCACAAACTTGGCCCAATTGCCCTTGGCCTCCCGGCTTTTGGTGACTTTTGGTAGGTGAAATCCGCCCTGCTTTTCAGAGCTGGATGGGGGTACGTAGTTTGGCAGAGTGCGGCTATGGGGCTCTCGATGATCCGAGTATTGGCGGCCGCCGATGGACGGTCGCGGGGTCTTTTCATTATTCAGGTCAGACACACTGCGGGCCCGCTTGCTTTCGTTGCCTTCGGATTTGCGTCTCTGATGTTCGAGTTTCCGATTGAGTTTCTTCAGGTCGCGTTCTGATTGCTTATGCACTTCTTTCTCGTGCTTTCTTTCTTTGGCTTCTTCCTTCTCTTGGAAGGCCTGGCGGGCGGCACGGATATGCGCTGCACGGGCGGCAGGGTCAGTAGTCGAAGCGTCGCGAGGTCGCACGAAGCCAAATGCTTTATCGAAAGATGTGCGTGAACTTGGAGATGTGGCCGTCTCCATGGACCGCAAAGTGTCGCCTCTTGATCTAGACTGTGCTATGGGTGAAGTAAGCGAGGTGGATGACTGCGAGTAGCTCCCTGTGAGACCCGTTGTGGATCCAGTGGCATGTATACGCAGCGGTGCCGGTAGCCCGGGCGTGGAGGATATAGAGCCTGAACGACGTGCGGGGTCAAAGGCTTGCTGCCTCGAACGGTACTCTTCATCTGACATGATATCGTCGGCTTCGGTTTCACTGCCCAGCACCGACGCAGGTGTCGACTTTGACATGGGAGGGGTATACGGACGCGGAGTATGGCGGGCGGGAGGCATGTATGGAGCCGTCGGGCGTTGCAAGCTGGAGGATGTGGAGAATTGCGAGGTGTTTGAGGTGGAGCGGGTGTGTCGATGGCGACCGTTCTTCACGGAAGCAAAGTTGACGTCGACAACAGAGGGCGTGTAGGTGGTATAGTCGACGATGCCGAGGCCAGCGAGATGCTCGTTCTCCTCGGCAGGGCGCGAAAGGTCGAGAGCATTTGTGTCTTTGGAAGACAGCTTCCGCAGGTATGGTTTGATCTTGCGTGGATGCGAGGTGGAAACGGCGGGCATTGGAGGTGATGTAGCAGAGATCCAGGGCTCTTCGTAGGTGACTTTAGGGGTCTCGGAGCGACTAAATGTGAAAAGGCCCTGATCGGCCACGGGGCTGAGGGGACTCGTCAAGGAAGAGGCGGAGTTGCCGCGTTTGTGTAGGCGAGCATGGCTGGAGGAGCGCGAGGGGGCCATGGTGGTGGTGGTGGTGGTCACGATGAGGTGGTACACGGCATCTAGTTATGGGTGTCACCAGGTCAACATGATGATGATGGCACAATAGAAACGCAGGATCAACGGCGGAGGGGAGAGTGACGTGACGGTGTTGTGGCCGAGATGGGACGGTGGGACGGTCGCACGCGAGAGAAGGATGGGATGGAAGGGCAGGCAAAGTAAGTAAGCCAGGGCAGGGCAAGTTCAGGTTGGCAGGGCAGAGCAGAGGTATTAAGCTGGGAACTTGGAAAGTAGTGTATGGAGATAATCCGGGGCCCGAGCAGCGATCACTGCGAATGCGACAGGGAAGAACAGCGAGTGGGAGTGGGAGTGGAGTGGAGCGCAACGGAACAGCGGATCGGTCGGTTTAGCGCCGTCAACGAGCAATGATGAGACTGTGGTAGCGTAATCGAGTGGTCGCCTCAGCTACGGTACGGTACGGTGCGGTGTGGTATGTACGGTACGGTACGGTGCGGTGTGGTATGTACGGTACGGTACGGTACGGTACGGAAATGTTGATCTTTGTTGCGCCGACTGCTCACGAGTGCTGCTTTTTTGCTTGTATGAATGGAATGAATGCAGTTGAGCCACCGTCGGGATTCAACACAAGGCCGCTGTATGCACGCCTGTACATGTATCTATGCACGGCACAGTACGCAGGCAGGCAGGCGGGCAGGCAGGTAAACGGGCTGGGTGGTGTTCCAGACTGAAGGTAGGCGAGAGGGGTGAGGTGAGGGGAAAAGAAGGCGGGAAAGCCGACTATGTACAAGTAGAGAGGCAGGTGATGTCTGTACCGGGGAATGTGTACAGGACGGAAAATCCAGACCAGCAGATAAGAGTTCAAAGCTGTGGATGGCGTTGTTTACTTATGTACATATGTATCCAGCGTATCTGCGACAACGACAGTACCTAAGTAACCTAGCCGTGACAACAGACGGCTAACTTAGTTATCAAGATAGTACACACTAGCATCGCTTGTGCTAGTCCCCTCTCCATCGCGTTACAAACTCCGGGCTCCCCGAGCAACTTGGCTCATCAATGCTGGCTGCTGGTGTTTCGGGGCCCTCGAGCACTCAACCTGGTTGCTTTCTTTTTGCTTGTGACTTATCATTATTATTGCCGTGGATTGGACCCTTCTTTACCCCGTTCCAACGGTCCAGCCCTCATGTCGCCATTCCGTCGTGGTGCACTGGTACTGACGGACGGCAGGCTTCAGCTGTTGGTCTGGCCTGGCCCGCAAGCAGAAGAGTCCTCACTCTCAGCCCTCTCAGCTTGCTTGGCTCTCTCACCTGCTCTGGCGCTGCAACCATAGTTACCCAGTCACAGTAGTTACCTAAAGTAACCTACACCAAATAACCCTCTGCTAACTCAAGTTAACTACCAACCAACTTAATACCGAGGGAAATCGGTTGTCGAAACGCCACAAGACTCCCTGTGCCTCCCTCTGACTAAACACTACTCCGCTCGCTTGCAATGGGGACGCTGCTGGTGTCGACGGAAGACTTCAACCCGTCCAGTGCATCAGGCGGTAAACCCATCTTCCGAGACAACAAACGACAACGACGACGACGACGACACTTTCGCTCCCCCTCCCCCGCAGTCCCTCAAACGAAACATGCTTTGATCGTCGTCGGCTACTCAAGTACCTAGTTGGAAAACATGCGGTAGAGACGCCCAAGTTCCAACTTATCGGACCCGCGCTCTGTCTAGGCTTACTTACATGTAGCTCACGTAATTGCGCCTTTTCTTTGCCTCTTGGTCGGCTCCGTCTTGTCGTTGGGTTACATGAGCATGTAGTTACGGCCTATGCGGCAAAACACTACACTGCCACCTGCCACCAGTCTCAGCTTGCGCGTCGCAGTGGCTAACTACTGTAGTGGGTCAGTGTCAACATATGAATTTCTTGTCACATTGATACCTCACATCCGCTTATTATCCTTTTGCTTTGTCTCAGCTTGCCCAGCTTTTTGCCTATGCTACGTCTCCGCATCAAACCAAGAGCGCATCATCACTGCTGCAGTGCTGTAATATGTACTAATATCCATGGATTAACAAAGGCGGATGGTAAAGAAGATTCCACGCCTGCCTCGCCTTGCCATGTATGACCCGTGACTCACGTTGACACTTTAATATTCTACATACTCAAGTACGTAACTCATCATTGTACGGTTGCGCTCGTTCGCCTCGCCCATAGATTCGACTGGGGCGGTTTCCAGACAGATGTCCGTCCGCTACATCCTGTAGTATGAATGCACGCAATTCGTGGAGACATGCCGCATCAGTTTGGACGACTAACTAAAACTCGTCTTTATTATGTGAATATAGATTCCGTAGACACTCTATCGCATCTAATTTCCATATAAATGGAGGGGTGTTTGCTCCCATGGATCAGGCAAACTGCATGCGAGAATGCCTACATACATATAGGTATGTACATATGTAATCATTGTACCTGGGGCTGTTGACATTCTACGTTTGTATGAATATACCTAGCAGAAGGCAAAACGCCTGCAATATTCAATACATCACTGCTATTTCGATAAAACTACCCATTTGAACATGGATGTGTAGAATCGATGCCCCAGATGTTTCTCCCGATGTCCAGTACGTGGATAGCTGGCACCGCGCCGACATTGGATGCAGGCAAACGCGCAGTAAGCGTTCGCATCAAAACGCATAAAGACGTGTACATTGATCAGTCTAACAAACATTGTTGGTCCTGAAAACAAAGGGTTCTGATATTCTTCTTTGTCTATAGCGGACAGCGGTGACAAAACCATAGCGAATGGGTTGAGGTAATAATGCCGTTGCCATGGTTTTAGCTGAGTAAGCGGATCCCGCAAAAAAGGCACGTCCACTTGTGTTTTGCAGGTGCAAACACTCAACTTTCATCCATCATCACACGTCCACCACAGTTCGGCGCCACCATGTCGTCGACCAAGCGTGGTTCTGTCTTCGATCAGGGCAGGCCTGAAAACCCCTTCCCCGAACGCGATGAAGTGGAGCCAGTCCGCAAAGCCACGGCCGCGCAAATGGCGACGCGCAAGTACGTGCTTCATTCACCCTCCCTTTCATCTTAACTCTCGCCGTTCCCTTCCCAGTTTTCATGGTCACCTCTGTATCGATATATGACTAATCATTCTGCGTCACCACAGAATCAAGGCCGCGAAAGGCAGACGAGCCCCCGGCGTGTCCTCCGTAAGTCTACTCCCTCGTCCACTACCCTTTTCGAAGCGGCGCAAAACAAAGCACACCAACAACATCCGATTCGAAAAAACCCCGGCGCAAGTCGCATCGGCGCAAGCGACCATCACCCACGTTGACTGACATTTTTTTGCAGGGTCTTTCGCAGACCATAGCGCAACCCTCCGGCTTCGCCTTCGGCGGCGACAATAACAACAACAATAACTCCGGCGCAAGCCCCTTCGGCTTTGCATCGCAACCGACGCAGTCGGCCCAGGAAACGAACATGTTTGGAGGCGGCGCGACCAATAGCTTCCCGCCAACACAACCTCCTCAACCGAGCAATACCTTCTCTAACTCCTCGTTTCCTGCTTTTGGCGGCAACAGCACAAATACGAGCTTTAGTCCCCAACCTCCTGCGACTGGGTTCAACTTCACCGCAGGTGGAAATAACCCCTTCGCTGCGTCTGCTCCTTCCACGGGAGCAACAAACGGTAACGGCTCTGGAGGTTTCAGTGGCTCCATTTTCAACACGGGATCCCAATCAACAGCCACTCCATTTGCAGGATTTGGTCAGAACAATACTTCATCCACGGCACCCTCGAGCAGTATGTTTGGGACCAGTGGCACACCTCAGACCACCTTATTTGGCAGCGACACGTCAAGTGCACAGAACTTCGTTCCAACCACAACGGCAGCACCCGCCAACCCTTTCGGCAATTTGGCTGCGGCCTCGCCATCGACACCTGCGAGCCCCTTCAATTTCGGCTCTACGCAGCCAGCATCGACGCCCGCGCAAGAGAGCACGCCGGTGGCAAAGCCTCTCTTCAGCTCTCTGCAGCCTGCATCTACCACAGCCCAAGAGGCTACGCCTGTCTCAAAGCCTACTCTCTTTGGTACTTCTTTGACTCCGGCACCCGCTTCAAGCTCGGATGCGCCCAGTACAACCCCATTCTCCCTCTTCGGTGCGAAGACACAAGGCGAAGGTATTGGCTCGCCTGCTCCTAGCACTGGTCTCTTCAATAATTTTAGTTCTGCATCTCAAAGCGGTTCCACTAGCGCTGCTGCACCAGCCTCCACTCTATTTGCGACCAAGAAACCTGAGGAAGCAAATAAAAGCTCCATGCCTGGTAACAACCTTTTTGCGGGTTTCGGTGCTACCTCTCAAGGCGCAACGGCAAGCACCCCAACGTCCGGTTTGAACCTTTTTGGTACTGCGTCAAATAGTGATGGCAATAATGCGTCACCAGCTGCTGCTCCTGCAACCACAGCGGTTACCACTCCTAGTGGGCCGGCGAGTGCCTCTACATCGGCGCCGAGTCTGTTCAAGAGTTTCGGTCCTACTTCCACTACATCAGCCCCCAAGTCTGACGCACCTGCTTCGAGTTTGTTTTCCGCTTCTACCCCAGGCAACGTCTTTGGTGGCCTTCAGTCAAGCCCATCGACGGCTACCAAGCCTACAGATGACACAGCTAAAGAACAAGAGTCTTCAACACCGGCGGTCAATGTCTCCAAGACTCCGTTCTCTACGAGCACACCAAGTTCTGGCTCCGGTCTTTTCGCCCAGTCATTGCAACCGAAAACGTCCGACTCAAGCCTGTTCAAATTCCCTCAATCAACCACCCCAAATGCTACATCCCTATTCAGCCAATCGCAGCCTGCGAAACCACAAGAGAGTAGCACTCAACCAGGCCTTTCGTCGACACCTTTCAGTCTCTTCAATAAGTCAACACCAAGTGCTACTTCCAAGGAGACCGGCACAAGTTCTACCCCTACAGCACAGCCTGTAGCACAGCCTGTAGCACAGCCTGTAGCCCAACCTGCACCTCAATCAAATGCTTTCAAAAACTTGCTGGGCACGCCATCGGCAACACAGCAGCAATCATCTTCAAACTCCACCATGCCTAATCTTACTGGAGGTGCTGCACCGCCCCCTGAAACATCCCAGCCTGAGGAGCCGACAAGATTCGGCAAGGTCCACCTCCCGCGCAATTGGGGAACTACTCAGGGTTGGGATTCAGATCTTCAAGGTTTGGCAATCCAAATCGGATCTTTGAATCAGCAATATCGCGATAAGCTAGCCAAGCTTCCATTGACAGCAGATTGGAGTGCTCTCTCCCAGTTCCACATGCAAAAGACACACGAGATTTCTCAGAAGATTAGGGACGTGAGAAAGCAAGCAGCGGCCGCGAAAGGTATCACAGGTCACGAATCGAGCCTTTCCGTAAAGCGGAAGGCTACGACTGAAGATAACAATTACAGTGGAGTGCAGGATGCGACGCCATCTAAAAAGCCACGCTCAACTGAAGCCCCTAGCACACCTACCCCTAAGTATCCAACCTTGCCTACTACAACACCCAAGGCTTCACCACCAGCCTCCAACACATCCAACTTGTTCGGCAGTGTTCTCAACAAGAGCACTGACTCTACTGCTACGAACGTTGAAAAGAACGCGGAGCCGTCTAAAGACACAACCTCGAAGCCAGGCTTCTCCTTCTTGTCAAATGGGTCGAAACCTGCAGCCTCCAAGTCGCCTTTTCAAATGCCTTCCTCCGGATCGAATGGTAAAGCCAGTCTCTTTGGCAGTGGCGGCGGCTTGTTGAGTCAATTCTCAAGCAAAGCAAAATCGTATGAGCAACTCGTTGCAGAGCGTAAAGCCAAGGATAAGGAGGAGGACTACGATTCTGACGAAGAGAGCGAAGAACAATGGTCAGCCAGATGGGACAAGAAGGAAGCCGAGCGAGTAGCTAAGGAAAAGGAGGCATCTACTCCAACTGCTCAAGCGTCTTCGGCGCCTAAATCATCTACCAGTAGTGGCCTTAATCTTCTCTCCAGTTTCGGCAAGTCCGCAAGTGGAGCTTCCACGCCTGGACTCCTTACTTCCCGCGTCGGTAGCCCTGCCCCTTCCACTGGAGGCAAATCGGTCTTTGACACGCCAGAGACAGCTGGTTCGCCTGCGTCTAATCCTTTCGCCCATTTATCTTCTGGCCCGTCTTCGAACAACCAGGATGACGACGATGATAGTGAAGATGACCAGCAAAAAGGAGCTACTGAGCACCCTTCAACCTCTGAGCAGGCACAACATAGAAAGCGTAAAGTCTTCGACGATACCGAATCGGAGTCTGGCGAATCTGCTGAGGATACTTCTAAGCGTAGCAAAGCGGATACCGTTGCCAAGCCTAGTCTGGCTGACCGGATAACCCGGGATGCATCCAAGGCAAAAGACGATGAATCCGAGAAGGAGAATGGCGATCCAAGTGAGTCTGCAGCCCAAGCGAACGGAATACAAACACCTGCGAAACCCTTCGCGTTTTTCGATTTCAGTAAAGCTGCCGGAGCTCAGTCTGCGCCCCCTAAGCAAGACAAATTTGCTGGGGACCAAACCTTCAAGCCGGGGACACCAATCAAATTCGGATCCGCCGTCAAGGACACTCCGACTTTCCAGTTCCAGCCCGCTACTCCTTCATTGTCTGATTTTTCTGCAACACCATCCAAACCACCACCCGCGTCGACATTCTCATTCCTCAATGCCGGCGCCTCGTCAACCCCCGGTTCCGTGTTCTCCTCTCGCGCTCCGACGCCCTTGTCAGAGGCAGAGACCAGTGGTAAGGAATCAGCCGCCGAAACCGAAGATGACGAAGGCGAGAAACACGCTCAGGTTGATCTTTCTGAGCTCACCGATGAAGAGAAGGCTGAGAATGAGATTCTGTTCCATACCGAACAAGCCCTCTGCAAACACCAAGTCGACAAGGCCTGGGTTAATTACGCACGTGGCCGTCTATGGATTTTGAAGAACAAACAATCTGGCAATGCATTTGTACGCATGCGACTCAGCAGCGGTAACACCATGCTGAACTACAACCTCATCCCTAAGCTGAAGACGAATGTCACGGGCTCCAGCAAAAAGATGGTTAGTGCGATCGGTACGAAGAAGGATGGCAAGACAGGTAATATCTTTTTTGCCGTCAAGACTCCGGAGATCGCTGCCGAATTCTCAAATACTTACAATGCCAATATTCCCGCTTAATCGCAACTGAGCTATCAGTATGTCTGATACCCTCAGAAATTAATTTTATTGTCGTACTCTGAGTTTGTTACGGGAGACTCTAGCTCGACGAATTTCAGCCAAGTTTCGTGAATTTACAACCACCCATCACGAAACTGTCCACTTGCGTTGATAGCGCTTTATCCAAGCACTGCACCCTTTGGGATCCCTTCAATCATGAATTCCATCGTTTGCGAGTCATTATATACGGCGCTATAGAGCGCTCACCCCATCTGTTCTTCCACCAATTACCCCTTTCCCCCCTTTGTTTTATCCAAAAGCAAACTTTCTCTAAGCAGTCTACCTACTTCTTCGGCCTCCTCCTCTTGGACGGTTTCGAAGGAAGCTGGAATGCATGTCTTCTTTCATTTTTCTTGCATTGCGCGGTGTTATATCACGGGGATTCGGATCGGCGAAATACCATACAACGGAGTGTTTATTATCTCTGGTTTTGTTTCTTCTCTTTCTCTCTCTCTCACCCCCGCCTTTGCTTTCTAAACTTGCCTTTTTTCTGGGTTCGAAGTGGCTCATCATGATGGAATTGCTGGACGTAGAAGCTTGATCCGTTTCTGCGTCTGTGGACTTTTGTCGATGGATGATGGGTGGGCAGTTGCGATACGAATAGATCTCTGCCTTTCGAGATATGATTGATGGAGGGGCCGTGAGAACTTGTAACATAGTAACCTTGAATTGCATGGCACATTTGGCGTACAAGAAACATCTCTGTGCACTTTTTTTTTTCGTGATTCGTGGCCTGTCTACTAACTATACACACACATTGTCCGAATGTTTCCTTCATCGTGAAAATACCTGCACCTCGCCTAGACTCCTCACTTTGACCTCCACTACCTTCTCACCTAATGCCAACTCGGTACATATCTCGTCAAAGCAATGCATGCCATCCAAGAACTTGACAAGCGGTAAGCCTTGCTCTCGATCCATGTTGACCAATCTATTTAACTTGGCAGAGTCGTCGGTGGCCCTGGTGCGTTCCGCGCTCGTAACATTGATTCCCGGTGTTATAGTCGAGGTAGTAGCGGCGGTGAGGGTAGATGCGATGCTAGGTTTATGCAGCAAGTGATGGGGGACCGTTGTAGTGACGCCTCCGGGGCTGTGGACCGTGGATGCGTCGCCGACGGACTGCAGCGAAGTTGGCGGTGCTGGTGGTAGGGTAATCGAAGATGCGACCGCGTACTTGTGGATGCGGTACAGGAAGCCCTTAATGATACCAAAAGTGATGAGGCGTCGGATGTCGATGCCGGAAAGAAGAGGAAGGTTCTCCAAGACCCAATTGCGAAGTGTCAGCCCTTGACGCAGCGACGTGTATAGGGTGATGAGTGTGGAATGGGGGATCTGAGAGTATTCATCCTTGGAGGAGTGGTAGTTATCTGAAGAAGCCGATGGAGGATCGAGAGGTGTTGTGGAGTGTGAGTTGTTGTAGGAGTTGAAGGAGGATAGGCTGTGTTGAGAGGTTACTGAGGATGTGGATGAGCGTGCATCACGCGAGTGTATAGAATCGGAGCCCATCTTCAATCCACCACTAGAAGGGCCACTGGTGGGTGGCTGCATGTGTGGGATGCAAACATATCTCCCGCATTCTTCTCCTACCGCTTCGTCGACGACAAACCCTCCTATCTCGGCCGTTGGAGCGTAAATCGCATTGAAGCTGAAAACGTCCAGGAGAACAAGGCAGTTATAGTAAACGAGGTGCTGAATCGCCTTCCTAGTAAGCGACAAATCTGTATCGGCAAATTGTGCAATGTGCGAAACAGAGTTTATACCGTTGATGTGGGGGAGAATACGGGCGAGTGTCAGATCCGAGGACAGGGGACGGGAAAGCGTAGAAAGAGACATGGTGAGTAGCGGGACAGTGTGGGCGTAGATAGGAGGAGGTGGTGGACGGGTTGGAAATAGCTTGAGATTGATAGTGTTGGAATCATCTTGGTAGACATTAGCGACGAAGCCTCCAAGAGGGAATGAATGGAAACGTACCAATGGGTATCATGCACTCTGCATAGTTATTCAGATCCTCCAATACCATCTCACAAAGCGCGTGCACTTTGCTACCTCCACCTGTTCCATAGTTCCAGGAATAATAACCTTCCGAGCTTGCATCCAACCCATATGAGCCATCGTCTTCCCAGATCCCCATGCCAATTTCCTCGTTGCTCAAAAACCCACCTTGTTCCTCTAATCCCCTCAGTAGTCTCCCCAATTTCCTTGCTACTTCACCATATGCTACCCAATCCGTCAAGTCTTCCTCGACCACCAGCGCAAAGTTGAAGATGAACTCATTGCGGTGGTACTTGTTTTCTCGAATGCACACAGGGTAGCTGATAACGCGATAATGATTTGTACAGAAGGTGAGGAGACGGTCGCAGAATTGTTGGCTAGGTATCAGATAGGAAGTGACGGACGAGAAGGTGAAGAGTGGATTACGTAGAGCCGACGGCGAGGAAGATGGTGTTATGCTGCCTTCAGGTACTTGATGGAGGACCCGGGAACCTTATCACGTATTAGACAGACCAGTAGTCAGCAGCATGAAAGCACAGTACCTTTCTCGTGATGAAAACGAGTGAAGAATATAGACTTGATGGCGCGCGTAGGCATTGGAGGGGGATGTGACCACCGAGTGTTGGACTACATGGTACTTGGTACTAGTTTATTGTTTCGACAGACGGGGTTGGAGAAAGGTGTGGGGTAACTCAATTATCCACATGGTCTGTGCGGCTGATTACCATCCTCACGGTTTCACCGAGGTAAGTAATTGCATAACACGCGAACCCCATTTGCATTTCATCAAAAAGTTACGTCAAGATAGAAGACCTTTAACTAGCTGATTATTCTCGCGAGAGACTATCTAAACCATCACACATACAAATACATAGCGATTTCTGACCAACCAGTACCTATTTTATGTATTCCTGTACACCCGCGAATTTGAGTTCATCCAGTGTCTCGCTCCATAATTGGTCGGTAGCCTTTTTACCCTCCGGTGTATACATCAAGTTGTGGAATCTGCATCATTTAGTATCCAAAACTCAAAAAATCTGCAAAGGAAAACTTACGCTCTGAGCTCCCAGTCGGAGACCAAGCACCCGTGACTTTCCTCCCCCTTTCCTACTGCAGCGTCAATATAAGTCCATGAACCGTGCTCCAACGATCTGGCAATCAGCACTTTTGCTGTGCCAAATATCGCTTTCAATGGACCGCCTAGATTGCGGTGCAAATCAGTTCCGGCGCAAAAGCCGGGATCCACGGTATTGATAATGACTTCTGATGACTCCACGTGCTCACCCAGCTTGAGAACAAACATGAATACAAGAGTCTTAGAAACATTGTATCGTTCAGCTGCTGCGCTTATGCTCCATCCATTGCCATCGTCGAAGGAAGGAATCAGCGGGACCGAGGCGTAGTTCTTGAATTCCGAATATGCGCCCAATCCAGAAGAAACGACGGTGAGGCGACCGGGAGCATCCGATGGGCTTTTTTTCTTGAGGCTGGGCAAGAGGAGAAGAGACAGGAAAGCCGTTGACAGGTAATTGACTTGGAATATCATTTCATGACCAGTGGACTTATTGATTGTGAAATCTTTAGCAGTTATCCCTGCGTTCAGGATCGCGATATTCACTCTTTTGAGTTCCGTGGAACACCGCTGGGCAAAACTTTGAATCGAGTCGTACGACAACATGTCCAGAGCCCACACCTCGATTTTTGCTTGGGGGAATGATTTTCGAAGCCCCACCGCCGCGGCCTCTCCCCTCTCAATGCTTCGTACCGCCATGATAAGATGGGACAGCTGCATTTTGAGAAGCTGTCTGCAACATTCAAGCCCAAGGCCGACGTTGCTTCCCGTCACAATTGCGGTTTGGCCGGTAAGAGGTTGGTTGGACGGGGGCGGAATAGGCTTGGCGCATTTCGCATCGATAGTCGCTTTGAAGCTATTGGTGTGGATTGGCCTAAGATTCTTGGCTGTCATGGCTTATAGAAGTGTACTGTCAAATGTAGCGATAACGAAGGATTGTAGAATTCAAGATCAAGAAGGTTGTTGTGTACAGACATTCATCGTTGCTACTCACTACAGTTTATATACCAGGTATCGGACGAAAGCGTTGGAATCATTATGGATTTTTGACGGAGCTAACTGAACGCTTGAACTTGCAAGATATAATAAATAAATAAAGAAAAGGGCCTACATCTTGTAGTAGCAAGCGACACCCCTACTTCGCGATCTTAGTGTAACAGCCCGCGTTCGTTGCCCTCACCAATTTGGGTAAGCGTTCACGCATCCTACGCAACTATACCCAAAATGGCAAGCAATCTGGTCACTTTCCTGACGACCACGAGGGCTTAGCACTCCAGCTGTGGGCCTTTTAAATGTACAAATTGCAAGAGGACCGGGCTGCCGTCCACATTGTTTTCTTTTCTTGCCATCGACCTGCATGAAGCTGCTGCTGTGCCGTATAACTTAGCCACAGCGGAGCGATTGTTTGCGATATTTGGAAGTGCCTTTCGGAAACACCAGCCACGCCACAGGGTCACAGGATGCCTGACTTCACTTTCATAACCACAAACGAGCAAGGCCAGGTGAGGAAGGGTGACAGCAAGATAATACGAAGCTCATGCATGCGCGGTAAAAATGAACGCCCCGGTTCGCGACGTGTAAAGCGACGCACGAAACGACAGCACCCCAGATCTCAAGAAGAGGAACCGGATGAAGACGGCTTCATCAATTTGATCCCAGCTACAAACTCGTTGGGTGCGAAACTGGCTCATCGAATCATTGGCGCTCCTCTCTCACAGCCATATTTACCAGATGTGGCGCAACTATCTTTCCTTGACAAAGTGGACCGTCGCTCACGGGACATCATGTTCAAATGTAATTGCCCCCAGCCGACCTGTGTAGCGGGCACTAATATGTGGTTTCTGTGATATAGTTCTTATATACAGTGTCTCTATTGATCTTCTATATCCCATAGAAAAGTGTCTCGAGTTTCCTCGGATGGACAATTTCTTGGAAATGATGGCGACAAACCGAGCTTTCTTGGATTTGACGTTGCTGATAACGAGCGCGATGAATGATTTTGTACATGGCAGCCCTGCGTCCCTCCTAACAACCACTCATATCCGGGCAGCGCTGAGCCATCTCAATGCACTGATCTCAAAGCCACCAACCGAGGATAACCTACTCACTATAGTTTTCTTGGCTATCGGCTTGGGAAATGCTGCCACCATCTTCGGTGACTATGCTGCAGCCAGTGCCCATATCCGGGGTCTACAGCAGATTGCCACTATGAAGGGTGGCAAAGAGCATCTGGACAAGTTCCCAAAGTTTAACTTTAAGATTAGTCGGTATGTGTTATTTCCCCTGCACCTATAGTAACCACCCATCGACATCGTATCGGTGAAGTGCCGTGTGAATTCGGTATATACCAAAAAAGCAACAAACCTAACGTTTAATGTCTAGTCTCGATCTCTCCTATAGTCTCTCTACAGGCAAAAAGCCAGTTTGGAGCAACCTGCACGACACCCCAGAACCCGAAACATGGCAGCCCTACTTCTCTGGCTCGAATCCTCTCCCACCGCACCTCGCCTCAGTCCTCGACGACCACTGCAGCGATCCATGCATATCCACGCCCAATCATTTCCCCAAATTCACAGTCGTCTACAACGACCTGCGCTGCTTCGTGAACATGCTGAACACGAACATTACGTCGAAAACGTACATGCCCACGGACGTCTTCCACCAATCGATCCACTCGATCCAGGGCCGTCTTTTACAACTCGACGGCAAACTCTTCGACACCATCGCAGAGTGCGTGCGCCTGGGGATGCTGGCAGTCTTGACCACGACCTTCCGACTGCCAGGTCCCAAAATGGAATACAGCTATCTGCACGACTGTCTGCGAATCCGGCTGCATACGGTAAGGCCTGAAACGACCAGCGCGAGGAAAATGGTCTTTTGGGTGCTGATGATGAGCCTTGTCGCCGTGTTCGAGGTGCATGAGGACTGGATACCGGAGGTTTGGGGTCGGCTTCGCGGGGAAGAAAAAGGGTGGGGTGAGGTTAAACGGGCGTTGAAGAGCGCGATTTGGATCGATTATATTCACGATGAGCCGGCAAGGGAGGTGTTTAAAAGGTTTGGTTAACTTTGTGATTGTAGCCAGTGTGTGTCTGTGTGTCTGTGTGGCATTGATATGTACACTGAATAATGATAGACTCTTAGATATAAAAAAGGTAGAAATGTGGATAATTGTCCTTGCCATAATAATCAACTGCTAGATTCTTAGATAAGTATATTCATTATGGGGTTTCGCGCACCCTAGGATTGACTGTTGACACGAATTCAAATACTGATAAAGCGTTAAAAACCTATAGAAAGTACATTAAGAGGCTGTTTCACAGTGTGTCAAAGTAGAAAGTGCGGCTGAAGCCCTCTCGCAAGCCCGGCCAAAGCCGGTAATGTTATTACATTGCATTTTTAGTTCCCATTAAAGGCGTTACGTGCTCAACGATTCACGACTGTGTAGTTCGCCGAAACGTTTTGTCAGAATCAGAGAGAGAGTAGAAAAACACATTAACAAATACCAGGTTACTGAGCTAACTACCTACCTATGAATGTAGGAGAAAGCACGTGAGCTACCTACCGTATGAAACATCTGGGCATGTCAGCATAACTACATGTACATCCAGCAACAATTTCCTGGATTGACAATACTTTCCCGAGCGTGTATGACTAATCGATGAACCATAATGCGTCATAGTGATTCATCCTTGGCTCAAGTTCAAGATCTCCGATCCAAGCCATTTGGCACTGCACTGCGGACGTTTCCATTTACACAATCCCACATGACCTGTAGACCAGCCACAGCACAAACCACATTAGGAATCCCGAAACAACCGTACAACAACCTCGGCCGTCGTAGGGACATCAACTTACCGACACCTCCAGGCGGAAGCCTAGACGTGGGAAAAGTTAAACCCAAGGAAAGAAAGAAAGAAAAAAAAAAAAAGACGAACAGCGAATCCACCCACCGCAGGTGAGATTACAAAACCGGAAAGCTGTTGTTCATGCCATAGTTCAACTCCGAACATGGGCTAACTATCGTTGGTAAACGTGGACACCACTACAAAAAGCAATGACGAATATGTGCATTGGATGTGAGCATGGGTATGAAGGAGAGATGCGTTGAGGAGATTATGCATCGGAACGGGTACATGTATCCGCCGGCTAGGTTATCCAGTCCATAGGCAGTGTTTCCGGGGTGCATGAGATAGCTGTACAAGTCTTGCATTGCATGTTTGCCTCCGAGGGAGAGATCCATTCCGGTTGTTGCCGCAAGGTGTGGAGAAGTTGTTGAGGCCTCGGAAACCAAAGAAAGAAGAAGAAGAAAAAGGAAAAAGGAAAAAGTAGCGAAGGAAAAGAAAATAAAAGGCGGGGAAAGAAGTGTCCATTTCGTGCACATCAGGAGGTGGAGTCTTTTCCACATGCATGGCTTTCTCGCTCGCGTACGTAAGACAATCATGTGGCATATTTTTCTTTTTTGGCGTCCGTGATCGCCGCATCGATATGTACAATCACGTTTTTCACAGCATGATGTGTTGTCCTGATGCACCCGAGAAGAATAAAATGGGTGTGTAATGTATATGCGCGCGCACACACGCGTGTCTGGACAAGAAAGCCATCGTGGTGGAGTGGAGCCTGAGGCCAGGCGTTACAACCTCTTCCCAACCCGGGAAATTCGATCGATTGGTGGAAACCCACGGCTCTCTCGTAATAAGAATGGAGCAGCAAATCAGAAAAAGAAAAACAGGAGAGAAAAAGGCAAACAGTGCCGAGAAAAAGGAAGACGGGTCGTCTAGTGTACATGGCACATGGCGCATGGCATCCTGGCCAAAAGAGCCAAGAGGGATTCTCCCGTTGTAGGTTTTAGGTTTGCCATACCATGTCGAGTGTTTGGAACAGAGAGATTGTTATGTAGGGGGTCAGAGCTTATGGGCTCGTATCTGACGACGTTAATGGGGACCCAGAGGGTGAACGGTGCACCGAGGTGGTGGGTGACACAAAGCTTTATATCGACCTCATTCCGCAACGGCCTTCAGGATTCCTCGCCATGTATCGCGTCCTTGTACGTCACGTCCCGGAAGTATCAAGACTGGCTCTTTCTGGCTCAGACGTGAGCGCGTTTACTTTTTTTTCCATCTGTGATGTTGCAATGCAATCGGGTTCTAGAAGATGATGGATTGGACGGTGTTGTTTTTCTTTTGGGAGTGAGGGTGCGTGCATTCAAGAAAGTTAGTCGGGCAATTGTACCGACCGAACCATGGCCACGTAGCCCAGTATCATGCATGTTGCATAACCATGGTTACTCGGGTACCTTTGTTCCCTGCGTTTGATGATCGATCTGCTTTACAACGTTAGCGCTCCCAAGGCTCAAGCTAGCATCTACACGACCCGAGATCCCAATGTTTGAATCCTCGGCGGCCATTGCAATTCAACACCCTAGGCCTAGGCGACCAAAGTTTAAGGCGGGCAGTGACAGGGCCGACAGATTGCGACACCGCGCGGCGATAAAGGGAAGGGGTAGACGACGCCGCAGAGTTTCGGCATTTGAAGTGAGAAAGGGCTAGATTGTATGTGGCGGCGAACGTTGCTGCGATCCGCACCGCCATCAGATTTAGCTCAGTAGCTTAAACGAAGGTCGACTAGTGGCGCAGTAAGCATGGGCGGATAACGTATTTGGTTATTGCCACGGCCCATGGACTATAGACTAGTTTGCGACTGTACAGTTAGTCTCGGGGTTAAGAATTGGGGTGGAATGGAACCTACTGTAGCATGGCGGTGGCGACAGAAGGAGACAAATGACACTGCGTCTCTGCGGGCAGGCAGGCACAGTACAGTTGAGTTTGTCCAAAAGGGAAGGCCATAAAATGCTCGCCGTATAGCTACGTGACGGTGCAGGCGCAAGCACAGGCACAGCACAGTTGACAATATTACCTATCTTATCCTATCCTATCCTATCCCAGCCCATCCTGCGCATGAGGCAAGCAATGTGACGAGATGAGGAGGCGTTGTGATTGAGCGCCACTGCTGCCGGTTGCCATGTTGGGGTGCAGGAAGGAGGGGAGGGGACTTGAGGGGGACCTGAGGGGTACCAGACATCAACATTGAACATGGCATGGACATGGACACGGACAGTGCAGTGGCACCGCACGGACAGGCCACGCCGCAGCTGTTCGCAAACGCTTGGGCCTACATCCGTTTCCCTGGGAAAACAGAGCGGCGGAGGTTTGGTTTGGCGGGTCTCGCGTAACGAAGCAAAGGAACAAGCCCATCCCATCCAGGATCCCTCAACTAACACCCTTCTGGGAAAGAGGAGCATGATTCGTGTCGTGGTGTGTCGTGTCGTGTCGTCTTAGTTATTACCACTCACGGGGTGCTGCAGCTATACAGCTATCAATGTACCTAGGCAGGCAGTTTGTCGACCGAAGCATGTGAAGGGCTGAATGCCTGTCTGCAATTGAGTGAACCGTGGTGACACAAGGACGATTGGCAATATGCAATGCGCCTGATCCAGTGATCCGTGTCATGGCAAACACCAGAGCACATCGCGATCAAAGGGTTGCACCATCTATCTGTTGGTCCATCTTTGCATCATCCATCCATCATCTCCCCTCCCCGCGTACAAACGGCGACGCATATTCTTTGAGTCAGGGTCGCGCTAATCATCGGCCGTTGTCGCTCGTCGCCGCATTTTGGTTTTCTCGCATCTTGCCTCTCCAGGGGAAAGCCATCCTGGTTGCAGTGCACGTCTGTCGTGCAAACATGGCCATGGATGGGAGCCGAGAATATTCCAAGTACATGTATTCACTAATCGTGAGTCTGTCAATCAAAACACAATCGACTCCACAATACCTCATGCATTGACGTTACGGATCCACGTGGCAAGCGCCTCGACACTAGGTAGACTAGGTAACCAGTCTGCGGTCCGCGTCGCCGCCGTCGACGACTCTCTTCCGACTTCACCACTCCCGCTGCGCCCATCAAATCCAAACTCACCATCCATCCATCAAAATAGGACCAACCTCATTCTTCCGGGGTAAGGCTTGTGTCGCTTTGGTTCGACGCTGGAGACAGCGACCTGGGCCTTCGTACGGCCACCCACACCTCAAACTCATCGCCATGAGCGTCAGCGTCTTCCGAATCCTCACATAATGACGACTCATTGACATGCGCCGGTACGATTCGGACAAGCTCCTGCCGTTCGAATCCAGCCTTGGCGGCGATAATCGCCCCCATGGGCACGGCCGATATGCCCTTTGACGAGTCAGTTGGGTGATGCGGGTCCAAAGGAGACTGTGCCGTATTTACCACAGACACGCCTTCCAAATCGGCAAGCTGCGTACACCAGTTGACAAGTCTTGCGGCGTGTCCGCGATGCCAATATGCACTGCACTCAACCATCAGCCATGAACCTCCGAGAGTCCGACCAAGGGAGATGGGTAATGTAGCCTACGGATGCACTGCAAGGGTACTAAGTCTCATTTGACCAGCGAGATGCCTGACATCTGTGAGCCTACGCCATGGCGAAATTAAGGAGCAAAATCATTCGGATGCTACACGTTTTATTTTCTTCTTCTTGTTCAAAGTTGAATGGTTCCGTGTAACGACTCTAAACTGGATTAGAACAGGTATTAGAAACACGCACTTTGCCTTTGCGGGACCAGTCACGGCATTATACAGTCTCGACGCTTTGGGACAGACGTCGCGATCGGGGCTTTCGACTGGACTGGGTGACGATGCAGGCGCATCGGAAAGACCTTGCTTGTGTCAGCCACCCCCTCACGGGCTTCCCAACGACATTGCTGACAAGCTTACTCTCAGGCTGGAAGCGACCGGCGTAGCGCGAGCCCACGATGGAAACGCTCGACACGCCCACAATGATCTGGCCACGACTATCCAAGCTAGATGCAGGCTTGTAAGCGACAGCACTACGGAGAGCATCATACACATGCAGCCCCTCGTGGTTCTTCACATCGTCTTCGGCGACAAGAACTACACATTCAGGATCCAGGATGCTATCTCTGTACTCGCTTTTGTAGGAGAGGAGAGTGTCGTCTGGGTACTTTGCGTGGTATTTCCTCTGGTATTTAAAGGTCGGGGAATGAAAGAAGCCCGCGGCAGCCACAGTAGCAATGCGCTCAAGGTCTTGTATGGTTGCGATGCGCACCTTTTCGCACGAGGGCATGACCATGGCTGAGGGCATTTGGGTGGTGAAGGAATGAAGGAAGGAATGAATGAATGTTATGTATGGATGGATGGATGAATGGGGAGAGGGCTAGCACAAGCAGCACAGCACACTACAGGCTCGCGCAGAGGCAAAAGGGGTGGATTTTAACAAAATTGCACCGAGACGGTGTGCGACAATCTCGGGAGCTTCAGGCAATATGTACCAATACGGTTTCATCTTGTTATAACCCACGTAGGGTCTTGACGCGGATGCAGTAATAAGATGCTTCTGGGATTAGCTGCACCCCGGATATGGCAATGATGATGATGATATTACAAAGGATGAGAGGTCAGAGGGTAAAAAGGGAAGGGAGGGTGCCAAATACAGAGATAGGTTATGGCTGAGGGTGAGAAGTTGATATGATGAAAGGGAGGGTAATACTAATGGGTGCTATCAGGACGGGCTGAGTGAGAAGGGAGGAGAGGGCATGGGGAGGGAAGGGCCGATATGCATGGGGTAACGGCAAGGCGAGCGTTGGGTGGGGGCATGTAGGATGCAAATTGATGAACGGTGGACAGCTTAGTAAATCGTGAGGACACGAAGCGGTGAGGATAAGGCGGTGGTTTATTTTGTCAGGACTTAGACTGTAGTCGGTGTGGCCAGTCACGTTGCTGAGTATCAGCCATCAGCAGGGCTGGGGGGGGGTAATGCTTGGCGGTACGAATTCAGTCTCGAGTCTTGGAGAGGGCAGAGGTGAGAGGCTGAGAGGGTAGAGACCAGAGTCCAGAGACCAGAGACCAGAGACCAGAGACCAGAGCCACGAGGCATGATCCATGGCAGCGACGGGCGACGGGCGGAAAAAGGGGGGCAAGTCAGCCCTGTGTTCCTTTTCAACGAGCGAGCGAATCAGGGTCGGGGTGAGAGGGTACAGGGACATGTACCTGCCATGATGGAGCGTAGCCAGTAGAGTGCGGGGACCGTCGTTGCCATGGTCAGCAGCAGCAGCATTCATCCTTCCATTCATTCATTCAATCATTCAATCATTCATTTAATTATGCGACACGGCCGTTCTCGGTGGCCATGGCATGGTTGCACTGTACTGTACACGTATGTAGTGAGCGGGAGGTGATTTGTTTATCGGGTGCATGCATCTGTACTATGTAGACAGGTAGGCAAGACAAGACAGGACAGGACAGGACAGGGCGAGAGTCATGATGGGGGGGCCCCGGTTATGTGGGCAACCCCGGTCCCCCAGTTGAATCCACGCCCAGCCACTCTCGAGGTAGAGGCAAAAGCCTGGCCCTGAGGCATGGGCAGGGCATGAGGGCATGGGCAGAGGGCAGAGGGCAGAGCGGCGCAGAGCAGCCAAAGCGCCCCCTTCCCCCCCGTACAGTACAGTAGGTAGGTAACTACTGTAGACAGTACAGAACAGCAGCAATCGGCAGCAGCACCTGCCACTTGCCGCCCTTAGCCGCCTGTTCGCGGGACCGTAGCTCCCATGGACCATGCCATGCTCCCATCCTAGCCTACCAGGACGACAGTACATTATCATACCTCTCCATGTATCACTCTCCTAGTCTACAGCACACTACACCATCTTTGGGATCCAGACCAGCCCAGTCTCCGACCTGCCTTCGCCTGTCCTGTCCACAGGCACTCTGCACACTGTACACAAACAGCCCACCACCACTGACCGCGGTCCGCTGGCCAGCACCAGCACCAGCTCCAGCCCGGCCACCCGCCTCTCGTTTCGTCTCACCCATCCCCCATCGCCTGGCCTCTTTTGCACCTCGTCCAGCCTGACTCCTCCGTCCCTCAAACAACACACCCCACCCTCCTCACCGTCAACACCACGCCTGCTCAGAAGCCCACCCCTAAGCTGCCTGCTCTTCTGGGCTTGCCAGCCCTCGCAGCTGATGTCGTAAACCCACCCATCATCTTCACTTGTACGTCGCACCGTCTCAGTCAGCCAGCCAGCCGCACCCAGCACCCACCGACCACCGAGCACCGCACCCACCAGCCCATCTCGCCTCATCATGGCTGCCAGCTCTCAGTACCACCGAGGCGCTGCGACTGCTGGTCCTCAGGCCTCGCACTACCATCCTCTGCCCTCTCATCATGACCACCTGTACGCCAATCTGGCAACCTCATGGAATGCTCCCGCCCTCTTCTCGCGCTCCCCCGCCTCTTCCACTATCCTGCAGCGCCTGGCTTCCCCGGTTCAGCGCCCGTTCGCCGGCACCGGCGCCGGCCCCTACTTCGACTATCCCACGAACCCGGGCCCTAGCGATTACGCTAATCACAACCACCACCACCACCACCACCACCAACCCCAGCATCATGAACAGCAATCGCATCAGTCTCAACATCAACATCACCATGATCCGCACCCTCAGCACCACCAGTCCCAGCCTGCTTGGCCCGCCGACTATGCCCGCCCCCAGGAAGCTACTACCTCGGCATGGAGCGAGCCCTTGAGCAATGAATCCTTCCCCCAGCGCCACCTTTCCTACGCCGAATCCCAGGATCGCCCTACCGAGCATCCTCAAGAGGATTCCCTTTCGACCGCAGTAAATGTAAGTATCGTGTGCGAGCCCTGGCGCGCATAGTATAATGACATCCTGCTAGGAGCTTGTCACTTCCCCAGATGCCCCACTTTTCCCCCAACAAACCACCCTGAATTCGGCCCCCGTTGCACGTCTGCTCAATTATCCTAACTCGGACCTGAATCCTGCCACTTCGCATGCCCTTTCGCAACCCCTCTCTCAACCTCCCCTGAGCTGGCCCTCCGATCCCATCTCGGTCGCGTCGCCAACAGGTGCCCCTCATCCTCATCACCCTCACTCTAGCCATCATGTCAATACACTATCGTCTGCGGTTGTACTTCCAGGTCACGCTGGCTTGGACGGCCAGACATGGGAGATGCACGGTTCTGCGCCCAGCAACACTACCTCTCCTGTCTTTCATCATATCTCAGGCGCTGAACCCGCCTGGCCTCAGGTGGAACCGCAACCAGAACAACTGGAGTACATGAGCCAGCACCACCCTTCCATTTCTCAGCCCCATCCAAATTACCCCACATCTCGTGAAAATAGGGGGCGAGGGGCAGCTCCCAAGAAGGCTCTAGCGAGAGTTCCCGCCGCATTTGTGGAGCGACAAGAAAAGAATAAGGTCTCCAAACGAAAAGGGCCACTACCCGAAGCCAGCCGCCAAAAGACCCACCAGATGCGCAAAGACAAGAACACGTGTCTTCGCTGCAGGTTTTACAAGTCTGGGGTAAGTTCATCCTTTCCAAAAACGCCTTGTTTTTTTTTTTGACTGACGGCTCCAAGTGTGACGTTGGCGAACCCTGCCAAAAATGCTTGAAAACGGAAGGAAATGCAAGATCCTTCAAGCTCCCTTGCATCAGAGAGCGCCTGGAGGACGCGAGCCTGGTGCGCCATTGTAAGCCACCCTTTATTCACTTCCTTCAAGACCATGCTTATTAAATCAACAGGTAACGGCCGCTCGAACCAAGAAGAAGGCGAATTTCTCGTCTACGACTGGCTTCCCGATTGCCAGTTGTACGACATGGAAATCATCTGGAATCTTCCGGGATATGGTCCAATCTCTAACGTTCAGCCCATGCGCATTACGTTCCGCCAGTATCATCCCCAACGGCCTTATTTGGATACTGCGACAAACGTGTGGAGCAATACGGACGGTCAGATCAAAGTGATTGAGCAGCCACCGTATGCAGTTTATGACACAGCAAGCCTCATTCCCCTCTTTGAGAGATATTTCTCTCAGCTGCAACCTGCGCTTGAGAACTGGATCTTCGATCGTGTCCGCCACGACGAGGTCGCCTTGCTCACATACAATGAAGTGATGCGTGTGCGAGCCAAGCAGTCATCGGAAACCAAAGGATTACTTGATCTGGTCATGCGTATCCAGTGCCTCTCCGTGGTCTCGCAAGGTTACGGAACTGTGTGGACCAATAACATACCCGGAATTCAAGAGGTGGATTTTGGGAAAATGGGCCGTAGTTCATACGAGGCGTACGATCGGTCATCGCGCGACCGCCCACTGCCTGGTGCCATCAACCACCAAATGGATGTGGCTGCCTTGAAGTATCTCAAGAAGCTGGAACGCCTTTGTGTCAAGGAGCTCTCTGCTCAAATGTTCAAGTCCAAGATCAAACCTTGGTACGAGCTTTTCCTAGCTCTCTATGTCCTTTTCTGGAACATGGAGTACATTCATCGTGGTGCGAACAGGTACATCATCTCCAAAAATGGCACGGTAAGTGGACTCTCCCATCAGACCCGGGAATAACGGAAAGCTGACGTTGGCGTAGGCCATTCACACTCAAGTCAGCAGCGTCGTCTCCACACAAATCAAAAAGTGGGACTTTGCTTTCCAAGTGGTCATCCACCATTGGATCGCCGTGTTGCGGGGCTACATGCCCTTCAAGCTGGCACGTGAAAATCCCGAAGAGTTGCGGGAAAAGGGCCACCTCGACGCGGAGGGGTTTGAGTATGTGGTGAAAGTGGCCAATATCATTGATCAAATCGGGTTTGGTAAGCTGCCATCCTTTTGCCCATACGTTGTCACGTCACTCATCGTTTCAGGTCAATCCACATCCCCTTACATTGGCCAGCCCTCGACGTATAATTCACTCTCTAGCGAATGGATTAAAACTCTTTTCAAGGAAGCTGGCGCTTAGTCCTTCCGCGAGATGTTGGCACTTTCTTCAATCGTCTCTCTTTCATTCTTCCTTCATCTTCTCATCTGCCATCTTCTGTATGTTTATAGTTCTGTTACATACCCCCTGAGCGGCCTTTTTTTTCAATGGTTAAAAAGCGTGGGAGGAAATCTCTGTCTCTTGTAGCGACTTATATCTTTCGGACTTTATTTATTTTCTTTCTCTTCATTCATTGTCTCCTACTGATTCAGGCTATCTGGTAGAGTAGGTATGGTGTTTGCGTGCTGGGCATTTAATCTAACCGACCCTACCCCAAAGGTTGAGGAATTGGAATTTGCAAACAAAAAGGTACAGGAGACGCGTGAATTGACACCAAACACCATAGCAATGACCTCTGATAAATGACCAATTTCTGCCTGCGCTTTCAACTTGAAATGAAAAGTCAATGAAAGTTACCAACACATCAATGATAATTACAAACATCAATCCTAGCACATGCGCATGCGAACCAACCTCCCTTTTTTTTTTCTTCAACCATGGCTCTCACGGCCAGAAATCTTGCGCCACGGGTCCAAGTCAAGGATGGGAATATTCTGTTCGCGACCGGGAGCGAATGGGTCGTCGAAATTGGACTTGAACGAAGCCGGCTTGTCCCATGCCATGGTGGGGTCTCGGAGGAACATGCGGAGCAAATGACGTGAGCTGCGCTCGCCTGTAGTGCCATAGGCGGACCGGGCGTGAAGTATGCTGAGGTTATTGACAAACTGGACATCACCCTTGCGGCGGTGGAGTTTGGTGGCGAAGCGCTTGGCAAGCGCTTCGACGGCGGCAAGAGCGTGTAGCTGTTGCGCGGTCAGGTTGGGCATACTGGGGTCCCTCTGGATCCGCGGACTTCCAAGGAGTGGGGCCTTGACGAGCTGGCAGATGGGCTTGCTTCCTTTGGCGAAGAAGAGTGTGGGACCGAGCTCGAGGTATGGGTCACGATCCCTATAATCGTACGTCAATTTTCGCGTTCTCTCTTTCTTGTCATTTCTCCCCCTTTCTGAACTCATGCCCTCTGTGAGGCCCACGCATAATCCATTTGTGATGAATCAAACATGAACGGGGGCGTCAACACAGGAAACCACTCACTTTTGCTTCAGCTCGAAAGGCCAGCTGGGTTCGGCCATGGTCTCGAGCACCTGAGGGTCCCTTTCTAGCAGCTCATTGTAGATTCTCCAAAAGGAAGTGAAGTACTGCTCGCCGCCGCAGTCAACACCGCCGTCGTCGCGGACATGCAAGGCCAGAATATCGCCCGAAAAACGATCGCTGTGGAAGTCCATAGCCGACGTGATCTTGGACCCGGCGAGCCCGATATCTTTGGCCCAGTGAGGTACCGCGTCGTGCGTGGCATCACGGACGTGGCCTAGAAGGACAGTCGATTTAGCCAGCGAAGGGAATTGAGGGAGGGGTGCCGGATTTGCGTTTGATTGGAGTTTTGAAAGACTTACTGAGGGTTTGATTGGCGTAGGAATCGGTGGCACGCAGGCCGGCCACGTACGAACATATTCCAGCGAAAGCAATGACGGCCTCTTCGTCGTTGAACCGTGCCGTATCCAGACCCCGGAGGACAGAGATGCCAGTGCCTTGGTGAAGTTCGCTGCTGATAGCTGATAGTTTGCTGGCTAATTCGCTGTTGAGCGGGAATGTAGTCTTGCTGATGGCGCTTCGCGGGAGACCCGTCACTGAGGTGTCATGTTAGTGACGATGTTGGGGTCGCGAGCTCCGTGTGGCATAGTTCTTGCACTAGCCTTCCCAAGGTGGAAAGACGTCACTGCCGTATGCAGAGAAAGGCAATGGGATAGAAAGCGACAACAGGGAAGGGGCGAGTAACGGCCTGGCGAGAGGAGCGGAAGGTTTGTAACTTACACTTGAAGTGGATGACTGCAGCGCGGACATTTTGAACTTCGGAAGGACGCAAGTTGATAATGTACTTTGCTGGATCCAACTCGTCGCCCTCCCAGACCATCGGGCCAGCTACGGCAGGGGCGAGTGTGTCTGGAATGGTGTGGGTGGTAGCATTGCTCTGCAGACTCTCTACAGAGGATCTGGCGCTAAGGACTGACTTTGGCATTGTGGGATCGTCTTCTACAATGCCGACAACGAGAAGGGTATTTGCAATGACCTGTATTGTTATGCGTGGATGAATGCAAGTGTATGAGTGTGGATGAATGTATGTGCAGTTGAGCTGTTGGCCTGGCTGTGTTGCTGACAATGAGTCACGAAAGGAGAGGGATAAAAGGAAAAGAGAGATTCTGTGGGTTGGTGAAGTCGATCCGGTCAGAGGTTGAGTCTGGAGCTGGGGCGTGGCTTATATACATGTATGGCATAGTACAGACACTATTACATTTTAATATCCCCAGCAGTGCTCAGCGACCGGAACATTGCCCACAACGACGTGTCGACGCGTCTTCCTCAGATCTGAGCTGACACGCCGTCCGCCGACACCTGATTGAGCCGCAGACCCATATCTAACAATGTCCATGTATGTTAGCAAGACCCGGCGAATGGCGGCCAAGAGACGGGTTCCCGTTGCAACACCGAAATATACCGTTACTGGGTCTGTGGTCGTATTCAATCAAACCAGGCCGTTTCGGAATGCCTGTCCCGCCATTATCGTCCGCTAGGGTCCTTTTTTTTCTTTTCTTTCTTCTAGCGGTGCCATGTAGGCGATAGCAAACCGTTTCGTTTGCTGGGATTTGTTGTGCCTTACCTTCGGGCCCCAGGTCTTCCATAAGCGCCTGCGCGACCTTGTTGGGGACGATTGTTTCCATCAAAGTGTTGGTTTCGCCACGCTGGTTAGGCGCAATCCAGCCAGTCACCCAAAATAACGACAACCGTGCCGTGTGCAAAACTCAGTTAATCGGTGCGCTTCGCCGTGCGAAGCAGGCACATGTTTGCGAGCACAGGGAGGGTACAAGGCAATCACTTGAAGATGATCGCGCAGGCATGCAGATCCCCAGCTCTGCTCAGAATCATGACGGTGTGCTGGGAGGGAGGGAGGGATGATGGGAGGGGAGGGGTAAGGGACTAGAAGGGGTAGAATTGCTTCGTTTGGGACTTGGCTGGTTCGATCTGTAATGTTCCTTCCTGACCATCTGAACACGCAGCCATGGGTTCAGGGCCCTGCCACCGATGCGATGCACCACCAGCGTAGGCGCATCAATGGAATGATTCCTTCGGCTTTGGACTTGGCTCGGATCTTCATCAGCCCTACGGTCCTTTGACAGTGAATACCGCGTTTGACAGAATACCAAGTGGGTACCATTCTCAGAATGTTCCCGAAGTAGCAACCCCGCAGCATAAGCTTTGCAGATACCTGCAGTAGGGCCGCTCCCTCACCGCGAGTGAGTTATATTAGGGGGTGGTCAGATCGCCTGCACAGTTGGGAAGGCGGAGGAGGCGGTGGGAGTAACTTGGGATCAATATCAAGTCGTCCTTTTGTTGCGCTACACGTCCCCTGCACATGCAGCTGCTTGCATTATGATTGCAGGCACTTGCAGAGAACCTCGAATCGGTACTTCGGTTACTCGCTGTATCCCACGTGGGGTCTCCAGCTCTATATCAACCGTGAATCTACGAGTCGAGTCGCCTCCAAAGGACGCCATGTATAACGTAGCCGGTGCAAGGGGAATTTTTTCCGCGGCGCGGCTGTCCTTGTCCAAGTTGGGGAACAAAGTCAACGTTACATGTAGTGGGCGAGGTGGACCAGGTGGACGGAGGAGCCATTGTTCCCACCCACGTACATAATCTCAGCACTATTCCGGGCTCTAAGCATAGCATTATTGTACATGTAGCAAAGCATGGCATAGCATCACCGCACCTTGTTCCAATAGCTCCATTGTGGAAAAGTTGGCCCGGAAAATGAGGCGAATCCTCGTAGGCGGATACGTAGGGTAAGTCCAAAGTGAGACTGGGCGTATCCTGATGCTTACTGAACATGCTTACAGCTTAGTCCAGAGGGAGTCCCGACTTCCATGACGCGCTTTGAAATTCGGGGACTTGGGCAGGGCAGATAGTCATGAGGAGGGCGTGCTGCAGAGCGAGTGCAAACTCGGACTGACTGCAGGGCAAGTGGAGTGGAGTCAGTGGACCCCCTGGAACGTGGCTCTAGCGCGCCCTGGTTGCGCAATTGCAGGCGAAGCGATGTCATGCAGCCCATGGACTTTTCGAGTGACTTGTTGCAGCCCCGGCACTTTGAGCCGCCCCCGAGTACATCCCATCTAGTGTAGTGTACTCTGGCTTGCAATGTCTCCATGTCCTACATGTATCCAGGTGGCGTTAGATATACGCCCGCCAGCCTCGCCTGCTTGCCTCAAGTTGCAATTAAGGTTCTGACGAGGATGGGCTGGGCCAAAAGTGTAATGTTTCAAAACCCCGTCCACGCCTCCTCGAAGCGCCGACTGGCACTCGGATGGGCTATGAAAGGTACAGTGTGCGGCACGGGTGCGGCCTTGGTCAGCGGGCGGAAAGGGAGCGGGAGGATGTCTTGTGTCCCATGTATCTATCTTCTTGGGTGTTGTCGTCAGCGCTCGCAACACCAGAGGTCCAGGACAGGACAGGACAGGACAAGACAGGAAAGGAAAGGGCAGACAGGGATCTAGTTGCAAGTTCCCTATGCAGCCTAGCGACCGGTGGGCCCTTTGCGAAGCACACAGCAGAGAACAGAGAGCAGATAGATGATTGCCAGCAACCACCATCTCAGACGAGGTGGCACCACATGGCTAAACGTCTAAACACGATGCTTGCTGTGCCTCATCACATGTCCACCTCCTTGGCGACCTCGAGGATCCATCGTCGTTGGAATATCGCGATGCCCTGCAGAATATCACAGACCACAGGACGCAGCAGAGTGCAGATCGGCCAGGATAAGAGTGGTAGCGTGCGACAGTACAGTGCTGTACATGGCTGCTTGCGTAACAACCAGCGTCCATATCCACGACTTATTAGAAGCATCTTGCGTCCGTGTCCAGCCAGGCTTGATCTTGGGGAGCTTAACTATACGAGCCCCTCTTCCCCGCTCGCTCGGATGTCGTCGACGCTTGTTCCGCCTTTTGGGACACTGTCGCCTTCCTCCTCCTCTAGCATCCCTACTAGACGGACATGGTTTGGCGAAGGCAATACATAGTCGACGAGAAACAGCTAGGATAGCTTATCGACCGCCCGGACGGCGGATGCCACGGGTGTGCTGGTCTCAGACGGTCGGGTCTTGTTCTTTGCTGTTCCATGAGGATCGCTTACCTTATCGAGCTGGCCAGAATAGAGCATGGCATGGCTAGTTCATACAATCAGGTGCTAAGGTTAGTTAATGCCCGTTCGCGGGGCGGGACTCGATTCGAGCAGGCGACAATTTGCAAGGAACAGCAAGAGGGTCCTACAGTATTTTGCTCCCAGTCAGAGTCAGGCCTGCTGCATGCGCCCAGGCTTGCGATGCAGCTGAAGGGGAGGCAGTTCTTCCAAGCGTAACCCGAACCCTGTACGGGCCAACGCGCGCGGTGACTGTATGGTGTCGGAAGTCATGGCCGCATGGGATGACCAACATAGGAGGCATGCCCTCTACAAATCTCGGTGCATCTCAACACGGCGGCATCCAGCGGAGGTGCTGAAACGGTTGTGAAGACACTCTGCACACTAGAGCCGAAGCGGGCCGAGAAGGTGGAAGTGAAGAGATTGAAACAAGCTGAGGTCCCGAGCGGCACACTCCCCTCGATAAGTTGCCGTGGTTCGAGTGAGACCATCACGTCCAGTGTGTTTGCCTAGACACTAGGTAAGACGGGTTCCATGTACATTGGTGGGTTCGTATGTAGGTATGGATCATGCATGCACGTGATGCTCTGGCATACGTTAGTCTAAGTAAGTACCTAAGTGGGCACACAGGTATACATCCATTGTACCTATCATGTACGTAGATGTATGTCGCAGAAGCAGAGTCGTTCTTCGCGTAAATAGGTGCTCGTACTTGGCTGATTGTATCCATGCCCTTGACATGGTGCGCACTGGCCGTGATCGCGCTGGGGGCGCTTCAAGGCTCCAGGAGGAAAAAAAAAAGAGGAACTCTGACCACATCTTGTCTACTGTATGTCGCCATCCACGAAGGCGCGTTTACCGCTTCTAATCTGCGTCAGCCAGCCGTGCCCTTGGATGGACTCGATGCTTTGTCGGATTCTCGCATTCGCGCTCCCTTTCCGCAACGGGCGTGCAATGCAGTTGCAGGATTTGATATGGTGTGTGTACCTACTGACATCAATACATGTACGGAATTAACAGGCAAAAGATTATACGAGCCAGATTGGGCCAATGGGTGGAGAGATGAGTCCAAGTACGGTACGGTTACTTGGGTCTAGTGCGGATTACGTAACACGCGCTCGCGTTCCGCTCCGTCCGTTTCCAGGCAGTCATGTTCATGCCCGCCCAGCGTGTACTGACTGCACTGTATACTATAGCGACAACATCCCAAGACCCCAAGACTCAAGGCATTACAGCCTCACCGCCTGCGACCATCATGCTGTGGCGTCCGGAGCGATCACTTCTTCACCGGTCTCATGGGTAGTTGCGCACATACCGTACAACATTCGTAAGAGGCTTACCACGCGCTTTAACTATGTGCATCTTCTGATCGGTCAAGGCTCCATTTTGACTAGTGTCTGAAGTTTACCGCAACTTCTTCTCATCCTGCACACCCTCAATCAATCCAAAGCCAACTGCGCAATCCAGAGTTCACTTGGTTATCGCAGTCGAGACGGCCAGATTACGACAGCCATCCGTTTCCATGTCGCTTTCCCTCTGCACTACATCAAATTGGGCGAAAAGTACGTTGATCGGACCTCCCGAGATAAGCCCGCACCACTCTGGCCGGGGTTCTTGGCCCAGAATACCATGGTCAAAGAGGCCTAATGTCGGGGCCATGGCCATCGTGACATCTTCCACCTCCCGATGCAGAACGATCGAGTACCACCCCCCGCAATTGGCCTCTCGTTCACGTGGAGCCGTTGAAGGTCCGTCACCGTACAGCATCGTGCATTCGCCCGTCACCGCAACTTTGAGCGAAAGCAAGACAGACTGCAGCTGTGTTGCGTAATTCCAAACGATTCCCATCTGCAAGGCTTGTCAGACTACTGAATGACTTTCACGTTGCATGTTGTTGCATGTCAGACTAGTCCAGACTAGCCCAGGCGCTCACTCAGCCCTATGGAGCTCGGGCGAGAGAATCATCCCGAAAGTATCCCCGATACCCGCGCAACGCGCTATGGCATCTGCAGACTGCAACACTGCTTCCCTCCGATCACTCCAGTCATCTCTGTTTCCAGTTACCTAAGGCCTACTGGGGCCCAGGGCGGTGTGCTCATTTAACATCTACACGCGCCAAGTGGGGTTTAATGTGTACAAAGATCACCGTCAGGCCACTTGTAAGCACTTGATCATGGACTAATCGCTTATGCTACTGTACTAGCATTGGAGCCTGAGTCACATCTTGGAACACGCGAGCTCGAGAAGAAAATTTCCACAGTAACCATGGTTTGTTTGAGCGCAAAGAATATGTAGTGACATGGTGCAGTAATCACGCACAAGACAGTGCTACCTACAGTATTCGTTGTGTATTCTGTAATCACCATCGGAGAATCAGGCCTATTGCTGAAGGACAACACATGTGTGCGCCCGAATGACACAATGGTCAATCGTCCCAGGTCATACTTGAGATACTGCCGCATGATACGTTGCCATTTCACTCATAGCCGAAAACGTATCCAAATATTGTAATTTCACTTGAAAACAGCACGTTCGTAACGGAACAGGTATACTACATTCAGGAGCCGAAGGGTGCCAATCAGGACCTATCCAAGTTGCGTATCACAAACCCAAACACCGAGATGCGATTGAATCATGTCCCAGCACACTGCACTGCACTGCACTGCAAGCTTTTGGTGCACCAACCAAGACGGACTCAAAATGCATCCAGCCTCACGTTCCACGGTCCCTATCTTGCAGCTGGCCAAGGACTAATCCCTCTTCCCCGGGGAAGGAAGGGGAGGGCAGGCTACTATCCCAACCCCACGGACGACATCCCTACTTCAGATCGGGCAAGCGAATACAGAAGGAGGTTTCCCGTCGCCATCTATTCTTGGGCTCGGCAGTCGGCAAAAACCAGAGACCTGCTCTGTGACCACCAGGGATTGCTGACAGCTTGAAGACAGACAGACGACGCCGCCGCCGCCTCACAAGGCTCCATCCATCCTGTATAGTGCTAGTTAGTTGGTGGGCGTCTAGTGGCGCGTTGGTCCGATGCCCGAGCCCCGAATCCAACCCAATAATCTGCGGCGGCTCTCCGACCGGGAAACTGCTTCCTTCCTGCCCTCGAGGGCGGCTCACCCTAACGGCCCGACCCGGCCTCAGACCCCACGGCCACTGGCGCGCATGCACTCGCTCGCATGTATGTATGTGCTTGGGCGGCGCGGCGGCAGCGGGCGCGCGCGTACCTGACCCAAATCAACCCAACCTGGTCCGAGCAAACCCTTCTTCCAGCGTTGCGTTGCTGTGCTGTCAGAACTCGAGGATGGATGGCACCCTGTGTCTGCTGATAGGCCCAGTCTCACACCTTCGTAAAATGCGCCTGCAGCGGGCGTGGTTCAAGGACATGGTCTACCCGGTTGTGGTGGCCGATGATACAATCCAGTTGTAATCCATCCCTGTGAACCGTTGTCCTCGTATCTGCACCGGAGCTTTTCTCCAGAATGCTCCAGTATCTTTATCCCCATTGCGCGGCTTGCATTTGCCTCTTGCAGAATCTCGCCTCGACTTCCCGTTACCACCGTATTGGGTGCTAGACTTGACGGGCGATTTTTTTTCTCCTTTGCGATTGACTACAGGGTCTGTGTTGATCATCTTGGCAAAATCCTCCTCGTCGTTTCCTAGTGACATGTCTCTTTTAAATGTGTGGGAGGTGCCAATAGTGTATACCCACACAAGAGGTTTCTTAGCTCGGACACGATTAGGGGTGCTTATTCTTAATACCGTCAGCATGGTGGTTTTGTGGTGTAGGTGGCCGGCCTGTTTGTACCTATTTATTTATATTTTTGTAGAGGTAGGGCTCATCTGTCAAACGATCTGCCAAACAATTACTAGAAGAAACAATTTATATCACTCTGATCAGAGTAGCTGCAACTAAGATGAATTCGTGGATTGTGCGGCGGTCATTAGGCACTGATGGTAGTGTAAAGTGTCAGCGAGCAACAGATATCGCTCGATTCTTTCGATTATGGCAGGTTCAACGATCATCAACAACAACACCCTCTTGATTGTATGTCTAATCTCGCGTCGGTATCATGCAATGCTTGTCGCCTGAGTTTGTATGGGAAATGTTTGCACCGCCACAGGAGGAGAAAGCTAGGACGTCTTCTCTTACTTATTTTCAAGTAATAGGCAAATGACGTATCGACTATATAGAAGCGTTTAGTAGCCTGCAGAATCTTTGCCGCTTTGCGTGGTCTTGGCATCAAAATAGTAAAATAAAAGTTGGTCTGTCCGCCGTCGCCAACCTCCTCCTCCTCCTCTTACTACCACCACCTGCTCGTCACTCAACCTCCACCTCTGCTCCCTTTTGTTTGTTACTATATCAAGCCCGTTCAAGATGACCTCTAATTCCAGCGGGGCTGCTACGCCCGCATCCATCGATCCGGACACTGTGACGACAAGTTCTCTTGAAGCCCTCCAATCGAATGATCAGCGCAAAGTAATGGATATTGTCGATAAACTGCGTCGAACCGGTCTCAACGGAATTGTGGAATTGCCTCAACTCGTCGTCTGTGGTGACCAGTCTTCAGGCAAGAGCTCTGTCCTTGAAGCGATCACCGAAATCCCATTCCCGCGCAAGGAGAATTTGTGCACGCGGTTCGCGACTGAAATCATTCTTCGGCGATCTCACCTCTCCATTATCTCAGTCTCGATCACACCAGACAAACTACGGCCAAAAACAGAACAAGACACGTTGAAATCATTCCAAAAATCGATTGCAGACTTCAGTCAACTACCTGTGATCATCGAAGAAGCTACAGAGGCAATGGGTCTTGGAGCGGTCGGTAACTCTCGAGCATTCTCACGCGATGTATTGTCTATCCAAATTGATGGGCCGGCTAGACCTCAACTGACACTGGTCGACCTCCCCGGCCTTATCCACTCAACAAACAAAGCCCAGACTGAGGCCGGCAAGGAACTGATTCTCGACCTTGTCAAAGAATACATGAAAAATGAGCGGACAATCATATTAGCTGTCGTGAGCGCCAAGAACGACTACGCCAATCAGATCGTTTTAGATCATGCTCGTAAAGCCGATGGCAAAGGCAACCGCACACTGGGCATCATCACAAAGCCTGACTATCTTCGCGAAGGTTCACAAAACGAGCTCGATTGGATAGAACTTGCCCAAAATAAGAACATCAACCTCAAAAATGGCTGGCATATGCTGAAGAATCGTGGAGAGGATCAAGGAGACTTTACCTTTCGCCAGCGGAATGAAGAGGAGGCCCTGTTTTTCAGCAAAGGGATATATGCCAACCTTCCTCGCGAGTTCGTCGGTATTGATTCGCTTCGTGAGCGCTTGAGTAAGCTTCTGCTCAACCATTTAATCAAGGAGCTTCCCTCTTTGAAACGGGAGATGGATAGCAAGCTTCGAGAGACGTATGAAGCCATTGATGAGTTAGGAGAGAGTCGGTCGACTTTTGAAGAGCAGCGTCGGGAATTGATGAAAGTCTCGATGCAGTTTCACGGCATCCTTAAAGCTGCTATCAGCGGCTTTTATGAGGGTACTTTCTTCGGAGCTGTGGGGCTGGAAAAGGGCATGGAATCGCCTGAGAACATTCGTCGTTTCCGTGCGGTTGCCCAGCATCTCAATCTCAAGTTTGCTAGGGACATGCGTCTTCTAGGGCACAAATTCGCGATTGGTTCTAGTCCTGGCGAGAAAGATGAAGGTACGGGGGGTGAAGAGTCTTCGGATAAGGAAACCAGCGAGGATGATCCCACTTCCTTATTTCTCCCTTCCCCCAAAACTCTGTCCCGGGAAGGCGCTATTGCTTGGGTTAAGAAGACGCTGGTGCGCACGCGTGGTTATGAGTTGCCTGGCACCTTCCAACCCATGCTAATCAGCCAGCTCTTCTGGGAGCAATCTCAGCCATGGGAAATTCTCGCACAGGAACATGTTCGGCAGGTTTCGCAGGCATCTAAAGATTTCATATACGCTGCACTCAAGCATGCGGCCCCTAAAGAATTCGTCGATAGACTTGCGGGCTTGAATGTTGACGCGGCTCTCCAAAACTTACTCGATGACGCCAAGGAAGAGTTGAAGAAGCTAGTGAAGGACAAGTCTCGTCATCCCATGACATACAATCGTCAGTTCCCCGATATTGATTACATTTTGTCCCAATTTTATTGACTCAATCCATAGACTACTTCACAACTACGATCCAGAAGCAGCGGTCCCAGAAATATCAACAGGCGAGCAAAGACGCACTCAAGGCTGCTAGTAGCACAACTTATGATCGAAACCAAGTTCTTCGTACGGTTCACGATTCTGCAAAGGCAGAAAAAGCCATGGCGACTTTCATCGAGCAAGACATGGACACATTCAGCGCTCAAGAAGCCCTTGAAAACCAACGCGCCTACTACAAAGACGAGCTTAAGTACTTCATCAACGCTGTCTGCAAGACGGTCATTGAGCGCCACCTCGTGGAGCCCTTGCCCGACGTCATCCTCTCGCCGCTCGTCGTGGACAACATGACGGAGCAACAGATCAGCTACGTCGCGGCCGAGCCTCATGAGACTACACAGCAGCGCGCCTTCCTCGAGCATCGCAAGGCTATGTTGGAGAAAGGCTTGGATACTTTCAGGGAGGCTATGGGTGGTTTGCGGCGTTAGGCTTTTTGGGGGGTGAGGATCTTGTCGGAGGGAATGATGATGGGTTTCTTTTCTTTGATACCACACGCTTCTCTCTCTTCCGCTTTGAAATAACCAGCGCATAATCATGGCATGCATCACCAATTTGGGTATTCAAATAGCTTTGTCTATCACGTAGAATCTCGATTTGATTCGGGTTTCGCGTTAAGTAGGTAATCAAATGTGATCCTTCTCCTCAATCATGAACCGTTCCTCCCTTGTAATGTGTAAAATTGGCAACGATAGCGGTGATGAACATCACCATCATCATCATCATCACCACCACCGCAAAAATCCCCATTAAAAACCAAAATTTGCTTCTCAAACCATGTTGATAGATAACTGTACGTAATTCTCCCAAATTAAACCAAAACAACATGTTCTCGTCATCGGAAAGGGTAGTCATGCCTGTTCATCACCCAGTAACACTACTAGGTATGTATCCCCTACCCAGACCAAGAAAAGAGTCATATCAACCCCGCTCCAATAGTATAAAAATTGTCATCAGAAAAATCCCAACCACCACTCGCCAACGCAAACATGCTCTTCTAAGATGAGAAATTTTTTCTTTTCTTTCCCAACCCCAAAACATTTCACAAATTCGAAATTCCGCAGCAGCGAGCGGCAGAAACATAAATCTTGTTCAAAACCTTCTATAACATAACATGACCTCCCTCCATACGCGATTACATGTGTGTGTAGCTTTTCCCAGCATGCCACTCCTGGGTTGGAAAGGCTCGGACCAATTTCTGAAATTTACAATTTTTTCCAGATGTTTCCATATGACTGGATCGAACGTGTCTTTTGGTATATTGTACACGAGCTGTTGTAAGTGATGTTTCATATTGTCATCCTCGCATAGGTCTGGTTGGGTGTGCTTTTCGAAACAGACTAGGACAAGATTCCATGGATGAAGTGCGTGACCGCTTGGTTGTTTATGAAGTCAGAGCAACACCTCCGAAATGTTGAATTTAAATTGGGAAATTGGACATAAAACCGGTTTTCAGATGTTCTTTTTTTATTTAATTCTTTCATCGTTATTTTCATCTTATTCAAAACATTTGGTGTATACTATCAAAACGGAGGACCACAAAAAATTCCATGCGCAAGACCCAGCAACACCTCCGAAATTGTGGATTCATATTCAGAAATTAAACATAGAACTAACAATCCTTGTCATTTATTTAATTAATTACTTATCCAATGTCAATATTTTATTTAAAATTCACACTCCTCAACATCTAAGTCAACCTCAAATCGTTTTTGGCTCATGCTTCTCTTGTTCGTTCCGTTTTCGAGAGAAATTTATATCCTAAGAGACACACTTCTTCCTCTCCTTCTCATGTATCTTGTATTCACTGGTTTTCTAGAATGTTCATTGTCTGCTCTTATTTTCCACAATTTATAATCTTTGTAGCTCTTTGTAAATATGTATAATGTTCAAAAACACGGGGAAACAGCACACATAAGGATGCCGCACGATTGATTGAGCTGCTTATTACATGTATGATATGCAAGCCACTTGTAACGACATATATATTGCGGAACCGAAGACATGCTTGTGGTTCTTGTACTGCGTTGATACCGCTGGTAATTTGATTACTACTGCGAAAAAAAATTGACCTATTTTTATATATCGCGAAACCTCCACATGATATGATAGAATTATAGATTTTGATTTTAAATAAGAAAATTGTTTATATATCGAAACAGGGAGGGCACAAAATCCATGTGCATTTGGATTAGGGGATTGTTTATGAAGTCAGAGCAACACCTCCGAAATTTTAAATTAAAATTAAGAAATTAGACATCGTCAGATTTTGTCCTTGATTTTTTTCCTTTTCTTTTCCTTCTTTCTTTCTATACAAAAATTCACACTCTTCAAACATACCGTATGGCGAACGAAGGTTCGCAATTCATGCATTTCCGCTTCGATGCATTTTCAAGAGAAATTAATATCGTGAAGGGCACATTCTCATATGGATAGCAACCTTTGAGCATTCTTGCTATTTAAGTCCGAGTTTTGGACGCTCCCAAATCTTTCCACATGTGTATACTTCTCATAAAAATGGGGACATTAGACCGAATTGTGAGGTGGGCTTGATTTGCCTACTTGCTACATAGGCGGCAAGCAAACCCGTTTGTAATGACATTTATATCGCGAAAGCTCCGCATCATATGATAGAATCACAGATTCCAAATTTAAACAAAATTTTTGTGTATTCGAAACGCAGGACCACAGATTCCATGATGTGCTTTTTCACATGTTTTTTTTATCAAGACACAGCGACGCCTCGGGGCATTTTTTTTCGTAAGTTGATATTAAAAAAAAAAAAAAAAACATATTCTTAAAATCAAAACTTTCCAAACATAAGACCGAAAGTCCGAAAGTTCTGGACTCATGTTTGCTGCACCTGCGAGATTTTCCGAGAGAAATTCATATAGTGATAGACACATGTCTATTGTCAGACTGAAGAACGCGGCAACATTCGTCGTAAATCTTCAAATTTCTAATGTAAAAAATTATATTTAGATTGCGCAAAGGGGTCCAGGCATCGAAAATTTTTGACAATGATTTTAAGCTCGTTTCTCATGATGCAACTTCATCAGCCCCTGTCATCGACGCATCCGCGCCGGCTTTGCCGTCACTGCGCTTCTTGGACTCCTCATCGTTGCTCTTCTTCTTCGGCTCTTCCTCCACCTTCTTGGCCTCATCCTCGGCCTTCTTCACTTGACAAAATAGAATGTAGGCAAAAAGCGTATACCTAGATATTACATTGATCTCTCCCTACATTTGACCACGTGGCTAACATTGCCGCAACTTTCCACAACTCTACACATTTCTTACTGGTGGCATCATGAAGTGCTCGGTCAACCAAAAAAAAATTATGAGAACAGGAAAGGCCGCTCCGCCATATCTGGCTTTTTTCTAAACCTTGGTCGAATTCAAATCATGAAATAACTGAAAAGGACAGGTTGGTAGGCATTTGTGAGGGGTGATTTTCAAAAACTCCCGCCCGTCACAAACAAAATGATTCAAATTTTGAAATTTCGTTTTCCACATATATTCTCGTGAACATGATTTTTTGAGATTTTTATGGCGGCAGACAGACGCAGAACAGGCATATAGAGCCAGGCTGCCATCGTTTTGACCGTTAGAAGAGAAATTTGGTAAAAATTAATATCGAACCACTCATGGCATATGATTTCGTGTAATTTTCTTGTTTGGTCGGCGCAGGCAGAGTGCCGCGAACAAAAACATGCAAGTTGAATATATCTTTTTGGGAATAAAAACATGGTCTTTGATTTTTGAAAAAATATCTCGAAGAACGCGCAGTGTGAAGAAGAGAAGAAGACGAAGTTGCAGCGCCGTAGAGGAGGTATTTATACCTCACCAACATGCTCATGGTCACATGTCTTCTCGTCGCACGTGCACATTTGTGTAAGGCGTGAAGTCAGGATCGTGTTTCACAGCTAAGATATGATTGGAGATGAAGAGATGTGGGTTTCTTCGAGTAACGGTAGGCTGGACTTGACAGGGCTCTCAGAAGCCAATGGAAGTTAGACTTAGACACGGCAGATTTTTCCATACTCTACGTAAGAAAGCTGGTAGTTTTTATAATATATTTTTATGAATATATATCATATATTCTACAACGCTAGGAGTATTTAAATAGTAATAGAGCTATAGTATCGAGAGGTTATAGAGTATGTTACGTTATATTATCTTATTTTTCTTGAGTACAACTTCTAGTGTCGTCTAAGAGACAGGGGATGCTAAGATGATACTTGGTACTTCGCGTCGATGGAGCAACGTGCGCTAGAGCGTGCTCGAGTAGTGTGGGTGGCTGGATGGGAAATTACGGGATCTAATCGTCAGAAAATAAAGTAGCAAGCGTGTTTGGGGTACGAAGTATGTGCGCGAGAGATCGTCATCGTGATTTTATTTGACCGCATGCACGCATATGTTGACACTGTTACATACATTTCACGAAAAGATAGACAGCGGCACCGTTGCATCCTTGTCGAGGATCTAGAGTGAGTTTTCTTTCTTCGGGGCTTTTGTTCGTTTTTCCTTTTTGTTTTTACTTGAGCTAGCTAATATACTTTCATTAGAATGTGGGGCCGACTTTTCTCTCTCTCTCGCAGCCATCGAGCAGTTCGCATGGAACATTGAGGTAAAGAGAAGTGGGTAGACTAAAGTAGCTAGCGTGTTCCATACTAAGATCTGCGCTCGGCCCGCATTTATGTAGGTACACCTTTGCCAACATTTTTGGGATTTGGATCAGCATTCCTCATTGTTGAGCGAAGAAAGTGGTGCGACTGCGCAAAATGAGTTTGGAAATCAATTGACTCACCCTTCCCGCACAATCCCTTTCACCGCAAGGAACATTTACTGCTTCGCGATTAAGGTACCACCGCACCGCGGACGATCCCTTCCCGTACCGCTGATCTATCGCATCTCGAAAATTCGGCAACATTTGCTTTTTTCGGGCAGCTCGTATCTCGCACGTGCATATACGTGCCGCACCTGTTTGGCGAAATGTCCATGATTTGCTTTTCCCGTCAACTGTCCCCGAACTTGAGTTGCGACAGCTTGGAGAGGGCAATATGCGTCATTCCCCCACGGCGATCAGAAAAGTCTCATGCGCCAACATGAAAGATCTGGCCATGGATATTGGAGCAGGGTATTGTACGCGAGCTGCAGATGTCACTAGTGCAGGCCGGATGCCAGGGATAATTTGAAATGGTTGGGTGCACACTAACAGCCAGCACAAGTTCAGCTGCGCCAAGGGCAGTAATGACCACGGATCTAGAGCATTTGACTTGAGAGCAACGTAAAAATCAAGGGTGCGAGCGGTTGACGAGTATCTAGACATGGCTGATTCCACGGTACGCCGTCGCACAAGAAAAAAGATACGGGCACGTGAAGAGACTATGGCATTGTTGTGGATGTTCTATGGTGTTGTTTGGCGCACTTGGCCAGTAGCGGCCCCAGCGAATCAATTTGTCTGGCTCCTGGTCAGGGGCCATTGGAATACAAATATTTTTCATTTTCTCCTGGTCAACTTGGTCATTTATTTTGAGCAGGATTACGTGCTGCACGGGCGGGTGGCGATGGAGCAATAGCGGGAGGTGATGAATGTATAACGTCAAAAGGCATTATGGATTGCAGTACGGGCAATACACTAGGCTTTCCCTGTTGGGAGGTAAGAGAGGGAAATTGCCTTTTTGGTGGGAACAGGCGAATCAGAGATCTTGGAACCAAAGTGCCACAGCTGAAAGCGGGAGGGAGATGGCGACAGGGGGGGTTATGTGGTGGCGCTCGGCCAAAGTCTCGGACGGCCAGCCACATGGCTTGCTTCACCTATCAATAGGCTATAGATGGATGCTTGGGGAGAGCGATAAATCTCGTTTCGGACCGCTACTTGAACACACAGAAACTTGTAATGCGATTAGTTACTTTCAATTGTCATCCACAGCAGATTTGCCCATGGCCAATCCATCTTCGCCGCCAGGCGATTGCATCCACGTGTGAATCAGGCCGCTAATACTAGTTCCTACAATAGTACATACATATGTAGACGTACACATGCATGTACTATAGTAGGCTGGCCACGGCGCAGTGTTTAACGACAGCACTTGAGCAGTGCAATATCAACCCTGCAGAAATCAAGGAAGGGCGTCGCCGCTGAGGCACCACGAGGCCGTAAACGCCATCAGGCGCATGTCGTATCTGCCTTCATCGCCAGTGAGCGTCAAGATGGAATCGTGTGGCTTGCCCACCGAGACGAGATCAAGACTGGAACACGTTCAGCTGCTACCGGCTGTCTGTTCTGTCCCTGTCCCGTCGTATCTTAGCCTATCCTAACAGCCAGCCATGTGTACACGACAGTGTGAGTTGTACGTACCTACCTAAGGTATATATTGATGGCTAAACACCATCGTCATCGCTATCGGCCCATCCACATTCACTGTCGTTTATATCTCCACTTTAACCGCTGAACTCCGCAACTTTGTTTGAATTCCCTCTAATTCTGCAACCACAGACACTACACGTGCTTAGCGTCCGTGGTTATCTGCAATCTCTCCTTGTTGGAGCCGCCCATCGCCGGACCCGTACCACTGCTTAGTGCATCTCGACCCGCCGTCCAATCCTTCGCTTGTCCACCTGTTTGCTTCACACACCCTTGTATCCTTGTACCATTCCCATATGTTCGTTGTCGGTCCTTTATATTTACCTTTACCATCGCAATTTGGCCCTACCCCAATCTCCCATTCACCCTGCCCCACTGTCGTCGTCCTGGTCCCGGTCGCGTGACTGCTCCGTTTGCCGTTATTGTGGTACTTGTACAGGTACTTGATCAACCGTCGCGCCCTCCACCTTGTTTCCATCCCAACCAACAACCAACTGCCATCTTATTCACATCGCGAGGAAAAGCATCACTCGCCATGGTTTACTCTTTGGGATATCGTCGCCCCGCGCGCATCTCGCGCACTACTTCCCTCGACTCGCTCTCAGGCACCGAGAAGCAAAAGTCAATTACCGAGTCCATTCATTCTTACAGTAGCGGCATGTCTCTTGGAATTCCAGAGGCTCTCTCTTTTGACCGTATCATCTCGGGAGGAACTTGCCCCGTAAGTCTCGCTATCTCACATCCCAACTTGATTGCACGACTGACGCTGCTCCAAAGCCTTGCACCACCCGTGACTTTATGAACTATCTAAAGTACATTGAGCTTGCCGCTGAGAACCTTCAATTTCACCTCTGGTTCCGTTCCTATTGCAACCGCTTCGATAAGCTTCCAGAGACTGAAAAGGCTCTGTCACCTACATGGATCGTCCAGCACAGCGAGGCGGCGACGCCCGTCCGCGGTACAGCCTTCGACCCCCAAGCGGATGCAATGTTCAAGGGCACCGATTTTGCAAACGAACCCAAAGTCCGCGAAGTATCCAAGGAAAAGGATCCCTACTTCACTCCCCCCGACACTCCAAACAGCGATGTGTTGCGCGAGACTGGAGTGTCTTTGGATTCGTACGAAGCTACCGTTTCGACCCGCACCAGAGACGCCCATACTCAACGTGCCATAAGGGCTTTTGAGGGTGCTGGTCTGAAGTGGAAGCCACGTGAGTTGAATCTGACCCCTGAGCCACAAATTGTTATACTCACAATTCCTAGTGACTATCCAGCCTTACCGTGAGGAGGTCACCCGTATCATCTCCATCTACATTGCAGACGGTGGGGCTCGCCAGCTCAATCTCTCCTCCAAGGAACGCACCAAGCTGCTCCATGCCCTTCAGAACACCACTCACCCGTCCGCCTTCAAGGATGTCGCTAACACAGTCGAATGGTCTCTGCGCTGCCAGGCTCATCCTAACTTCATCCGCTGGACTATCTGCAATGGCAACCGCCCCCGTGTTGTTTTTGCTCGAGGTCTTGGTATTGGTGGCATCGTAGGTGGACTTATTGCGGCCGTCCTTATCACTCTTAGTAGTGCCGGCCGAGCCTGGCGTGTCCTCTCTCTCATCGGGTTCTTCATCGGCATTTCTACCCTCATCGCTGCTTGGAAGGGAATGTGTGTTGTTCTTCACGGCATGCATCACCGCCACCTGCGACCCTGGGAACTTTTCGCATCCGATGACGAACCCGAAAGTTTCGACATAAAGTCCGACTCAGTCGAAAGTTTCGCTACCCAAGACTCCACCAACAGCTTCGAGGATGAGCCTTGGGTTGCCAAGTACGAGAAGCGCAATCTTATCCGCAAGGTATTTGATCGCGAAGTCTGGATTCAAGAGCCCGCCCTTCGCCAGATCCAAGACACCATCTTCCTGCAAGCCATTTTGGGCGCTCTCGTTCTTTCTTTCATCATTGTTGGTATTTTCTGTGCCGTCCCTCACGGCGGATATTTTTAGACTTACTGTTTGCGGTTGATTTTTTGTCGTAATCTCTGATTTCATTCTTCTTTTCTCTTTTCGAATTGTTTGATACCCCCCTACAATGGGTGGAGTCTGTCTCTACCCATATCAATTATTATTTTGGGGTTTGGGTGTTTGGTTGATTCTATACTTCCAGGTTTTCTACAGTGACCTTTTGTGTTTGGGCCGTATTCTGGGGGAAGATCAACAATAGAAGGTCACTCCGAGCGGGCTCTACACAGAAATCCTTTCACCAGATTTTGACAGTCTGTTTTCATTTGTGTTCATATTTCCAAATTTCTACTTAACATTTATGGAAAGTGTTAGATCCGAACAAAGACGATAAAGCAAAAAAGATCAACAAAAAAGGCAGGCCGCCTATACATATGTATAGCCAAAAAAAAAAAAAAATCATTTTCTGTTCGTGTAGGCGCTGCTACACTCACATTGCAACACTCTTTTTTCATTCCAACGTTCCAAACTTCACTTGGCTATTCTTGGAATTGTTGTGGGGATCAAGGCATTAAACAGACACACACCTATGTGTATAAACGTTCGTGTCACCAAGATAGCACGTGGATTATCGTGGCATGCGATTGCCATGTGGTGGTAAAACGTTTTCTGAGAGCTCATCCTAAGCTAATCTCCTATTTAGGAAGGTGTTTCTCACCACCGGTTTACCAGACACGGCAATGGCCCGCAACGTTGCATTCCGGCCCACTATGGTATCGTGACTAACACATCTTCACGTTAACCACCTGATTACCAGAAGATTTTTGATAAACCGTGTTGTTGAATGTTACGCCTCTCACTGTGTCATAAAAAGCGCGTATACCCCGCTCGCAACACCCTCTTCGACCCCGCTTCCACCCTATCCTCTCCCATCTTCAAGCCCAACATTCAAAATCACCATCCATACCCAATAAATTTCGAACCATAGCCACCGCAATCATGCCGTACACACCGAAAATCGGAGACCCCATCGATGCCCTTGACACGCCCTCCATGATCGTCGATCTCGACAAGATGGAATCCAACATGCACAAGCTCTTCTCCAAGTTCCTCCCTACGGGTATCAACATCCGTCCGCATCTCAAGACAACCAAATCGGCCGCCATCGCCAAAAAGCTGGTCGCCGCCGGCGCAAAGGGCGGGTGCGTTGCCAAACTCAGCGAGGCCGAAGTCATGTGCGAGCTCGGATTCACCGACTTGCTGATTACGTGCGAGGTCGTTGGGAAAGTCAAGGTAGCGCGTTTAGTCGAGCTGTTCAGGAAGCACAGGGGAATCCGCATTGTGGTGGATAGCTTGACCGGGGCGGGCGCGATCGAGGAGGCTCTCGCGGCGAGTGGCATCGATGGTAATATCGATACCCTCGTCGACTTGGACGTGGGATTGCATCGGACGGGAGTGCAGCCAGGGGAACCGGCGCTCGCGCTGGCCAAGTTCGTCGGCGAGAGCAAGCACCTCAATTTAATCGGCGTGCAAGGCTACGAGGGACACCTACAGCACGTGCACGGCGATGAGGAGCGGAAACGGCTGTGCTTGGAGAGCATGGCGATTCTGACGCAGACGGCGGACGCGTTCCGCGCCGCGGGCCACAAGATCGATGTCGTTACCACGGGCGGCACGGGCACGGCGGATTTCTGCGTCACGGTGCCGGGCATCACAGAGATTCAACCTGGTTCGTTCGTGTTTATGGATACCGACTATCGGAATGCGATTGGCGCGCACTACGAGCAGTCCTTGACTATCCTCTCCACCGTCCTCAGCACGCAGGGTCCGAGTATCATTACGATTGATGCGGGGCTAAAGAGTCTGACGACGGATAGCGGGCTTGCTGAGTGTAAAACGCAGGGGTATACGTATGGCGTTCTAGGGGATGAGCATGGAAGTCTGGCTTGGGATGGCGGGAACGAGGCGTTGAAGTTGTCCGTTGGAGATCGCGTCGAGATGGTGCCGAGTCATATTGACCCCACGGTAAATCTCTTTGATTGGTATTATGCGTATAGGAACGGCGTGGTGGAAGAGATTTGGAGAGTCGACTCCAGAGGAATGGTGCAGTGAGGCGGGTTCGAGTGGTTTCTACACGTACCACTGGGAGCCATGGCGATCTTGTTTCCTTTCCTTTCTGGATACTCTTTTAACGTATTAGCATTTAACGGAAGGACCTATAATTTTCGGACTCTGCAGAATGAGTACTTTACATAAAATTGGATAGGTTTCGTCGCAATAATAATGAAAAGAGTACTCTACATATAACTCCGATGGGCAGTACTTACTCCCATGAAGCACCAATCGAGTGTTTTATTGGCGGTGGCAATATATTTCTTGCACGGCGCGCTCAAGTCAACTGTACATTAAAAATACTAATCTAGCTCTACAATCGGCGGCATTCTTGGTACTTTGTCGTGGATTAACATGGTGGAACGCAGTTTTGCACGAAACTCTAACATACAGCAAACTCAAATCACTAAGTACATAATATATCAGCACTAGCTACACTAAAAAAACTCTAACTGTAAAAGAAAGGTCCCTAAAACGAAGAAGCGGCAACGAAAAAGAAACACGAAAATCACTTCCTCGACTTCTTCTTCCCTCCCTCATCCTCATCGCCACCTTTCCGCTTCTCCGCGACTCGAGCGCTTTTCCTCGTCCCCTCAGTCTGAGCATTAACTTTCTTCGGCGTCTCAGACACATCGCTCTTCTTCGGTCTTCCCACAGCCCTTTCCTCCTTCGTCTTCTCTCCAAACCCTTTCTCTTTGCTCACGCTGGCCTTTTTGCTGGTATTCGCTTTAGGTTTCTCCTCGGCCTCTTCGTCACTCTCATCATCACCATTTTGGCCATTCTCCTTCTCTCCTGAAGCGGCTGGCGAAGAAGATCCTTCTTCATTTTGCTGCTTTTTCTTCTCCTCAGCCTTCTTCTTACTGCTGGATTTGGGCTGCGGGGCGCCTTTCTTAGGTTCGTTTTTTGACCCTGCTTCGTTTTCGTAGGACCCGCCTTTCTTCTCGTATTCTTTGGAGAGTTTGGTTGCCTGTATGTGTTGTGAGTAATTGTTGTGGGCGCGCGCGCGCGAGCGTGAGTACGTCACATTGCATTGCGTCGCATTGCATCGCATCGCGTCACGTTGAGATTGATCTAATGGCGATTGCGCGTCGCTGTTGTAATGCTCACCTTCCAAGCACTCCACTGCCCCTTGCCCCCACCGTCTTTGTTTGGTTCGTCCTTGATTTCTTCCTTGATCTTCTCTCGAAGCTCTGGGTCGGTGGGTTTTCCTTTGCTGGAGGGCATGGCGATTCGGTTGCTGTTTCGCGCGTATTGAAAGGATGGATTCGGGGTGTTTGATTGCTCAATGTTATCACCGGTTATTTGATGAATATTGTTGAGTTCGGGGTGCAGGAAGATTTCCTGGGGCAAACAATAAGCGGCAGCGCGGCATGTTTTTTTGATGCGCGAGGCTGTCTTTGTTGTCGGATGACATCATGACTCCTAGCGTTCGTATATGGTTCCCAGCGGTTTGGAGTCGGACCACGTGCATTTGGTAAAAGTGTATTTGTGAAAAACGCTGCGGGTATTGCACAGGTGAGATAGCTTGAAGGTACTAACGAGTAGCCGCATCAATATATCTGTAGGTGCTACGTTGTGGAACTGTTGGCATGGACGACATGCCTAAATATGTATTGATGCATGTGTATCTGCCGATCTACGATTCCCATATATTCATTGCTTGCGTCATACATAAATAATTTGTAATTTGACCATTAAACATAGATATGAAATGGTTTTTGCTGGTTTTTGTACGTACATACATAGGTATGTAGGAAATGAGACGTATTTCCGAGTTTGCATGAGACCTTGCCAACGTACAAAGGGGTGACACGCCTAGAAGCTGCGGGGAGGGTCTAACAGGCTATATTTACAAATTAGATGCTGCGGAAAAAGGTTGAAAAGCCTCTAATGCGTAGAAATGCTTAGGTCTCCCGACCTGTCACTTCTCGACGTGTCACCTGGTATTGTGAATCGGAGCCTCCAAACCAAACGGGGGCTGATCACGGGTGCAGTCTACCTCACTGGCGCACTTTCCACATCATGCATGCTCCTGATGTCCAGCACATATATTATGACAAATATCGTAGCCGCCTCAATTTTGAAAGAGAAAAAAGCTTACACGGGTATCGATTGAGGACTACAGCGTACCTGGGTATACTAATTGCAACTTCAGAGCACGAAGGGAAATGTTCAACGTTGTGTGTGAGAACCTTCAGGACGTTAGAGTACATGCGATTACATAATTAACCTCCTAGTATTAAATGAATCTGTTCAAATACACTATTTTTCACTTTATCACTATACTATTGACTAGAGGAGATAATATGTACCTTATGAAAAGGTCAACTGGTTGCTCGCTTGCAAAATATCACGGGAGATATTGGTTCTTATCGGAGTGTAAGAGGCTTCTACGTTTGTCTACGATAAACGGTTTAGGAAAGCACGACAAACGCCCAAGTTTGATTAGTGGCTTTCCCCAAAGTAATAGCAAAGCCAAAACAAAAGCTTCGAAGCAAATATACCCCCATCTCAATAACGCCCTCTCTTCGCGACTGCAAGTCCCCGTCTTACTTCGATCTACAAAGTCAGTCTGCCACCCGCTTCTCCCAGATTGCTTCGCGCTTTCCTCACACGATACAGATACCGCGATCAGCGCTTGCCTGCCGTCGCCCAGTGACCCAAGTTTTCGGAGCCAAACAATCATCTACGCCCCAAAATGTCGCAACTCAGCCCCGTGGGCAACCCTACACCGCCCCGACCAACGTATCTTGTCTTTCACCACTATAAGAAGGAAATCATTCATACCGATCTCGTGGGTGTCTATCCGCACTTGGAAATGGCGAAAGCGGCTGCTTCGACCGCCCTCCAAAACGAGCTAGCAAAGTACCAGCGAGCTGGGTTGTCTGGCACGTTCTGCAAGGAGATAAATTTGGAACTGAGGGGCTTGATCACGGTAACCACCAAGAATGGTGAAACGGCTGTGAGCGAGTTTGAGATACGCGAGGAGCAGAAGGAGGTGCCAAACGGTCAATTCTCTCTCCAGATGACAAGCCTTGTCGTGTACAATCTATTAACAAGAGCTGCAGGTATACCGTCAGATCACACTATGAGCGGAACCTTGAAACAACTAACACCTCCCTTCACACCATCGCCTGATTCTGCCGTCGTCGATCAGACCAAAAAAGCTAATTATCATCATCCAGAAGAAAAGGATCCGCATTGGGCACAGTCGCGCCTACCGCTATTTCGCAAACGAGACGAACGACCGCTGGCAGGTCTGGAGACCTACGTGAATCGCAAAGATCTCGTCCTGCGCTCTTCACAATCCAGAGATCGAGAAGCCTTTCTGGCCACCTCTTCACAATCTACTATCAAACCTAACCAGCCAGAGAGTTCGCCTCCCTTGATTGGTGGTCTTCAAGACATTTTTACAGCGGACAACGAGCGCTCTGACACACAAGCGCCGGCGACAAAACTGCAGCCTGGGAAGGTGAAAATTTTGAAGAGATAGGATAGGTCAACATTCACCGTACCTCGCAACGAGAAGCCGGCGGTTTGTAAGTTTGGACTTCCGACACGTAAGAACTGGACCGTTCTAACTTTTTCCAGGGACTGGGGTGCTGGTCGGTCATTTTTGATCTCTTTTGGAGATGAATGAGATGTTGGAAATAGCGGGAAGATTATTGGATGACTTCAGGTTTGGCTTATAAAGTCTTATTTTTTGGTACTTCCGAACCACCTGAGCGTCTTTGGAAAGGAAGAAGGTACCTCGAGGAAAAGTGTCCTGGAGAGTACTCGATAGTCTCAAAGTCTCCATGTAAATCATCGCAACAAGTTGGACCTTGTACAGACAAATGGAATCATAATGGTTTGCCATGTGGCTGGTTGGTCACTCGTGTGTGAACTACCTAGCATTTGATAAACAGGTGCCTCTCTATTAGCCCTTTCGGTACTTGATGGACCACGGTACGTGTGCTCGGTTAACCACAGAACATGACTTCATGCAATTTTCAGTGGTCTTGGATTCCCTCTTACAAACTCGCTCGCTGTTACTGGAGTGATCACACATTTCCCCAAGCCCTTTAGTCGGTTCCTGAGGTTTCTCATATTATATAACTAGGTCGAGCTGCTCCCCCATTTTGAAATGCTACTTCTTTTCATCCTCACCCGAAGCACCACACGACCTCCAACTACTTCCGCACCCGAACCGAAGACACCTCGAAATGGTCAAACTCAGCACTTTTCTTCTTCTTTCGCTCCACGCTCTGGTCGTGTACGCCTACACACAAGACACCAAGGTTCACGAATCCCACAACTCCACAACCCTCGATCTCAAACTGGGCCAGCCCAGTATAAATTGCTACTATGCCGGTACCCATAGCAAAGTGCACCACCTAGTACACAAGCTGAGCAAGAAGATCATAAAGAAAACAGGAACCTCTGTTACATACGAAGAGAAGCAGCTAGACAAGGAAAAAATGCGCGCAGTGGCCAAGTCCACCAAGGAGATAGGGAAGAAGTTGGGGTTCACGGGATTAGGCCAGCACCTGCACTCTATTGGCTTTATTCCGCTCGATTCGCAGTTCAGCGATAACAAGGGAGTGCGCATGTTGGAAGACCTCTCTCACGTGGTTCAGAGCTATCTGAAATGGATACCCGGCGCCAGTTTTGAGGTCAAAAGAACCACGGATCTAGACGAGGAGTCGCAGAAGGTCATCGAAGAGCATCGCGATATAATCCATAAGACGCTTGACATCGACACCCCGTTGGTTATCCCGTATACTAATAAGCACGGCACATTATGGTGTACTGCTGTGTAAGTGTGAAAAAGCAGCGGGACAAAAAAATCCATGATGCTAACTTGACTTTCCAGGGACAAAAACAGCAAGCTTGAAGGCAGGGGGAACCCTGGGAACCCTCATCTTAAACCTTACCCCCATAAAGACGTTTCTTATGTAGCTTGGGGGGTCCTAGGGTCCATAGGTGCTGTCATCGCTTTCGTCTTCCTGATCATGATTTTCAACCCCTACAAATGAAAGTGGTTTACATTTTTTTTAAAAAAAAAAAAAATATACAGTGTGTCGAGGTCGACACGGATAGTTTTTGTTGTAGCAGCTCAGAGAATGGTAGATTGGACGAGGAAACGAGCAATTGCTTCGAAATCCCTCTCTCATCACGACGTTTCGGATTGTTTTTTTAGCGACGGCACACAGACATATCTTTCCTTACTGTTGGAATACTAAGGCCTTGTGTCGTAGAAACCAGGTGCAATACTATGTTAGATACAGACAACAGATGATTTTGTAATGTTTATCATGCATGGACAAATCGCGGTAGAATCTAAGATGGGTTTAGTGACAGATTTACCATTTCTGTAGCGGAATTTCTTTTGTACAAATTACGCTCTTTTTTTGTATCTAGAAACGACAGGAAATTCCAACTTACTTTTCTCGCTACATCTTGGTTGCTTATCCGCATTCCTCCATACTTTGCATACTTGAATACCACATAAAGGTTTTATAAGATACTAAATGTTCTCTGTGGGCAGAGACATATGCTTTGTCTATTGTTGGAGGAAAATGCGGACGAGAATCATAGAACCAAATGAGAAATAAGAGTTGATCTCACTATTGCTTCCATGATACAGGATTACGTTTATTTGTACGAAAGAGATACCGCTAGGGCAACAGTATAGCCATTACTGAACTGGTTTCAGGCCTGAAGCTATGCTTGCAAGGCGTACCAATTAATGGATTCCGATGTTTGTGTATCCGAAGGTAGGTGATTGCCGTCGATCCATTTGGAGTACATTTGTGCAACGGAAGGTCACCGTATCTTTGAGCATTGTTGCGCATGCACATTGATGCTTGTTGGGTGGAAAGAAGGTAAAAAGGCCGTTTTAAATAGTCGTTATATACATAATATTCCTAAATCTTGATCCAAACAAAATGATTGACGCCCGCAGAAATTGGTGGAATTCCAATGTCCCTATTTACAACTTACAATGTTTGAAGGTAGTCCGACTATAGCCTTGCACCACCGGGGACATTGTTCTTCAGTGCGTTCCAGTCTGCTTCCGTATACACCACGTATCCACTAGCGTTCTCTACGCCCTTGGTGTTACCTAGGGCGGCCGGGCACCAGTACATGGTGTCGTATTTGATCTCCGTTTCGGCCAATCCATTGGCGACAGCCTCTTTGTTCGCCCTTTCTCGAAGTTTGAGCAAGTCAATGCCGTCGTTGCGTAGTGGTACTTTGTTTTGCTTGTTGTTGTGCATGGCCGTGATGTTGTTCAGCACACGGATGAACACGGGCACTGCATATTTGGGCAGTTTCTGCTGAGAATACTGGAGAAGAGCATTGAAGTCAAAGCTACTGAGCTGCGCGGGATCAATGTAAATCGCCGCACAACCAGCGCGTCCATCGTGACCGGGAACTTCAACGCCGTAAACGTTCGCCTCGACGATGCCGGGGTATTTGCCGAGAACCTCACTAACTTCTGCAGTACTGACGTTTTCAGATTTCCACCGGAAGGTATCGCCCAATCGGTCCATGAAGAACCAAAGTCCGTCTGAATCTCTTCGAAGAGCATCCCCAGTTCTGTAAAACAAGTCGCCCTTCTTAAACACGTTACGCTCAAACTTTTTGCTTGTGGCCTCCGGGTTGTTGTAATACCCGACGAAAGCATCCTCCGAGGGCATTCCTACAAGTATTTCACCTCCTTCTTCGTATGGTTTCCTCTTTGCGAAACCGGTCTTTGGGTCGCGTACGATGGCACCTGATTCGTGATCAATCTCTACCGGAATGAATTTGTTGTACGTTCTCCATCTGGCAATAGCACCCTGGTGCCCGACAGACGTAGCAGAGAACGGTCCACGGGAGATATTCATCAAAGAGAGCACTCCTTCTGTACTGTTGAAGAACTCGGCCACTGTCTCTATCCCAAAACGCTCGACAAAGCGTGGCCATACATCTGGACGCATGCCGTTGCCGAACATGACTCGCACTTTGTGTTGCTTATCCAGTTCGCTTGGAGGGTTCGCCAAAAGGTATCGCGCAGTCTCTCCGACGTACACGATGGCACTAGAATTTGAATCGCGGACATCCGACCAGAACCTAGATGTAGAGAATTTCTTGCCAATACAAAGAGTGAGACCAGACAGCATACATGTAACGGCTGTTGTAAAGCCAGTGCCATGATAGAGAGGCATACAAATGTACCATCGATCGCCGTTCGGGCCAGGCTTGAGACCAAGCGCTCGTACTCGTCCACCGGCAAAAACGCCAGCCCGTCGGGTTTCCAATGCGCATGCTTTTGGATGGCCTGTTGTACCACTTTCCTATAGCGTTAGTGGTCTCGTTCCACGTTCCTCTCACAAGCGTCATACCTGGTATAGAACAGGCACAAAGGGAATGTGCCCTTGATCCCACTGCGCAGCTCATCCTCGGGTCGCTTCGGCTCCAGGCGTAGAATTTCGCCCTTCAAGTTTTTGTCCAATATCCTTATCTCCATGCCGAGCTCGCCTTCAATCCTGCTGCGAACGTCTTCAATCCTTTGTTGCGCTTCGGGATCTTCATCTACGATCAGAAGCTTCCCCCCAGCAACTTTCAAGCAGTGTATCAAAGCATCGCCCGCCAGATGATGGTTGATCATGGCTGGAGCAGACCCGACCGACCATGCGCCCAAAGTCCCGAACATGAATTCAGGTTGGTTTGTGAGATAGAATGTGACCAGTGTGCCCGACGTTAGGCCATTCTGTAAAAAGTATTGTCCGTATCGACAGGCGTTGGCATACGTCTCCTGCCAAGTGTAGCATCCCGTTCGTGACCAGATGGCTTCTTCGCTCGGGGGAAGACGATGGACCTGCTCTTCGAATCGATACCATAGGCAGAGGCGCTTGTTCGCACCTAGTTGGAGACGCTAGTCAGATAGCATTCATGGAGAGCAGTTGGTGAAGGGGAACTTACTGGCTTTTGCAAATTCGCTCTCTGTGGCATTTTCCTGGCGAATTGTTGTTATATCTTTACGGAGATGGAATTTGGCGTCGAGATAGGCAGCTGCAGCACTGGCACCTGCAATGGCTCCAGCGATGGGCACTGAGCAAGGTGTTGAGTTAGCTAGATGTCAGCTGCTGTGGTGCGCGGAGAATTAGGTGGAGATGGCGGCGATAAGGGCACCGGCTAGGACTGCGCCCATAAACACGAACTCACCAATTGGAAGAGCCATGAAGCACAGCACACGTAAATTTGGCAAATAGGGACAAGAACTAGATGCGATGGGTACAGTCCAAGAGGGAACAGCTCGAGAATTGGAAGAGAGAAAGTGAGGAAGGGCAATGGGCGAATTAATCTATGCTACCAGTCTATGCATCGATTTTACGAACCGGCAGTTGGATCTCTTGAAACCCCAGATCCCGTGACCGGCATTCTCCTCTAGCCGAGGCCTCGGGTGTGGCTACCTTGGAAGCTTTAACTAGCTTCATGTTCCATGTCATGTCATGTTCCCTGCAGACGGGAGAGCCGCCGTCCAACCGCCCCACACACTTCTGACATACCTACATATGTAGACAGTACACTTCCTTCGACACTACCTACTTTGAAGCCTTGCAGCATCAATAGATTGATATGAGTCGTCGAGGATGCTTCTCTAGAATTACATCATGTTGGTGCCGCAACAGTTCTTTGCACTTTCCAACGTGAATGCCTCTGATTCATGCAACTTACACACAGCCCACGGCTTCCCCTACACTGGAAAGGAGTGATGTTACAACAAAGTAAAATGACGGGAAAACATGGCCCAGCCATGAATTGAAAAGGCCGAATGTTTCCTGTGATGAGGAAGAGATATGCAGGGCTACATGTATGTATGTATGTATATAGAGTTCATACAAGTATAGCGCTTCCGAACCTCAAGATCGCTGATAGGTACATATGTACCTACATATGTAAATCGACGCCATCTTGTATTCCTTCCAATTCAATCAACGACAAACAGAGTAACTAGCTGGTCTGCTCGCATGTGTTGGGCAGATTAGAGACGTAAGAGATATGTATGGCGGTCGTTTGTTGCTGGGCAGTGAGGGAGTCGACATCTGAGCTACAGTGAAGGAATTTTTGTGATGAAGAGGAACAGTTCCTGTCGTTTCCCATGAACAGGTGTTTGCCTTCTCGGAAAATGGGCCCCACCTATACCCTCCGGATACCTTACACCGTAACTGCCTAGAGAGGGAGCAAGAAAGCCCATCAACCCACCCTCACCACCCTGGCAGCTTATGTCACTCCGCCGCTCCCAACACGACTTACAGCAACATTTGCAATTACATCATTCTCGCTCGCAAAATTATTCATAGGCTGTCTCGTTTAAGCCTGTATACCCCCTCCATCCGTGGACCGTGCGTGCCCATCGCGGCTTCTTGTTGCGTTCCAAGACCACGCTGCTAGTCTCCTCTGTCTTTGCCCGTGGACACCCACAAGCATCAAGGTTGAGGCGTCTGCCTTTTCGACTTTCTCCGCCGCAACCATCGTCTCAGTTCCTTCTGGCAAACAGGTACATCGGGTAGACTACGGAAGGTCTCTGCATCACGCAAACACAGGTGCGTCTGTCTTTTGTTCCTGTGCATACCTACTTGTGTTGACAATCGACCGTTACAGACCCGCAAGCCGGGCCCTCAATATGGTGGGCCCAATGTCTTCCCAGTTCTATTGTGGCATCTGCCCAGCGGAATTCCCGTCAAAGGCGGCCTTGCGCGAGCATACGGCTAATCATCCTGATACTGAGCCGCCTCAGCATATATGTGGAGTCTGCAAGTGGAAGTTTGACGACAGCCTCGCGCTCGATAACCACCAGCGCATTAATGGCCATTGGTCTGCAGGTGGAGGTGCCACACCCAGCCTGAAGCTGACCCCTACCATAAATACGGAACCTTCAACCGAGAACTTGTCCTCCCCTATCCATTCTGCAGTTTCCAAATCCGAAGAAATCCACTGTGAAACTTGCATGAAGTCCTTCACAAGCCAAGCTTTGTTCAACCGGCATAGACTGGGATGTGTCGCCCAGTCAGGCGCACTTGCGCAGTACGATGTGCGACCGAAGAAGAAAAAGAAGGCGAAGAAGAAGACATCATTTCAGAAGCAGAAGCAAGAGCCAGAGGGGAACAAGTATGGCAAAGAGACTTTCAAAAACTCTACCTCCGTTGGCCCTGGGCAGGATGATATACATAGCCGCCCATCGAACTATTCTTTCAACGGTCTCTCCAGAACTAACGCCGGACCATCAGTAATGCAGTCAACAACTTCAGTGCCTGCACCGTCTCAGAACATGGCAGCACCTGCTACACCATCTGCGCTTCCTTCAAATACCAACCAACCGAAACAGTTCACTTGTGGTATCAACGGCTGTGGGAAGGCATTCGCATCCAAACCAGCTTTTGAGGTACATCAGATGGACGCTCATGGCATCGGCAATAAAATCTTCACTCCTCATATGCGGCAGAAGCTCGAAGGTGAAGGCCTCCTGCGAACCAGCTCATCCCCAGCTAAACGTCGTGCCCGCCAGCATAACGTTCCAAACTCGAGCGAGCCACGCTTTCATGCAGCTGCACCAATTCTATCATCTGCGCCTCCATTTTCAGCTCGCTCTACTCCCGCTCTAACACACCCACCCTCGATTCAGCCGGTGGCGCCAGGGCCCCCACAATCAGCACCTGGTCCTGCTGAGGAAGAGCAGGCTTTTGAAGTGACTGAGAAGGTGGCCCGCCTAATGATTCCGGTCCATATCTGTTTTGAGAAGGATGGAACCTTCAAATGTGGCGATCAATCTTGGCCCCGGATCATGATTGAGAGGCAGCCCGCCTTTATGGAGATGTTGGGCAATCTTGTTCATCTACGCAAGTTACCTCGAGAAGAACAAGCGAAACACCACGTGCCTCCTGCGAATGCTTTCGCTGACAGTGATCGTATCGAGTACCCCTCTGAGGATTTCAAGTCTTCCCCAACCCCTAACCCATCCGCTCTCGGTGCTATCGCAATTGTGTGCAGTAAGATCCTTCTGACCAACGGACAGTATGAGGTAGTCAAGATTGCGGCCGTCGACGTCATCTCTTGTCGTATTTTGCTGAATCATCTCGTCTGCTCAGACGCAAAGGCTTCGGTAAAAGATTGGTACCATTCCAAGACGGGTCTCGATCGATTTGAACTCCTAGAGCACGCACGTCAAGCTGGATACAAGGTTCTCAAGGGATGGAAAGCAGCTAGAACAATACTTCACAAGTTCGTCGACACAAACACCATCATTGTGGGGCAAGATCTTCGCCGCGATCTGGATGCGCTCCGCATGATCCACGGCCGAGCCATCGACATTGCAAAGGTGGTGGAGAAAGCCGCTGGGGGTCCATTGTCCAGGCAGCAGCTGAGCATCCCGAGCATCAGCCGCACTTTCATGGGCATCACTCTCTCAACGGACCCACAGTTTGGTCAAGATGTTCTCCAGCTTGTCTTTGCCGTCCGAGGCATGGCTATGTGGTCTATCAGGAACGGAGAAGAGCTTGCTAAGAAGGCAAAAGCGGTGGCCTTGGACTATCAACGTTCGGGTGGCACCTAATCCTACGGCAGAGATCTGGAGACGGCGAATAATTTGAAAATCTGTCTATGAGGATGTCTCGTAATGAAATTGGAAAGGGGGTAAAGTAGGTGGTAATGAGTATGGGCATGGGCGAGAAATTCCGCTGATAATTCGATTAAAATAGCCACGGCTATTATACACTGCTATGGATGTGGACAAGAGGACATGGTCCGTTGTAGGGAATTGTGGACAAGGAGGGACAGCCTGTGCCGTTAAGACACAGGGTAGTTGGACCTTTAAACAATTCGAACATTACCGACAGTGGAAAATGTTTACCGACCAGGAAAATTTCCATGCCTAGGATAGAGAAAAATCAAAGTCTTTTGGAAATATATTTGCGCTGTTTACGTGACGAGTTCGTGTCATTATCCTTGGTTAAATCTAGGCCTTGCCTTGTTGTTCCTTCTCTACAACATCGACAACAAAAGCACCGCCCAGTAGTATAGCCGGTTCATCGATACTGTGATGCTCATAACTACCTCACAAGTCAGTATACACCCCGTTGAGCCACTTAATACCATCACTCAAGCAGCACCCCAAAAAAAAAAATAAGTATAGGTACGAGGGAGAGAAAAATAAAAAGGACATACCTCAAAGTCCCCACCCCACCAGCCTCCAAAATCAAACTCGGATTATCCGCCAGATTCTTGCCCACCCACCTCGCCGCGAAAGCCCTCAGAATATGCCCATGCGCCACAATCAGCACATCCTTCGGCCCCGTGTCCCCATGTCCAAACTTGCCCTTATGCCACTTCTCCCGAATCTCCGCAATCAACGCATCCAATCTCTTCGTAACATCCGCAGGCATCTCGCCGCCCTCGCAGCCGTCGCGCCAAATGTCCCAGTCGCTGTTGAGCCCGCGCTTCGCGCGCAACTGGCGGATCTGCGGGGAGGTGAGGCCTTCGTAGTCGCCGTAGTCCCACTCGCGGATCGAGGGTGTGATTTCGATGGAGGCGTGGCTGCGGATGTCTTCTGAGGGCGAGGCGGAGGTGGAAGAGGATGACCAGGGGTAGCGGTCTTTGCAGCCGATGTTGAGGAGTTCGAGGGTTCGTTGGGCGCGGTGGCGGGGGGAGACGTAACTGTTTTTGTTTTTGGATTCTTGGGTTAGTTTCAAATTGTATCTCATGCTGTTGTACTTTTTTTTAGATGTCCACTTCTTCTATATGCGCGCAAGTGCGCAAAGTGTGTTGATTGGAGAAGGACAATTATGGAATAAAAACCAAAAAGCAAAGAACCCCTTGAATCATAGCAAACTCCCAAAATGGACATACATGTGCGCCAGGTTTGAAGGAACAATCAACCGATCATCTCCCACGAGAGCTTTGCCTGTAGCCCGGATGCGCTTCTCGCCGTTTTCCGTCAAGGGGAGCTCTGTGGTGCCTGTGTGACGGCCATTGAGGGACCATTCCGTTTCGCCGTGGCGGATTATGAAGACGCGTGGGTCGGGCATGTTCGGAAAATCGTTGGAAGCGATTGAGCTGGGAAAGTGTGGTCGTGTAAATTGATTTCGAGATTCGGGACTTTGGGAGAAGGAGGAACGCGGTGGGGGTGTTTGGATCTGTGAGCTTGGGAAATGGACAAGCAGATGAGAAATGGAAATGACTGGAGGGAGAGCAGGTGGACTGGATGTAAAGCTGGCAAACGAGATTGATTTATGGATTGGAGGCTGCGGAGAGCTTTGTATTTCAATTGATGGTATGTATGACGATGATTGGGGGGTTTTTGGATTGCTATGGAGGGGTAGCTAGCTACCTCTTTCCCGTTACTGCATCTTGCCCCACCAATACTCAAGCAGCGTTATGCATAGAGTCAGCGTTAATAAGCGGTACCTATCGTATCTACATGCGGTGACAATGCTCAATCATCATGCTGGGTGTCCGGAATGGAAAAAAGCATTGTGATGTTTGAAATTATAAGCGTCCGAAACGGCAAACGACCGTAGTTACCTCTCGATGTATTCCTCTCCAACCCACCACAGGAACCACACCATACGATATCACGATGCGAACGTTCAAGAGCCTTCGGCAACACATTGGTAGTACCAATCTGCAGACACATGAGTTGGAAAATGCTCATCCATGCTACGTAGTTCGATAACTTACCATTCTGCCATATGCATTTCGCCCCGCTGACACATTTTGTGCAGCCGTTCCAAGGTTTTCCATCATAGTAGCCTCCGCACTGGTAGTAGAGCGGCACAGGGCATCTGGTGCTGCTAGGTCCCGTCTCCTCGCCCGTGGTGGTCTTGGTGGGCTTTTGCGACGACTTGGATGTCGATGTGGGCTTCTCGGTTGTTTTGGTGGTGGGTTTCTCTGTCGACTTGGACGTTGTGGGTTTCGTTGTGGGTTTCGTTGTTGGATTTTCTGTAGGCTTCGTCGTCGTCTGGGGTGACGTTAGGAGGAACAGTGTCAGTTTGATACGATATGTGTGAATCGCTCACTTTGGGGGGAGTGGCTGTTGTTAGACTGCACCACGATCCTTTGCTCGTAGTGGTTTTTGTTTTGGTAGGCTCGGGTCCACAATCGAAGCCTGCGCATGTGGTGAAGGAGATTTCACCCTCTCCCTGCCGGCGATCAAGATGATTTGGAACCTTGAGCAAATATTAATGTATGTGCACATACACGGGAGGGGGTGACTAACCGCGAGACATGATACCGTTAGAGTTGCAATGAGCAAGTATCTTACAGATGAGACCATTTTACTAAGTTTAGGAGAGTAGCGAAATTAGCTCGTGGATGACTTAGAATAGGCAGCGAACGACTGACTGTTGCTCTTTCGCAACTATTGGAGAGTCGGCCTTATAAGAGCACGAGTAACAGCAGCACTATTCCAGATACGCGGATGTGTACAGCCTTCATTATATTGCTCTCTCTAGTCTGTAGCTCGTGTTCGTGTTCTTATAGTGGAGTTTCTGTAATCTTCTAGTCTAGATTCATTTGAGTACTTGGAGAGGATGCATTGGCACGCCTGGGGGTTGAAGCAACCGCAAGACTGGGAACAAACTTGAATGGAGCTACGGGCCATCTGCCAAAAATGGAACTCGCAAATGGGTGTGCTTCGGGAATTCCCTCAATGAACAATACGAGTGACTTGTTACACAAGATAGATTCAATATCTAGTGTATGGTAGTATCTGTCTGCTGAGAGTGGGTGCCAAAACTCGTTCCAAATCATGTTTGCAACCTTACTCTGCTTGTGCTATACATTTGAGAACATTAGTTGGTCCTCTTAAGATCCGAGTTTCATTCCCGGACCCAGCTCGAAGGAATTGATTGCTATTTTTGTCATCCGATGAGGTGAGCTGGTACGTACCTGTTTACCCGCAAATTGGTCCCAAACTTATCCCTGCGCAAACAGCCTAGAAAAGTCATCCAGACCCAATAATACAACTGTTATAGGATACCCACTTCTTATCGACAGTGCTACTTTGGGATCTTGGCGAGGTATCTACTGGACTCAATTCGCAGAAGACCATTCAGAATAGGTTGGAGAGTGCAAGCCGGTAGCTAGATTGAATTCACTGCACATACAAATGAGGCAAAGGCAGGTAAGTGAAATGTGAGAACCATGTGTGCGAGTTGATGGATCAGGTGAAGGATATTATAGTTCAGAAGTAAATGTTCTTCAGCCCGGTTATCGGAGTAGGAATGCTCATGCCGATGGCGCCTGTAGAAGCTGCCATTGGAGTGATATTTTAGATGCATACGAGGATTGGAGAAGAGAATGGAACCACGTATATAAAATAAGAAGCCGGAAAGTGTGGATTTGCTGATAATTGTGGTAGCGATGCATCTATTGTATGCACTACTGCTGTGGCTTACGTCGGTAAAGAGGATGAAGGTCAAGCTCGGAGGTATGCGCCGATCATCCGTATACCTTGTTGATTTATTTCCTTGTTCCTCCTTCTACGATGTTACTGTCCATCATCATTGCGCAGTAACCCCACTGTTTAGTTCTTGCCGTGCATAGCGAATATGCTCTTCATGTAGTCCCGGGCCCGTTCTTATCCGCTGAAGGTAGCAAGTCTGACACTTCAACCCACTTCCGGACGAGCACTGCCCCCGAAGGCTTCAGTTTGTTGTAGTACTTGTCTTCTTTTCCAATGATTTCAAAACCTCTTTTCTCGTACCATTCCAGGCCGTCCTCATTTGCTTCCCATACATGTGCCGTGATCGATCTTACGCCATGCGCGTTAGATGCTTTGACTATTACGTTTTGTAGAAGATGAGAAGCGATGCCGTGGGATCGGTATGGCGCGAGCAGGCTGATGGTGGATATGTAGAGAGTCGATGAAGGTAGAAGACGACAACGGATTGCACCAACTACGCGAGGTTTTTCGAGGTTCAGTGTTGGTTCAGGAGAGAGAGGTGCGGTTTGCCAAGTGGCCATGAGAGTTATACTGTGAATGGGCTCCGTCATGGATTCCGCGAAGAAGGCGGGTGGGTAGGATACGGGCAGGGTTAGTGCAGTGAGACGTTGAAAACCAGGCATGAGATCTTCAGTCAATGGGACGAGCTGGACGTTTGGAGGGAGAGGCGGAAGAGAGAAGTTGTTTGTTATTAGTGGTGGATCCGGATCATTATTCCTAGAAGCCTCGTCGCGGTCAACTGCAGGCGGCTGCGGGGAGGTAGGAGAATCTTGCGTAGATGCAGGAGGTGCAGGTATAGACTCGTCGGGTTTGGCGACAGTCGCAGGCTTCTTCAGCCATGCTGTGATAGTGGACTGCACCATATTCTTCTGGCACTACAGCTGGTATGGTCTCGTCCCAGCATGGCGGTTGTATCCAATCGATGTGCCAGCCCAACGTGCAACTGGAAGGGGGGAGACGGTCACGATGTCGATAGCCCGGTGGTGTGGACCGTGTGGTGTGGTGTTGACAGCGACTGGTCCATTCCTGCTCCAGTTAGCGCACTTTCCTTCTGTCCGTCCATGGCCAAGCCAAGGCCGACGTCCTTTCCGACTTGCATCAAGCTTCAGCGACGCAATCATCCCGTATCTCCTCTCCCTCTGCTGTCCGCCGTCACTATGGGCGCTGAGAATTCCAAACCTGCCTCTGTCACCTCTCAACACGTCTTCTCCGCGTAAGTCTCCCCAATGCCTCGCCAATGGCTGTGGGTGCGCGAATTCAACAGCTGACAGCAAATTCCATGTAGAGATGCTCCGGTCCGCTTTTCGCACGGATTGGTAGATTCATTGCAAAACAACACACAGGTATGTTATGCGCAGCATTCAGGAGGTTTGAAATAATTATTAATCGACTCTCCAGACGGACTCCACCCGGTCAAAACAGCAAGAACTCGCATACCAGCAACGTCTAACTGAAGAACTCGAGAAACTTCGCGAAAAGGAAGCTCAAAACCTCTCTGAACTGTCAAAGACCCTCTCTGGAGAAGCCGAGAAGCCCGCCGATCCGTCTTTGACTGAATCCCTCGCCGAATCGATCAGCGACGCAACCTCCAGCTCTTCAACGCTCACCCAGAAGCAGAAGCAACGAGACATGAGCAATGCCAGTGTGACAAAAGAGATTGAGGCGCTTAAGAAGAAGCTTGATGCCCGGAAGAAGCTGGAACAAGCCGACCCGGCCGTGAACAAAGCAAAGGAGGATGTCGCCAATTGCCTGAGGACCAATGATAGGCGGCCACTTGACTGCTGGAAAGAGGTGGAGACGTTCAAGAGGGAGGTGGGAAGGCTGGAGAAGGACTTCGTCGAAAGGACAATAAGATGAGCTGCAGGTACGAGAGTCGTGAGGAAATGACCTGTGTCCGAATACTGTATAGTACTGGTGAAGGTGTAGTGAGATGGCCAGCGACCAACAACCTCGCCTGCGCCATTCAACATTATCTACAAGAAAAGTATCTACTCTTGCACCTTCCTTCCTTCCTTGCACATATATATCTACGTTTCCAATATTGCCAGATTCAGTCATTGCAGGCACTCCCACCAGCATCACCGTCTGGCGGGGCCTCTGGTCCGTGCACTCACTCTCACTCGCCTTCACTGCTCTATCACCACCTTACCCTCCTTCACCTTTACTACGTGCCTTGCAGAAGCTCTCGTCTAGCTGTTTCTTGGCATTGTCTGTCTCGCTCGACAACCCTCTCACTCTCACTCTCACCTCACAGCCTCTCGAACTTAAAGACCTCTCCTCTGCACCCTCTTCCCTTCCCTTCTTCATCCCCATATACTCCAACGACTCTCCGTTAGTCTTTTCTTGCTTTCAGTCCACTTCACGATGTCGGGTGAGCGAGATTACATCTGCATTAGCGACGACGACGCAGACGACATCGAGTCCATTAGTGACACTTCCGAGACGGTGCAAAGTGACAGTGGCCTTGAAGGTGAGCATGAGATTCTGGTGATTATCTGTCACAAACATCTAAAGATATTCACAGGCCTAAATTTCGAGGATATTGCCGAGGACGGAACAGGCTTCTACGACGCTGATAACGCTAATTCGCATGATGGATATGACGATGTCCCTCGTCCACGGGCATGTGACGAATTTCCCACCACAATCGAAGTTCCGGAATTCGTGCTAGATTTTGGCACAGTTCGCGTGGGTGATATTCTCGAGCTGCGCGATACCGACGGGAACGACGGTCGGCTTCATCGCCGGGATGATTTCCTCGTCGTTGTGAAAATCTTTGAAAACCTAGAGTCCGGCGAGCACTATTTCAAAGGCCACCGCTTACGCCGTGTGACACATTTCGCCCCGCTGTTTGACTGCAAGCTCAATGAGTTGGTTGTCACTATCGAGACGGATCGTTACGATACGAGACCGGTTTCGATCCAGGGCTTGGAGATTGTTCCTGTCGAGCAGGCTATGAAGAAGAGGGATGTAGTTTTTACTTCGCAGCCTTTCCATGAAGTCAGCATCCGCCACAGACAGATCTTCACTCCTGTACGGCTTCGAGGCAACCGCAAAGATATCCACACCTGGGTGCACAACAATGGACCACTAATTGCTCGCTGGGTGTACATTACCATCAAAAAGCCTAAAGGGAAGCCTTACGGCGGTGAAATCAGAAGGATGTATCGTCGAGAACAGATGTGGTACAACCAACTATCGCGCCCTATACCTTTAGCGGATAACGAGGACGATGATTGGATGATAGTTGATGAAAACCCATTCGTCACAGAATCTGGCTCTGAACTACGTCCTCAACGCTCCAAGGCGGCTTCAATTCCGAAACGTCTAACTTTCGGAGACTTCTTCTCAGGCGTGGGGGGTGCTTCATATGGCGCCAAAGAAGCTGGATTTGTTGTCAATTTCGGCGTAGAAATTGACGAAAAGGTTATGGAATCATACGAAGAGAATCATCCGGGAGCCTCAGTCTTATGCATGGATGCTCACGACTTCCCTGCTATACCGGCCCCAGAGAATTTCTTCAGTGACCATTGCCACTTCTCCACCACCTGCAAGTATTTTGCGATCTGCCAGTAAGGTTCCTTCTCCAGCTATACAACTTTTGACTAACACAAATCTAGTACAAGGGACGGAAAAGATGATCAAATGAATGTGGAAACCATATACACAGTCGGTCCAATACTTAATGTTCTCCAAACCCCTTACGCTACAGCGGAGCAAGCGCCAGGCATGATTTTGCTGCAAAAACACCAAAAGTACTTTAGGGTCTTCCTGAGCGAGTACGTATTCGGAATGAGTCTATGCAGTGCATTTCTAACACGTATTTAGGATCTTGGCACATGGGTACAACATCAGGTACAAGGTAATCGACCTTGCAACATTAGGCGTGCCTCAACCTCGCCGTCGATTACTATTCAACATGGCAAAGATTGGGTACCCACTTGCTCCCTTCCCTCAAGCCACTCATGGCCCCGAACGAAGCGGTTTGAAGCGATTCGTTACTGTTAAGGATGCGCTATACGATCTCGAACGCTCATCAGCATTCGATTCCGACCCCCATAACCAGCCCCGGTGGTTCCATTCCAGCAACATAAAGCCACCCTACGACCCGAATCTTACCTTGGTCAAAGGCACTCTAACGACAAGTGGAGGCGATAACAATTACCATTATTCTGGATTGCGCAAATTTACCGTGCGTGAGAACTCATGCTTCCAGACCTTTCCCTTGGAAACACATCTCGGCGATACTCAGACCTTTGCAAACATGGTGGTGGGAAATGCCTACCCTGCCGCTGCCGCCGCGAAGCACTTTCTCGCTAGTGCACAGACCCGTGAGGCTTTCGACCACGGGCTCATTAATGCAGAGGATGATATCCAAGATCTCTGGGTTACGTTGAACGAGAAGGGGATCAACACTTCGGGGCAAGGAGGAAAATTTCGATACCTAAATCGCTTGGAGAAGAGCAGAAGAAATCCAGCGTACATGCCGCCTTCAGTCTGGAAGCGAACCGAGCCGGTAGAGCCACTGCGCCCGAGGCCTCGCAGCAATCCGCCCAGGCTAATCAATCGCGCACTTGCTCGGCAGAGACGTGAGGTTCTTGAGGAGGTTCGGGAAGCTGAATACTTGGGCACAATTATGGTGATTGATGACGATTAGAGTGATGATTGAGTTGAATTGAGGCGGAACATGGCTGACTGGAGACGGCAACGCGAATCTAGCGTATCGCTGGCATTCATTTGCACCTTCATCTGCACCTGCATCTTATATCTAGCGCTTCAAGGAAAGCATATTCTGGGACTCTGGACGGGTGGGATGGTTCTTCAGCAAATTTGCGAGCTGACGACGACTGCGACGCGCAGTCCAAAAGGATAGTGAATTCGGCTATAGCAATATACTTAAGAAAACCCAAATTCCCTTTAACTCCTTCGTGATATGTACCGCCTACTGCACATCTTCATAACCACCTCCCCAGCCGCCATCAATCGGATTGTCCGTTGCGATGATTCTCCTGTTCACATACTCATCTTTCCACACGTCACTTCATCACCACACTTCTCCAATCTACAATTCCATGCTCTCATCAACAAACGGCTGGAGCCTTTCCTTGAACTCCTCAACGCTAAGTTCCTCACCCTGCCAGAAACCCTCTGCATCCTTTCCACCACCGGGCTTCTTGGGAGGGATCAACACGTCAGACACGACCTGAATGACACCATCGCTAGCGACACCATCATGAACAGTGACACGTGAGAAACCATTCAACCTAACTGAAACAAACGGCCCGTACCGCGTGATATCCACCGCAATAGACTTACCCTCAAGCGTGGTAGGCAAGTCCAGATGATAGTAAGGAGGACGAGTCGCGGCGTCCTTATCATCCTTAGCATCGTAAAACGCATCCGTATACAAAGTCTTGTCGACGACAATGTGATACTCGAGCAGTGCCTTGAGGTACTTCTGACCGTACTTGCTGAACAAGAAGGCGTTGATCTTAGGACCCAACTTCTTAAACGCAAAGTTACTCGGCGCGAAGAAGGTGCCTCCGGAGTGCTCGTACTCGGTGCTGTTGATCTTGTCGAAGAGGCCAGTCTTTCCGAGACCGAGCTCGAGCGTGCTGAACTCGCCGGGGAGCAGGTCGATGATGCTCGCGACGTTTGGCGGTGGGATCAATAGTGAGTCGATGCCATGGATTACGCCGTTGGTGCCGAAGATGTTGACGGCGACGATGCGGCTGTAGAAGTTGAGCGCGGGTCCCTTGAGTGTCACACGCACGGTGAGACGCTGCTTGTGGCCGAGCAGGTCCGGGTCGCTGGGCTCGTACAGCGTGGGGATTGTGTACGAGTGCAGGACGCGGCCGGCTGGGTAGAAGCTGTCGCTGATGTGGTAGAGGAGCACTTTTTCGATGGCTTCCTTGGATGGCTTGTGGTCTCCGTGGTGTGGGATCTTCTCGAAGGCTGAGTCGATGGGTGCGAAGATGGTGAAATTGGCTTTGGTGCCGTTGAGCTTCTCCACGAGATCTGGATACTCGTCGATCAACTTGGCTAGCTTGGTCGTGTAATTGCTTTTGCTGATGAGCTCGTAGACAGTTAGGTTTGATTTTCCGTGGTGAGGGGGGTGGTGAGGTTTTCCATGGTGTGGTGGGGGGCCGTGGTGTGGTGGGCCATCATGAGGGGGAGGGTGGTGGGGAGGAGGGTGATGAGGGTGGTCAGGGTGATCAGGATGGTCCTCTGATATAGTGACGAAGGAGTTTTCGAAGGAGGACCCTTCTAACCAGGACTCGACATCGCATCCTGCCTTGTGAATCCTGTTATACACGTCTTCACGTGTAGTCTTCGCTCCGTCAACGACTTTCTCTAAGGCATCGTCGAGAGCGTTTTGCGTTTTTTCGAAGACTTGGTGTCCCTTTCCAATGGCATTTCGGGCTGATTCTTCGACGTCCGCGACGATGTTTTGGCCCTTTTCAATCACTCGTCGGCTCGACGTTTCGAGGTTATTGAATACCTCTGCATCGAAAATGACGAATGCAGATGCAAGAGGGAGTAGTGCTGCGGCTGAAGTGATCCTCATTCTGGCGGTAAGCTATGGATGAGTGAGGGGATGAAAGGTACGGATGAGCTAGGGATATAGAATAGCCAAGATGACGGAATCAACAACGACTATTATTCAATGATGCTAACACTATCGGCGGCAGTGGCAATGCTCTTGGAACGGATGTCCAAGCGGCGTGGGTTGCAACCGTTTGAATGTTGTGTCCCCTTTGTGAATTGTTAGGGAAACACCTCAGACAATTGATTCCGTAACAATGTTGTACTGAAGAATAGAAAAAGACTTAATTATACAATCAAGGGAATTGGAAAAACGTCTTTGATTGTTTCGGTTATCTCTTGTCGTGTTTGGGGCCGCGTACCCCCAGGCGACAATGCGTCGTCATCCCCAGCACGTATTGGTGATCCCGCATGACGTAAGAGGGGTACATCAATTGGCCGAGAGTCTGGACCTACCTATATCCGCGCAATGTCGGACGAAAAAAGACGCCGATGCCTTTGCATGGAAGAAGACTTTCGGTTCGTCTTTAGTTAACTGGTTTAAGCTTGTCAAGCCACTGTAAACAATCGCGTATAAAGGCTTGTCACGTGGCTTTCAATAGACGAGTTCCATAACATGAATGTACATACATTGTAGCTCGTAACATCGATTGACGTCTAAATACCGTCATTGTAATCCACCACCAAAAGATGACAGTTTTTGCTCCAATTGGCGTAATTATACAAAGGTAGCAATAGCCGGTCTATCCATAGCTGACTGAGGCCTTTGTAAACCACTTGCATGCGTGGAGCTCCCGAAAATCAGCATGTGTCATACGTAGCAATCCGCCGGTTCCAACTTCCCTAGAGCTCCCCAGATTGTCCAGCAGATGCCATTGGTTTTTATTTAAGCTTCCCCACAATTCTTCTCCCTTGGTGGATACCAAGCTTCGGAGATGCAAGATCAAGCTTCTACCCCCGGCATTTTCTTACCTTATTGTGGGGATCTCATAATCATATCTGCGTCACCGACGGCTAGAATAGTTCGTGTCCCTTACTACAAAACCCTTCCTCTGATGCTTTCGAAAAGATTGTAATAGAAAATTTCGACAGTTTCATTTTCACCATTCTGACTTCGGACAAAGCAAATTTTTTTAAAATGGCAGGTCTTGCAAAGCACGTGGATCCGGATGAGTTGATAAAGACACTTAAAGATCACCCTGTTCATAAGGCCGGCGGCAACCACGCGCATCGCGCTGTCAATCATACAACGCCTTATTCAAGTCGATATGCGACCAAAACCGAGCTCTCTAAATTCCGCATTCCACAAGATGGTGCCCCGGCAGATGTCGTCCATCAGCTGCTCAAGGATGAGCTTGACTTGGATGGGGTAAGGATATTGGAATAAAAATATAATGTGAGCCTGACTTCGTGCAGCGACCACAACTCAATCTCGCCAGTTTCGTAGGTATGTTCAAACCTTGTGCCGTAAAACACGGGGCCGGAGCTGACGGAATCGCGGATAGGAACATATATGGAACGAGAAGCTGAGCAATTGATGATTGAAAATCTGTCAAAGAATCTTAGCGACGCCGACGAATACCCTGCGATGATGGATATGCACGCGAGATGTGTTTCGATCATTGCACACCTGTGGGGGGCTCAAAAAGGAGAAAAACCCATCGGCTCCGCTACGACTGGGTCAAGTGAAGCTATTCACCTCGGAGGGTTAGCCATGAAACGTCGCTGGCAAGAGAAAAGACAGGCGGAAGGCAAGGACACGTCCAAGCCGAACATCATCATGGGAGCCAATGCGCAGGTCGCTTTGGAGAAATTCGCTCGGTATTTTGAGGTTGAGGCGAGGATTCTGCCTGTTTCCCAAAAATCCAATTACCGCCTCGATCCGGAGCTCGTGAAGGAGAACATCGATGAAAACACCATCGGCATCTTCGTGATTTTGGGCTCCACCTACACTGGCCACTATGAGCCGGTTGAGGAGATATCGAATATTCTGGATGAATATGAGAAGAAAACCGGCGTCGATATTCCAATCCATGTTGATGTAGGCAAAAAGAGCCGACCACAGGGTCCTGTGCGGGAAAAAGCTGACTAGAAACAGGCCGCTTCTGGTGGATTCATCGCGCCATTCACTGAGGCAAAAGCCGGCGCAAAATGGAATTTTGAGCTCCCTCGTGTCAAGTCAATCAACACAAGTGGGCATAAATTTGGAGTAAGTCAATGATATAGAAAGTTGTGGGATGATGCTAACTTAGATAGCTTGTATATGCCGGTGTGGGCTGGATAATCTGGCGTGATGAGTCTCAGCTTCCCAAGCACCTCGTTTTCGAACTCCATTATCTAGGCGGTACAGAGGAGTCGTATACCCTCAACTTCTCTCGTCCGGGCGCCCAGGTCATCGCACAGTACTACAACTTGATCCATCTCGGTTTCAGCGGCTATCGCAACATCATGGAAAACACACTCCGCAATGCCCGTCTTTTAAGCCGCGCCCTGGAATACACGGGCTGGTACCGCTGTGTCTCCGATATCCATAGGAAGAAGGGTGATCATACGTTTGAAAAGGGAAAACCGCAATACGAAGACGGCGATGACAGTTCGTATTATAACGCTGGCCTCCCTGTGGTTGCGTTTACCTTTTCCGATGACGTGAAGAAGCAGCACCCACATATCCAGCAGGTCGTTGTGTCGAACCTGCTAAGGGCCAAGCAGTACATTATCCCGAACTACCCGCTGCCTCCCAACGAGGAGAAGACGGAAATTCTCAGGGTCGTGGTTCGCGAGACCCTGTCACTCGATATGATCGATAGGCTTGTCACAGATATAATCAGTGTCACCGAGACCGTGCTAAAGAGCAACGAATCAGATCTAGCGGCTTACCAACCCGTTAGCAGCAGCGTCGAGGTACGGGTGCTTTGTCTCTTTCTCTGTTTCCATCCATGACTTGATCTTTGCTGACTCTTTTGCGCTTTTTCTAGAAGGAGCACTCTTCACACGGTCTGCAGGCCAAGCATAAACACAAAGCTCGTCGTCCAATGCACGACGGTGTCCATCGCAGCGTTTGCTGAGCGTCGGTCGGGTATTTACTATTGAGTTGGAGATGGGGTGGGCTGGAGGGTTTCACGAACATTAGCATCAGCAATGTTCATAAACCTAGGTTAATACACATGTATATAAGCGATTCAGGATTGTGCAACGTTAGGTAACATCAATTGATGTAATGTAATACGAACAAGGGGTAAAACAAAATCTCGATGGCCGCTACTTATGAGGTTTTGTGGATCGGAAGAAACTTGATCTCAAAACCAAAATGTCGGTAGGAATCTGAAGATTGGACTAGCCGCTTTAGGCATGGCCGATCTATCTTGGTATTCGCGATCCTCGTGTCTTTGGCGGCTTGTCTATGACAGCACCACCATCGTCAGATCGAACACCACCGATTCTGTTCCCAATCTGTGTAGTTTTGCGCCACTATCCAATGGAATTTACGGGCTGAGATCTCTGCGCGCCAGTCCCCTAGTCATGTTCCCTGCCGCATCTCACTGTAATGTGCAAGCCAGGGAACGGATCTCCACCATGTCTGCATTTGACAATATTTGTGGTTGGCAGACCGCCACAAATATTGACAGATGACCCGATATTGTATCTCTTTAATAGTGCAGGTCTCCTCAAACAACGGCGGGGCGTGCCAGAAGTCGCTGCTCTATCATGACGTCTCTCTTGCATTGACCCAATTCCTTACATCCGAAGATACTTCCTAACCTATTGCTGAGCACGTTAATCTTCTCCACCAGCATCAAACCGTACTCACCTTTTTGATGTTGCGTCGTTGCCTCACGTGGCCTCTCTCCAACCAGTTCCTTTGTTCTTACTGTTTTTCTCGCAACTGTCATTCCAGCACGCATTTGCCAAGGATGGCGGTTGAACGGGATGCAACACCACGCCCCAGACCGCGCGTTCTCCTCTACATCTTGCGTCAGGATGTTCGCCTCGCCGATAACCCAATATTTCACGCAGTGTCCACCCAATCTTCTTTGGACCCGGATCGAAAGGTAAAACAGCAAAGGGATACAGATTCTAAGCCGCGTAACGACTCGCCTTTATCGCACGAGCATATACCTTATTTTACGCATTTGCTCCCCGTTTATATCTTTCCCGCAAACCAAGTTGAAGTTTCGGGTTTCATAGCGAATCCTGCGGATCGAAGCCCATACCCACAGTCGCGCAGTCAAATAGCTGGTCTTTGGCGAACCGGACCACACCGTGCGAGGTTTATGGCTCAAGGAGTTTGGGACCTTAAACAACGACTTGAGAATCTCCAATGCGGATCAGGTTTGGAGATCAGAGTGGGGTTAATCGAGGAAGCCGTGGAAGATATCCTCGGCTGGTATGCGGGTGGAGAGGAAGATGCTAGCAGTTGCGGAGCAGACGTTGTGGGCATCTGGATGACATCTCACGAGGGTACAGAAGAAAGAACAACAGAAGCAAGAGTGAAGCGGATTGCTGAGCGCAACAATATTGATTTTAGGTTATGGGATGACGAGAAATATTACATTGACGAGTTTGTTCTTCCCTTAACATTACACTATTCCTGCAGAGACTAATGTATGTCCCAGCCAAGATTTACCGTTTCACGACATCTCGGATCTTCCCAACGTCTATACCACCTTTCGAAAATCTGTTGAACCGTTACGTTCAAGACCACGCAGAACGATACCTGCGCCAACACAATTACCGCCTTTGCCTCCTGAAGTACCTCCTCAAAGACACCCATTTCAAATACCATCCAACTTGGATAGTTTGATACAAGCATTGCTTTCGCCATTAGAAGATGAGTTGACTAATGGACCAGACCATCCACCGCAATGGCCAGACAATGTAGACTCCGCACATCCCTTCGGAGGCGGAGAAACAGAGGCCCAAAATCGACTCAACCACCTCGTCTCTCAAGGCGCGATAAGCTCTTACAAAGCAACCAGAAACGGGATGCTTGGTGAGGATTTTAGCACCAAGTTATCCGCGTTTCTTGCGCAAGGCCATCAAACTGCGAGACAAATCCATTGGGCAATGGTGGATTTCGAAGAAGGAAGAGGGCCTGGGAGAGGGGCCAGTGGTTATGGCAAAGGCGAGAACGAAGGAACAGCTGCTATCAGGTTCGAGCTCCTGTGGCGCGACTACATGCGATTGTATGCGCGCAAGTTTGGGTGCAGAATGTACCGTTTATACGGAGTGCACAATACGTGGAATTCCTCCAGATGGGGCGGAGATGGAAATGATGGTCAGAAGGGCCGCAAACGTTTTAAACTACTAGACCAGAGCGGAGGCGCAGGCGACAATCCAGAAAGAACCAAAGAGGCATTTGCACGGTTTAGAGCCGGCCGCACAGGGATTGGCCTTATCGATGCGTCCAATCGAGAATTGATTCTCACCGGTTACACATCAAATCGTGCTCGGCAAAACGTCGCATCATTCCTGTCGTCGCACCTTGGTATCGACTGGCGTGTAGGTGCCGAGTGGTACGAGTATCTTCTCACTGACTACGATATGGCAAATAATTGGGGCAACTGGCAGTATGTGGCTGGCGTAGGCAACGACCCACGGCAGGGACGTATTTTCAACCCAGTAAAACAGGCGCTCGACTACGACAAAAAGGGTGAATACATCAGAGCGTGGGTACCAGAACTGCGCGGGGTAGACTTGAAGAAGGATTATGGGGCAGGTAACGAGGAAATCGACCAGGGGAAATTGATGGGACTGTATCAGGCTTGGAGACTTCCCGAGGGAGAGAAGCAAAAGCTTGGTTTGAAGGGTTTGGACTGGGTAGAGCATCCGCTCACTAGAATACAGTTCTCAGTGGGGAGAGGCAAGGGAGCTCAAGGCTCCGAGGCGAGAGGAAGGGGAAGAGGTAGGAGAGGAGGAAGCAGAGGTAGGGAGAAAGGGTTCAGGCGGTTAGGAAGCGACGAGAGATCAGAAAGAATGGGCATTGGTGCCGATGGTTGATTTTTCTCTATGAAATTGGATGGTTAAAAAGCACTTGGACTCAATCCAGCACACTTAGGTAGTCACGTAAAATTAATGTTTACAGTTTAGGTTAGAATATGCATCTCCAGATGAATATTTGATCATTTTCCGATCCAAATTTTCAATGTTCAAATGGCCAGCATTGAAAATTCCAGTCTTCTCACATCAATTTGATGCATTATGAAATCAGCCGTGAATAATGCTCACGTGATCATTTCATCACGTGAGTGCTTTAGCTGGCCGCTGACTCTCGTGCTCCTTGGGTAACATCTTGTTCCGTTGTCTCGGAGATAGTGTGCTGAATCAAGAATTTCGCAAATATGTCATTCAATCAATCTCCCGACCTCTGAAAAGCACATATTGATTATGTACCTGTTCTACCATGACGTATACGATCTCTTCCGCTTACTTGCATGCGAACCCTCATCGTATCGTAGATCCCGCATTTACTTAAAACCAGCGATCAACTAGATGAGTCGGTGAAGCATGGAGACTCCCATGATGTCAATGTATTGAACGTTAGATCGCAGTATATGGAACTATTGAAAACGGAGTACAAACCTCGAATCAAATTGCGGTCTAAAACAAGGGATCATACATACAAAGATTTGGGGTCGCCGTAGCTCACCGATCATTATTTGTGTTTATTTCAAGCAAATGGTGGTTGATCTAAGAGTTAAGGGGCCATTCTACATTACTGCAGCATCTCGATGGGATATCTAGCCCCACTCGTATACAGGGGTCCTTCGCGTGCTTACTTCGGCCTTTTTTATGGCTTTAGCTTGTTGTCGCTAATCTAGTCGATCGGTTTTGCCGCGAAATCGCTCACTGGCGGTCAGGTTCCGTTCAGTTTCACCTCACAGCACCACTTGACTACTATCTTATATATTAGAAATAAATTACTGAAACCACATCAATCAAAACGGCTCGGTGGTGTAGTTGGTTATCACGTCAGTCTAACAACGGTTAGCACACTGAAGGTCCCGAGTTCAAACCTCGGCTGAGTCATTTTTTGGTTTTCTTTTTGCTGGATATAGTTGAGCACGACACACCATGTTCCACTACGAGAACGAGCTTACAACCCATGTTGTATACCTGTGTGCTCTTTCTCTTGTCTTTCTCTTTTTTTCAAATTTTCAAGGGCGGGTTTGGGGGTGAAACCTTTTTCCTTTTTCGTGGTCTCTGGATTGAGGAAATGTAGCAATGCACTAAACCATGGGCAGATGACCCAAAATCAAAAATACAAGTATGCGCGTCCCTTTCCACTTGTATGGTTGCAAGATAAGCAAACTTCATGCTTCCTAATCGACATTTTTCATATTTGGGGTCATAGCTCCTGATATTCTACTCCCTACCATCGCCACCCACTTACCTATCCTGCTAAGGCAGACAGTGACTCAATTGTTGGCTGAGTGTATGTTACGTTTGACTTGAAACTGCAACCAGGCATCCTTCACTTTTCTTTTCTGTTGATGACCCTCCGAAGTAGAGGTTGCCGAATATTCAGAATTTTTCTGTATGAAGACGCCACCGATAAGCATAACCCAAATAGTATTATCATTATAAATTTTAAATGAAGTATCAGCTATTTTTACGGAGACTAATCCAAAACTATGAAGGGTTAGGCGTAAGCGTGAAACCGTTCAATATCATCCTCTCTCCGGTAAAATACGCAAAGAATCCCATGCTCTTTGGTGGGCGAAGAATGATTGCTGAAAGATAACGATATGGTATCCGTGACGGTTTGCGGGCTCTCTGCCTGATCCATACCGACAGTCGAGTCACCGCTTGGCATATCCTGATGAATATTCATCGTTTGAGGAGAAGAGTCGCCAGCGGGAATGCTCGCTGTTGCAAACAGGGATTTATAGCTAGGGAGGCAAGCACACCATATGCACGTAATCATATGAATGTGTAGCCACTGCTCGCTGAGGGAAAGGTTCACTTTTTTTGTCAGTAAACATCAATTTACGAAACCGAGTACTCACCATCCACCTCGCCAGGTTGATACATGTAGTAAACACATAGAGCATTGGTCATAACAGAAAATACACCAACTCCAAAAACACCCGCAACGCCGATTCGGATGTGCTTAGGAAGACGTAGTTGGAGAGTAATATGAATGGGAAGTAGTAATATTGCGAAATCTAGCAAGGTGTCGATGATTCTAACCGACAGCATGTAGATGTTGAAGTTGAAGCATTTTCCATGTATTTTCCGGTTCCAGAATGAGTCTAGAGGCTGGCAGGCGACGGGGATCGGAGCCAGTGTTGCGGCAAATGTGAGAGACGCTATTACCATGATGATCATAGAACCGACGCGGAAAGTGGTCGTGGCGAAAAAAATATGGCGATAGAAGAGCAAAATGCTGATTTTAATGGCGTACAAGAGAAATATTACCGCCGCTAGACTCCACAGTAGTGACTGTACAAAGTCAGTGAATGAGCGACGATTTTAGTCCTTGGAGCGCCTTGCATACTTTTAAATAATCCTCGAGTTTTTCTGCTTTGATTGAATCTTTATCCGCTAGAACTATTATTTCTTTCATTTCATAGCCGCCACCAACCGCCATCATACCTGTGTTTGTCAGTAATTGTGTGACGGAGCGAGAGAACCTTTTCTTACCCCATATCATGACCCCACAGACGATCAAATAAGACAATAGAGCGGCGATAATCCAATAATCGTCATAGCGAATCCCGTTTTTACTTCGAGATTTGCAAAAGATTCGAAGGGCCACCGCGGTAGTGGTGAGAATCGCGCCGGTCACGTACAGCGCGAATTTACGACGACCTCCATCACTCAAGTCCAGCATACCGGAGATCAAAGATCCTGATATACTACAAGGTGTTCGTTGAATAAAATTATTGAGACAGAGATTAAGGCGGAGTGACCGTGGGGATGATCCAATGTGAGACGCAGCTTTTATTATCACTAATTCTATGTCTTTGCTCCGCAGCTCTCCACACTTCCGACCAAAGGACTATCCAAGCTTCGGGGAAAATAATATTTCCGTATGACAACTTAAGGCCCTGCGTGGTATTTAATAATAGCTGAGGCGTGGCCCTCAAAGGGCGTAGCTTGAAAATGCACACAGTGGTTGCGGCGCGGTCTCGGGTTTAGAACCAATACTTTCCCCTTCGCGCCTCATCGCCACTAACTAAGACAGAATCGACGACTAGAAAACCGATCTGAAACAGGCAAAATCCTGAATACCCGTTTTACGTTGTACATGAACCCGAAGCACAACTGTGAACCTGCCATTATGTGTTACAGGGCGTATTCGTTCGGTTCGTTTGGCTCGGCGGCGTAGTCACGTAGATCTGCCTCTTCAGCAAGGCTCAGCTTTATTGCTCTCCTCATCCGGACACAACATATTGCTACGCCGGCGGGATAAGAAATGTCACGAAAGAGAAGACCAATGAGCACAGGTGCATCGCTGGTTCTGAAAAAGTTTGTTGATCTGATTGCAACGATCAAACCCCATTATGCGACTACTGACTCTATAATTGGATCGTAAAGGAACACCACCAACTACTTGACTATTAGTTTGTGCCCCAACATATAAACTTCACGTGACCCACCGATGAAGAATACAGCGGCGTATCCCAAACAACTCGATGTATGCACAAACATATACACAAACATATCGTTTTTGTGATTCCTCTACTGTGCCGATACCAACTGGTAATTCGATTACTATAGCGACGACTATTATACATATGTACACTCGTATACACAAACATATACACACAGCAACATACCCTCTATTGAATACAACGCACAAAGTCAAGATTTAGGAGTGGAGAGCACGCGTTTACCATCCCAATCATAGAATACGAAAAAGGAAAGTTTTGAACGGCATGCCAGCATAGTATAATCATTTCGCATTAGGTAATACATCAGTGATGAAGATGGTGGTGAGACGCTGTATCTATCTAACCCAAAGTCACCGTAAGAAACATCATGGTCCCTGTAGTTGAACGCCTCAAACCACGTTCCCCTTCACTCCCCCGCCTTCTCCATCTCGTCCCACTCCTTCTCCTCCCTCCAGAGACTCTCTAAGTAGGCCTCCCTCGCTGTGTACGCTACACCTGGGGTCCAGGAGGAGGCCCAGAAGCTGGTGTTCACCCGCTCCATTCCGGTCGAGGAGCAGATAAGGCGATTGAAGCCTACTTCGACGTGCGTCGCCGGACGGTATACCCTCTTAGGTCGACGGGGGGAGCCACAGTATTCCCGCTCCTCAACTTGGCCGGCTTCTGGGCGGCGCTCGGTTTCTGATGGAGTTCCTGGGTGGGGGGTGGTGCGCAGGATGCTCCGCAGCTGGGCGGGCCTCTTGTGCGGGCCGGGTCCAGTGAAGAAGGGGGACTTACGAAGAACGTCCACGTCCGCTTCGTTGCGAACGTATACCTTCTCTGCCCAGCGGACGCCTTTCTCGTAAATCTCTGGGCGGGACTCGCGTTGTTTCTTGAAGCCGATAGTGGCTTGACGCGCCGATTTAATCTTGTCTTCTATTTCGTTTGAGTCGTCACGCCAGGGAGGGTAGACGTCCCAATCGCCGTCTTTGTTGGGATTGTTTAGGTAGTCCTCGAGATTGGACGCAACGTCGTACGCGTGATCCTGCGAAATGGACTGGAAACATGCGAAATCTGTGGCTTCCTTCCATGATTTATACTCCTCCAAGCCCTTTGCACAGGTGTGCTCCGTCCAAGGCTGATCCATGGCGAGTACTTCCGAGTGCTCCTCGTTCCACTTGGTCTCCTTCTCGTGAATGTTCTCCATCCGCGCCATATCCTGCATAAGTTCCACTCGCATACTCCGCCAGCTGGCTATCCGGCAGTTCGAGTTCTTCTTCTTGCCCCGTCCTAGCATATACGCCTGGACAGCGCGGTGGGATTCGCGGTCGTCGACTGCCTTTATGTAATCTTCCTGAACGTAGGTCATTTTCGACGTGACTTGACACCTTGCCCATTTTACCAGGCATGGTGGGCACCACTCCCACTCACCAGGCAAACTCCTTGGATGGAGCGGATGGTAACAAATTGGCGCATATCGGGTGGCCAATGGCTTTGGAGAAGACGATGTAGCAGTTTCCAGTGGCTCTTTGGCGGTTACTGAAGATTTTTGCTTGTCTTTTATGACTGGAGAGGCAGTGCCCAGCTTCTGTGACTCTTGGTTGGTCACTGAAGTTGTCTCGGCACTCGGTGCCGATATGGAGGATATAAAAGTGAAGAGTGCAGAAGCGAGGTTAGAAACACGGCAGATTATACCCGCTGAGAGAGAAGATTCCTGCTTGACATCTCTAACTGGGTAGCCAGCGACCAGCTTCTGCGACTCTTGGCTGGTCACAGAAGAGGTCTCGTCAGGCGTGGGTTCTGACACGGCTGATAGCTCAATGACATCGTCGCTCTTAGATAGCTTAGTATGTGTAGAGTCGACATTGATATCAGTGAGCGGAGGACTTGAGAGCTCGCTGGATTTCTTGATGTTGAGTTCACAGGATCGAGTATCTTTCTTTGGGGTAAGGTCCGGTGAATGTAGGGCATTGGGGGGCGTATCGAATTTGGCCTTCTTTTCGACATGTTCAGAGTCATAGATGTCGTCAAGCTCACTATTGACTTTGCGCTTCTTTGGGCTGGGAAGTGCAGGCACGACATGAGGCAAGATTTGAACATCTTGCGCAGGGGATGCGGGCGTGTGAGCTTGCTTGATTTTCTTATTCGTGTACTCATCGTCGTCGGTACCATCGACGGCCTTGCGCTTCTGGGGGGTCAGAGGTGGATGCACAAAGCGGGCAATGGTTTCGTTTTGGATGTAAAGTGCGGGCTCATGGGTCAGCTTGACCTTCTTGTCCGCCTGCTTGATGTCGTGGGTCTCGTCGACCTCCGAATCAGCTTTCCGCTTATTCCCACCGTATTTCAAGCTTGATAGTGCAGTGGCGACTTTGGTAGTGCCGTCACTCACAGTTCTGACTTGGTCAGAGGGGGAAGGCCACTGTGCTGAGGCAACGGAAGAGGTCGTGGTGCGGTCACAGTAGATGGATGGGTTGTTGGAGATACCCTGTTGTGCCATTGTAAAGATTATGGACAAATTCAGTTATGAGTGTCAAGAGGAGACAATTGATTGCAACGCTCATGGGTGATGTAGCTGGCTCAAGGGAGAATTGCGAGTAGGGGTTGAATCTGGTGCGAGCGGGTGCGAGCGGGTGGTTGAGTGTAAACTGGGAGGACGGGATTTAAATAGTATTGCATTGAGATATTTCACTGACAGTGATACATATCGTAGGCATGTGACAGGGTCGACGGCCTTGCTACCAACAGTGATTCACTCGGCTTGTTCAACCCACAGCTTACTTTTCCTTGCCTTGATTATTCCACACACTCCCAGCTCGCAATGTCCTTCGGGTCGCCTTGCCCTTTGTATTGGTTGCGTAGCGGGTATTTGCAATGAGCTCGTTTGTACTCCACGCCGTCGCTCTTGTTGTTGTTGACCCATTTGGTGCCGATGACAGTGTCTGGCGCAACTCCATTTTCCACCCAATCCACAAGAGCCATGAGGATATTTTCTTTCGGATCCAAGCTCTCTACTGAGTCTATGTTCTGGCCAATTGACGATGCGCCGTCACCTCCGGAGCAGTGGCCTGTTCCACTGACACGGAAGTAGCGATAGAAGTCGTCCAATTCCTCCGGTGCGAGGCTCATTGTCTGTGATACGTGCTCGTAATAGCGGGGCGAGTTCTCCGAGCTAATAATTCCATCCATTTGACCGTGCCAGTGAAGAATCTTAGACCCGCGTGCTTGCACGGCGCTGAGGTCACCTTTCCATGTTTGTATGTCCGAAGGATTGATACGAGCCGCGTTTTCGAAGTCAGTTGTGTTGATCTTGTTCGCGTCCCAAGATGGATCATTGTAGATAGCGTAGCGGAACCAATCTTCGGTATAAGGGAAAGGTACGCCAGTGTAGATGACAAAGGAGGCCACAATTTCAGATCCCGGTTGCATTCGTGGGTAGACGAGAGATCCATCAGATGCTAGGAGAGGAGAGAAGATCTTGTTCACCGTGTTAACTTGCTCTTGGGTCAGACAACTTGACGAATTTGAGTTAATGCCACAAAGAAGGTTATTCGCCGTATAGTTGCAGATAGATGCATCTTCGAGAATTCCATCGGCGAATCCATCGAGCAAGTCGCACTGCTTCATTATATCTTCATGAACAACTGGCCACAGTTGGGTGGGAACAAAGGTAGGAGAGCCGGGAGGACCTGTGATGGGCACAAACGATCCACTCCAGGAGGTGAGATTATTGAAGGAGATAGCCGGGGCGCCTGAAATAATGCCATCGAAGTCATCCGGGAAATCTTGGGCTGATTTGAAGCCTTGTCGACCTCCGGTGGAACAACCCAGATAATAAGACTTCTTATGCGGCGAACCGTAGAACTGCTCAGTGATCTTCTTTCCAGCCACCACGCCCGTGTGTACGCTGCGTTCATTAACACCCCAGGTAAAGGGAGGGTTCTAGGGTGATACTCACGCGCGATACGCAAAATCTGCCACTACATCTGCATTGTTGTAGAATGCTCCTCCGCTAGTTCCATTGTGCCCGTTGTTCGCGCCAGCACTGGCAAATCCTAAGCTCGATCCGTACGCTAAATCAGGGTAGCTGACGCATCCATTCAATCCTCCATTCCCACTGCTTAAGAACCGTCCGGTCCAATTCGAAGGTAACCAGGTCTCCATATTAATACCGGAGCGGTTGGAAGTAGCGACATACAACGCGACCCGACAAATATCCACCGGCACAACTTGGAACGGCTCTCCGCAAGTCACATTGTTTTCCGGCAGGCTGAGATTGGTACCTGCGGGAACGAATTGTGAGAAGTAGACCGTAGCACTTTCAACTTCTAGCTTCGAAGCAATGGATGCACACTGTTTTTCGAAGCCATCAATGTCTTTGTGCTTCTGAGGGTCTTTGCCAGCCGACGAAGCGCCGACCTGGAGAAGCAACAACTGCGCCCACTTTGTAAACATCATCTTACAAAACGAATCGAGGGATGAATCGAATGTAAAAGAGATGCTATTGCAGGAAGGCAGGGTAGACCAGTCTTTATTGTACGCGGCACCTACTTGACAGGGTGGTGCGCCAGTTCCCCTACTGTGGAATTATGTTTATCCTGCATGTCCATGCCTCCTTGGCTAGTGGCCATGTTACTGCATTGAGCAGTAAAATCGACGAACCTGCCAATACACGTACGGGATAATACCTTTGTAGCGCGGGCGCCGTTAGCGGGAGCGCTGGGTTTAATTGCAAGTCTGGGGTAATTAGTCGATCGCGTTACGCACGCGGCGCTTCTCCGCTTGACGGCAAAAATGTTCGGCATTGGGACATCACGTTTCTTTGGTGAACGGATAATAATGCATAGAGAATGGGGGAGACGTTATAGGTTGTCGTGCTAGAGTCCTAGGATGAGAAATGGAAACAAAGGGAAGAGGCAGGATGAAATGTTCTCACTATAAGGTGCACGGCGTGCATAAAGCAAATTTAAGGGCCTGGCTAATAACCACCCATTCGCGTTCATAAATTGAGAGCGAAGAAGTGCCTGAGATCTCGGCAACACTTAAAGCGAACACCAATGATCTATACTCGCTTCGGATGTTTTAGGCCAATAACCGGGACGTTCCACACTAGGTATTCTCCCGCATACCTGGACACGTGGTGGATTAACTTGCCGGCTCTACATATTGACACCCCAACAACGTTTCTTAGAAATCCAGGCACTCGCGAGCAGGTGCATCCAATTAGGTGCCAATGTACTTTCGTACACAGGGGACGCGGCATCGTGACGCCACACCTCGGGAGGTGAGTGTACCGATTAATGATTGACTAATCGCATCGAACTGAGGAGACAGGAACTTCTGATTTGTATAACTACCTACAATTTTAGGTAAGCTGAACCTCTTGGTATGCGGCGACTCGATGGGCGACCCCTTTGTACCCTTACCGGAAAAAACAAAAATCATTGCGAGCGATCCAGTCCAAAGAGAGTGTCACGTGAGTGTCAATCGACACACCGAGATTACACTGTATGCAAAATAAACAATGCCACCATGATATCGCCACTGCTACGCATACATGTATGCTAGATTTCGTATCCGATTTCAATTGGTTCTTGCACGATCGTCGATGTGGGGAAATGACTCTAAGCTACATAAATAGTGAGGCTATCGAATCGCGATAGAAAGTGTACTTTGGTTAAATTTTCCATACAGAGCGCGAGGGGACCCTTTCCGTTTCGACCTTGAACAATTGTCTCAAGTGTATGGAGATCACGTGTGTACCTACTCGGGTATGCTACACATGTATCTTCACGGCGAGGCTGAAATATGGTGCCATTCATCCTTCCAAATTTCGGTGTACACTGCGCATTTTCTGTATCTGGATTTTGAGCTTGGGTCTTCGTCCACTAAATTGGGGGAGCTTTCCAGAGTGCACAAATGTAGGTAGGCGGACTGGGCTCAGGCTCGTATGATTAGGCCGAGCCAATTGTTGATGGACCGAATGCAGGTTTTGTGAATGGAAACGCATGACGCAGCCCGGCCTTGTAATCGGCGCTGTGCGGTCCCGATATTCATGTGGGCTTACCTGTTGTATAGCTTCGATACAGTACAGGCGAAGGATACCTATGTGTGCCTTTGGTGAGGAATATGGCCGTAGGCGGGAACAGCAAGCGTTCCGAGCGGAATAAGATTAAGAATAGCACGATTGACAGGATCTACATGTGGCAGAAAGCCACAAACAACTCGCCGACCAGATTCGCTCGCTAATCGATGGAACATGGAACGCACTGTGATGCGTTCCATAAAGTCTCATCTAATCAATGACCAGACCGACCAACACCGGCCATCCTAGCCAAGAGGGGGTCCACGAGGCGCGTCAGCCGGCCCACCTTGTAAACCGGTCTGCCATCTAAAAACGTGTCACGGGAAACTTGCGACGACTGGTCCATCCATCGCACTCTTGTTCCACCTCTCTAACTTGACTGTCTCTCATAAAGGGAGTCATGTCGTTGCACAACATCACTTTCCCTTTGTTGAAATCCGCGTCTGCGCTTGCTCTCGCACATGGAACTGCCACGAGTTCCTCACATTAGTGCTGAGCAAGAGGAAGTGGCAGCTCGCCAACGAATGCAACAGCAACTGACACCCCCAGTCTCACCTCCAGAATGCGACGACGATCCAAAGGAACCATCCTATCCTGTCCCTACCGAGCACCAACCTCAACCTCCACATTTCAGAGGCAGTAAGCCCCAGTATGACTGGACCGAAGATCTGCCACGGAGCGACCATGTACGCTTCTTCCGGGCGGTTGACTGGGCGAACAGCAAATTGGGACCCCTGGAAACATGGGACGATACACTGCGCATCTTTACGCGCCTTCTCTTTGCTGACTCAAGACCGGCATGCCTCTGGTGGTATGTGATTCAATGAAAAGGAACATCTTCTCGTCTGGCACGATTTTCCATTGTGCAGGCCGTATGTACACTCGTGCTGACCTTGAGCAGGGGACCCCACCTAGTCGCAGTCTACAATGAAGCATACGCTCCCCTCTCCGCCAACGCACATCCAAAATTAATGGGCGCTGAATTCCCAGTGGGATATCCAGATCTATGGGATGGTATCAAGCCCTATTTTGATAAGGCTCGCGAGACGGGCACAGGAGTTGAATACTCTCCCGCGCAAGCCCTGATTGTGGAACGCGGGGGCTACCGCGAAGAGGCCTATTTCAATGGGTCTTTTATTCCCATTGGCAACGGGCCTACCACACAGCCTCAGGGCTTCTACAATGTATCGGTCGAAGTAACAACCCAGCGCCTCGCCGATCGTCGCACGATGCTACTGAACCGTCTCGCCTCTGTGCCCCACCTAGGCCTTTCTGCCGCCTGCGATCACATTGTGGAAACACTCAAGACGGATGGGGAGGATATTCCCCTGGCCGTTTTATACGAGGCAGAGCAAACTCCAGAATCGACAGTATTGCGCTTAAGGGGGCACATTGGACTACCAACAGGGCACAATCTGATTGTAGACAATCAGGATATCTCGAGTAATGAGGGCTTGGTGCCCGACTGTCGGAATGCAGGCCTGGAACCCGTTATAATTGACTATGATGAACGCTTCGATTCTATAACTTGGGCTGGGTGGGGCTCACCTTCAAAGAAAATCGCCATTCTTCCGATTACCAGTGGGTCGCGCGTACTTGGTTATCTTATTGCTGGAACGAACCCATATCGATCCCATGACGAATCATGTAAACAGTTTATCAAGGATCTAAGTCGCATGGTTTCGAGTATTGTCTCAGCTGCTGTCGGGACCAAAGAAATCAAGGTTCGCCAGGAGCAACTCGAGAACGACCTCGCATTGAGCGATATGAGACTACGGCACTTGATTGAGCACGCCTCCGTGGGCATGTGCCATCTTTCACTGGACGGTCATACGATTTGGGCCAACGACCACTACTACACCTTGGCCGGCGTCAGCCCTGAAAGTCATCAAATTCCATTTGCTTTCTTCGACGTCTATATTGAAGAAGACAAAAGGAAAGCATTTGAGGTCTGGGACAGCCTTCTTGCTGGCCTCAATCACGTAAGCATCGAACTACGGTTGAAACGTCAGTATAGTACACCTGTTGGTGACAGTGACAATGCTCAAGTCCAAGTTCTCGCATTTCCATACCGCGAGAATGGAGAAGTCAAATCTATTATGGCTTGTACAACGGATATCAGTAAGCTGAAATGGGCTCAGTCTTTTCAGGCTCGTCTGGCTGCAGAAGCGAGAGAAGCGAAAAGGCAACAAGAAGCTTTCATCGACGTAGTGTCGCATGAGATGCGAAATCCGCTCTCTGCCATTGTGCATTGTGCCGATGGGATCTTGAGCGCCGTGGAGGAATGCCGAGCTAAACTTGCTAACATTCCCGAACCATGTTTAGAGGCATTAAATGACAATTTGACCTCCGCTAAAATTATCATGCAATGCGCAAATCACCAGAAACGCATCATCGACGACGTGCTCACCTTGAGCAAACTTGATTCAATGCTACTTTCGATCACACCCACGGTCGTGCGGCCCGTGAAACTTGTACATTCGATTATCACCATCTTCGAACCCGAACTAAAGGCGAGCAATATTCAATATACAATCAGCCCGGATCAGTCGCTGGAAGAGCTTAATGTCGACCATCTTTATCTGGATCCCTCGCGTGTGACGCAAATTTTTATCAACCTAATCACCAATGCAATCAAATTTGTCAAAACATCCACGGTCCCCTCGATTTCCGTTCGGTACGGGGTTTGCAAGTCGAACCCTCGCAGCTTCTTCCCCGCCGACACATTCTGGGCTACCAAGACCAAAGAACCGGATGATGTGACTACCAATCCGGAATGGGGGAACGGGGAACCTATTTATCTCACGTTTGCGGTACATGACACAGGCATTGGGCTGAAGGAAATGGAAATACACAAAATCTTCGAGAGATTTCGCCAAGCCAACACAAAAACGCATGTCAAATATGGAGGCAGTGGGCTTGGCCTATTCATCTCGAAGCAATTGACAGAAAAGCAGGGTGGTGAGATTGGCGTATCTTCTGTTTCCGGCCAAGGCTCCACGTTTGGTTTTTACGTCAAGGCACGACGAGTAGAAAGAAGGCTGCAAACGCTCGGTGAACTTCCTCAGGACTCTGGAACAGACGGGCAAACCATGCAGCAGCTTCAAGTGCTCCTGGTAGAAGACAACATCATCAATCAACAGGTGCTCGGACGTCAACTTAAGAAAGCAGGATGTTCTGTGGATGTAGCGAATCATGGCTTGGAAGCGCTTGATATGCTAGAAAAGAAGGTGTTCGATGTCGTTCTCATGGATCTCGAAATGCCAGTTCTCAATGGCCTCGCCGCCACCAAGGAAATCAGAAAGCGAGAGGTCGAACGCGAGGGTTTGCTCGGTCAAGCAATGCAGGTTAGCAACCGTGGCGTGGATAGATTGCCGATTATCGCTGTGACAGCGAACGTGCGGCAAGAGCAGATTGATACCGCGATTGCCGCCGGTGCTGTATGTTGACGATTCTCATTGATTAATGGGTCAAGCTGACAAATCACAGGATCGCGTAATGCAGAAACCCTTCAAAGCTGCCGATCTTGTTTTCATGATGAAAGGTCTCGTCCCTCAAATCACGACACCAGGGGTAAATGAGCGTTTGGGTGGGCTTTCCTTGACCTGAAGATATGTTGCGTCTCGTCCGAAATCACAAATCGATTATCACCCGAGCCCGTTTACTAAGAGTAACACATGTCCTGCGTGTGCACGGCGTGTACACCGCGTCAAGGATAAATACCTCTTCAAACTCACCGCATGCTTAAAACATATTCATGCAGCACGCTTCGATAAGGTTAAGTCAACTTTGGCAGGTGCTCAACTGAGGAAGAAGAATCAGTCTTGGAATGCCACCCCAAACTGCTATGGGACGCGGGATCTCTGCCAAGAGCACATTCGCCAACTCAAGGGCTCGTGTACTTTCCTCCTCCACATATATCTGGTGTTTATTCAGATTTGAGGCGCCTGTACCCACCATGTCTTGGCCAAATGCACCTGTACGCCCTTGGTACGACATCCCAGCTCACCGCAACGAACGCGTGGATGCTTACAAGGAAGACATTGTAGCAAAACGCGTTGTAGGATTTGCTATTCCAGACAAAATTTGGAAAACAAGACTGGTAAACATGCGAAACGGAAAATCAGTGACGGTGGGGCCACAGTAAACGAGTTGGGAGATTGAGCAGGTAACGCTGTTAGGTATTGGAAGGCGCAAGGGCAAACGTCCACATCAAATACGTACTTGGTTTTCAACCCTAAGTATTGTTAGCGTGAGCAGGGGTGCTATAGAACTAGAATATTCGATTTAGCATACAAAGTATGTACTTGAAAACGATCAAATCGTCCCATAAGACCGTGTATTTACCGAGTCTTATAAGTTATGAGGGACCCAGCACAATTCTTACCCCTAGCTGATCCGACGCGCTAACAAGGTTGAAAACCAAGTACATACATGTAAGTACGAAGGGAATGATGGATACCCACACATGATAAGGGAAATGGATACACTTGTTAGCCGAATAATGCGTTATAAAGCGTGCGTTGATTAAATTTCCCTCTGATTCATGATAGGTACCGGGGTGGGCGCACATGCATGCCTTCTTCATGTGATTCATTCCTTTCTCGCTTATCGCTGTGATGTTCTGTCACTGTCACTTCCTTGTAGTTATGAACGGCACCAATGCACATTCGGGAGGTCTGTTTGTAATATTTCAATTTTTTTTTTTACGTGTTTCCCTGCTCTCTATATCTTCTTGCCCTTTGACAATTTATCACACGCTCTACGTGTACATCTTCGTGAAACACTAACTCCATGATCAAAACATATTTGCGTCATTGTTGAACACAACTACATATCCCGCTATTGCCGTCGGATTCGGGGTTAGGGTGTTTGGTAGAAATTGAGAGAAGAGGTCAGTGGGAGCAGGTTTTTGGGTTCGATGTCACTTTGGGGGATATCAGGGCAGGGATCGGGGCGTGCTGGAGCATGTATAGGGCAATCACTTAGCGAAGCAACTTTAAGGGGTGAGCCGACGCTCTTGGAAGAAGATAATCTTACGTAATAGGCTACATAGCCTCTATATAACTATATTCTTATTGCTATTTATGTAATGTCAGTGATTCAAAATATCAAGAGCCGACATCAATATACATACTGGCATAGATATGTGCATGACAGTGCATATCCTATTTCATCAAAGACGAGATTACTATTAAACAATTTGTGAAACTTATGGATAGCTTGAGTGCTTCGCAAATAAACAAATTAGTAATTACCATCACGGCCTAGAGGTATTTTCGCATTCGCTAGATCAAGGGCGTTTTCTTAGAAGCAGCTTGGGCTGACCCGATAACCTTTGATAGCTGATTGGTTTTCTCTCACTATATTTTAATAAGCAAAAGCCGAACAGGGCGATATCATACACATTAACCAAGACAATTCTACAGTGCAAGAAGCTGGAATGCGTGGGAAACGTCAGACTGCAAGATTAGGTAATTACGTTCGTGGTTGGTAAGCTCGTCGGTGAATGTCGATAACTCCATGTCACGATCGCGATGGATCGTCACGGAAACGGGCGATGCAAGGCGCGCGCGATTCAGGCCTTCGCAAAATAACCGAAAAATTAAGCGCCTATCTTGCCACCATATTTGCTGCGTGTCAACAGTAAGTCGGTGCTTCAACGCATCCGACAGTTCAGCTGCTGATACACTCGGCAGGTAAAACAGTTATTTCCACCGCGTCTGCGGTACAATTGTTGAATTCTGCGCCAAGCGCCCGTTGGTGGCGGCGTGTTGCCCGGTAGGGCTGTAGAGGTGACGATTCCAGAGTCGTTGCGATTGTATATATTGTTACACGTAAGGAACGCCCGGCAGAGCAATGCTTCACACCTCATACCTTACCTCAGATTGCGGATTATTGCGCTAGCCATGCCAGCTTTCGAGTTCATAACATCGGATTCCACGGGGAAACCAACCGCGACAGATTTGAGACGAGTACGAAGTCGCTGCATGAGAGGCGTGCATAAAAAGCCTAATTCTCGACGTTCAGTACGCGAAGCGAAGCAACAACAGGAGCAAGCGCGAATAGTTAGGCTGTCAAATTCAATACCATCGCCGCTGTGTACGGATTTGAGTACAATCACTTTCGCAGATACCATAGGACCGGATTCGCGTCGGCTTATTCACAAAGGTAAATTCAAATCTGCTGAATTCTTCGCATCATCTAACTGTGTGCTTGGTAACAGTTTTGGCCAGCGATCTGATGTCTCAATTTTTGGCTCCTGTCGAAGAGGTCACCGAGTTTCCGTTGGATAAAACTGCCGCACCTATTTCCTGGCTCTCCGATGATGCGCCGTTCCTGTATGCCGTTCTTTTCACCGGCTCTCTGATGGAGGATCTTCTCAGTCATGAGCGGCAAGAACCAAGATCTGAGACCTACAAATATCTCCGCAAGACTATCGCTAGTCTCAATGAAAAGTTAAATAAGCCGGGATCTCATTTGGAGGATTCGACATTGCAAGTCGTTATGAATCTTGCCATGTCTACAGCGGTTATGGGAGACTGGGATGCTGCTTGGACACACTCAGCTGGGTTGCATCGTATCTTAGCCTTGAAAGGAGGGTTCCAATACCTTTTGTCGAATGCCAAGTTGCATTACAAGATCGATAGGTCGGATTTTCATCGATTACAAAAAGAAATATGTACGTGCTAACACAATTTCCAGAATTATTATGGCAATGGCGATTGGTTTAGGCAAAAAGCTCTTTTGTCCCTTCAATCAATCAACCATGTGGATACCATTATACCCGGCAGCGGACCCAACAACCGGGTTTAGCTTCGACATAAGAATGATACCCGAGATCGACGATCAAAGATTGATTGACATCTTCCGAGACCTCCAACACTTCGCCTGGGAATTGAACGAACGGGTTCAGAACGGCGAACGTTGTGAGGGGACGTATTTTCAAAAGGCCACTCACTCGATTCAATCAAGAATGATGCATCTCCCAGACAGATGCGACGACTCTGCCTCCGAGCTTTTGCATGTGGGAATGTACGCGTGTGTAACCCCGGTGTTTAACACGTTTAGAAGAAATCTTCAATTTTCCTCGCTTGCCCATCGTTTAAAAAACTTGCATCGGTCTATTGAGATGTCGCTTATCTCGGAAGCACACGCAGATTTGGTTATATGGGTACTGGTGATGAGCGCAATGACAGTGACAAGTACTGAAGACTTTTGGATAAGGGAAAAATGGGCAATGGTTATTGGCAAACTGGGTTTGAGTCTGGAAGGTCTTAAATCTCGGTTGTCAAGGGTCGTTTGGCTTGGACCCTTCTTCGAGGGAGCCTATCGAAAAACGTACAACGCATTGTCTAGAGAGGATGTAGGGATATTTCTAGCAAACAGGTCAAAAGCTCACGAGAGTTAGCATCCTTCCAGTGTTAGGTGTGTTTTTATCTTGTCACTCTCCACTTTTTGTGCATAGCGACAATTTAGTATTTAAGCGGTCTTGTCCTCGTAAAATGCAAAGCAAAGTGAGGCAGTAATGGTTAACGGGGCATGCATTCTTCTATGCGAATTTATGATAATTACAAACACAGGATCCTGACTCCGAACCATGCCCGTAGCACGAAACATCTTACAACGAACCACTAATCACCCACAGTTCATTCGTAGCGTCGCTCGTCATGAACAGTCTTCCCTGCGTATCAAAGAGAACATCGACCGGACGAACGCACCCTTGGGGGCATGCCGTATTGTCTGGGTTGCTTAAGACGTTAATCGCAGCGGTGGTTGACGTCGAGGGTTCAATTGGTTGGCCAGTGGCAGGATCAAATTCAATCTTGCTCAAACGGTACCCATCGGGGTCCTCCCGGTTCCTGGGACAGCGTCAGTATCTGCAAATGCCATAGTGCGTTCATGAAGAAGTGAAGAGTACTTTGAATACTCGGGATTCTGTCGAAAACATACCATGATCCGTGGAACGCAATGTAAGCCGCAGTACCTTCGTCGTTGAAGGCCACACCCAAAGGAGCAGTGTGTGCAGGGAAACACAGCTTTGGTGGTGTACGTTCTAGACACTCGGTATCGTTACCTGTTCCGAATGCGAACTGAGTACCGACTTCGATCCCGGTATTGTTGGGGATGATAGATGGGTCCCAGGCAGCAAAACATTCGGGGTAACCGTAGTTGGTTCCGAACTGGGGAGTGGACCCATCGACCTGGCCGTGGAAATTGAGTTCCTCTGTTCACTCTGTAAGTGAAACTCTGTATAAAGGTGGATGCGAAAAGTACTCACCACACGGGTTGTCTGCGTGAATGTCCACACCGTCCTTCTCCATATTGTCGACGCCGTTCTCAACAGACCACTAACAAAGTTAGAAAGGCAACTTTAAAAAGTCCTTGATACTTACAATATCTCCTGTGGCAGGGTTTTCAGTCACGCCCACGGTGTTTCTGAGTCCCCACCCAAGGATTTCTCCTTGGGTGTAGTCAATTGATGCTTGACTTGTCTCCGCAATGCTGAAAACTCGAAGTTGGCTGCGTCCCGACCCTTCCTCTGAAGCTCCTGCGTCAAGGTTACCATCAGACCCCACAGACACTATGAGCGCGTCTGGGTTAGTTTTTGAGATGCGTAGAGTGCGGGTAGAATGAGTCCCGTTGCTCATTCCCGTGACGAGTGTTTTTCGCTCCCCCACAGTTCCGGCCGTCGAATTGTATGGATAAGCGTAGACATTCTGCTTGGACGAGACGAAGAGCGTTGTTCCGTCTGCGGAAATTTCGATCCCATGATTTAGCTGAGCTAGAGTTTAGTATTTCTCCAGCAATAATGCCAATAGCAATTTGCTTACGCCTTGTGCATCAATGAGTTTCTTGGAGCTCGCAACGCACAAATCGTCCCCACCGTTGTCGGTAAGCGTTACATGGCGTACTCCACCGCTGCTCTGCTCAACAATAAGTAGATTGTTGGCTGAATCAAAAATGATCCCACGAGGCTTGCTGAGACCGTTCAACAGTACGCGACCAGAAAACCCAGACCCCCACGTTGGCTCAAAGGAAGGAGGGATTGCTTCGCAACTCTGAGCGACCGTGCTCGAAACGAAAGTCGTCAGCGCGACGGCGAGAAATTGCATCGAAATCATTGCAGGCGGCGGGATTTTGAAACAATCACAAGCGGTGCAAGCGGGCAAACAATCGCAGCAGTCGCATCCCTTATAGATTCAAGCTTGTAAAACACACCTTCCTGTCAGGTCGAGCTAAGATTCCACACCAACCCTAGCTGGGTATGCCCAGTGCATAATCAAACGGCTTTTCATGCAAGAGGTTTAGATGAAGAAGGTCTTAAAACCAGGAAGATCGCACAAAAGGGTGCACAGGGTTCAGCAAATGACCTCATGAGCACAGCAAGGGAATATGATAAAATCGGGTTGTCGTTCCCTTGGGTGGACAAATCTAACCCAATGACATGCCTTTTTGGAAGTTTAGTTTTTTCTCAGGTAAGTTAAGTACCAGGTTGTAAAGTGAGCCAAGGTTTCGTGGTCGATCCCTTGTGAAGGCCAAGCAAAAATATGCCAGGCAGCCAATGGGTGAGCCGTACTGCTCAAATTTGTTCCATGATCGCTGACCTTCCAAGTCCGCGCAATGTACAAAGCATGGCAAACGGCAGCTGTTTGCGGGGTTTAGAGCCTTTTGTGCAATATCTCCGACGCTTGGGTGGTGTTCTAATCTCAATGAGTGTAGAATTCTGGGGGTTTGAGGGATAAAGGAGGAGCGACCACGCAATCTTCATGTGGAGGTGATACAGATGTTCGCTTTGGGATGTTAAGAAAACATGCAGGTAAGCTCGGGAAGTACAGTTTTCCATTGGCCAAAGGCACAGTGATACATTCCAAGGAGAATTATCGGGAATAACGGAATGCGCACAGGCCTGACCGACGTGGGGGGGATTTTTAAGCAGGATCAATTCTACATGTACGCGTGGGAAAAGTACAACACTCGCGGACGAAGAAAGACCGATATATCTGGATGTAACTGACTTTTATAGGTCAGAATTACCTGTGTTGACACCACGAGAATTATCCGATCTACTCCAAAGTGAACACAACCACCTGTGCAGACTTTCGATGTTGATACTGGGGTAAATAATGATTCTTGTGGAATAGGAGAAGCTTGATATACTGTCGCTTTACAAAATGTATGCATCTACATTGAAAAATCTAATATTTGGAAATTCAGAAGCTCGAACCGGAGACTGAAAATTAATGGGCAAACATTTGAAGTCTGCAACACTGACCTTATCACGTGATTCGGCAGATTCACGTACAGCTACATACATATTTGAGGTGATGTCAAATCCGCTATAGAACTCTTCCACCGTCGAGACACAACATGGAGTTCCATATTGAGGCACTGATAATATCAATTGATACTTAAACAATCCCATTTGTAGGGACTAAATTTATGCCCGCAACTCAGGTCCTAGTGGCAGGTCATCGATAGGAGTTCGCACATCAACACTTGTAGACTTGGAGGTATTTGAAAAAACGTAGACAGTTCTCTCAGATAAGATAGATATATTTCCGGACTATTAATCTTGTATATGATCGTTGCGCTGTGTCAAGAATATAAGCATTTGCTGACGATTTACATCGAGTGTCAGCATCCGGCATGTAGGCGGACCAATCATAAAGCGTTCTCGCTTTACCCGAAGATTGTATCTCTATACCGGAACCACAGATCGTACTCACATACAATACATACATAGTCGTTTCAATTTCGACTTTTCCATCTTGCCCCACGTTAATTCTCAGATATAAAGTACGCTCCCCCATTTCTCATGCAAAACCCCTAATCTTTAACTCGCCATGTACAAATATCTGACGGCTATACTAGCCCTTTTGGGAACTACCACAGCGCACTGCGAACTCCACCAGCTCGACACAGCCGTAGAAGCCTACTTGAAAGCGCAAAGAACTGGGCAGATCACAGGATTCACATCCATTTTCGATAATTACACATGGCTCGGATACTTTGAGAACTCGGTAAAACTACCCATACACAACAACACGCTTGCCAAATCTTTACCAATTTCGCATACTCGGACGATCCGCGACCTCACATTATGTTCTACATATACAGAAGTGGTCGTGAATAGTACGAAGGACCCGTACGTCATCGGGACGCAGCTGCGCTTCGGGAATCACAGGATCAACAGGGTCGATTCAATTGTGACGAGACCAGGAGACTGGCTTTTTAACATCACGGGCTTCGCGTACTGGACTGCGCAAGAGAACTGGGACACCATCGCCGTCGAGAAACGCGATTCCCGAACTACCATTAGGCGCGCGGCCGACGCATATTTGGATCTATTCAACAACCCGAACACGACTGTTCCTTGGGGCACGCCGTGCGTACGGCTCGAGGGCGGGCTTTACGGCGATCCCGGGCCAAATGGAACATGCGCGGTAGGTGTGCCGCAAGGTGTGCCGCTTACGAACCGAAGATATGTTATTGATGAGACGGTCGGGTCGGTGCAAGTGTTGCTAGATTTTGGTCAGAGCAAGTGGCCTGATAGTCACCATTTTCGGATTGAGTCGGGCAAAATCAGATATGTGCATACCTTGACACACTGTGGGGTGCCAAATTGTGGGCTTTCAAACGGGACAGATGGAGCTTCGAAGAAGTGAGTGGCTGGAATACTGTTCAGAGACATATTTGAAAGTAATTGAGTTGAAATCATTTTACATATCAATATCCATTTTCGTATTGGAGTCTTGGGTGAGATAAACGGAAAGGGCCTTGCAATACCAATTTAATACAGTATTATACTTATTTTAGTATCAGTAGTGCGACAGAGATAAAGTATCTATGACTAAAGGTCGAAATATCACTGGTGACAACTTATAAGATGATTGATGCGCATTCAAATCAATTCTAGGCCAATAATAATTCAGCATTTACATGAGCAAAAAAACACATTTGCTATAGCGAATGTATCAAACTAATCCGCCACCCAAACCTTCAAACTACCTCATCGATGACCCAAATTTGACAAAGTCCATTTAAAAAGTGACGGTCTGATCTCCCGGAAGCTTAGTGAGCCCTGCATAATGTCATCAGTAACTATAGTTAATTCCACGTTCGGAAAGATACTACACTTACAGTCTTCAACAGGCTCTTGAACGGCTTGCTTCTTGGAGCACTTCGTAGCTTGGGCCGCAGTCTGCGTCTTGAGCGTCTTGCAAGCGTTACCGCTGCACCTAGCATCAAGCGCCTTCTGCAATACACCATCTTTCCAACCGAAAAGCTAAGAGACCAGGTTTCAGTAATACTCTTAGGTAATGGAATGCTTCGTTCACTTACATAGTCTCCGTGCTGGCCGTATCCAGTACTGCAGATGCGTTAGAAAGTAATATATTGACTTGAGGTCAGAGACACCTACCCATCACCCATGGAATAAAGGAAAGGCTGCGAGCCATCTGCAGGCCAGAGGTTCTTATCATTGAAGACGGTCGTATCCCACATGACTTCATACATGAGCTGGGGCAATTTAACGGGATGCGTAGACGGGCAGGCGCCACCGGACTCGAAGCTGCCAGAGCTTGGGTACGCGACATGCTCTTTGTGTGAAGGGCTATCGAGGTTCTTGCCATCCCAGCATCTAATGCGAGTTAATCAGCTTGCAACTGCTAGTACCAATATGGCATGTACTTACGTTGGAAAGGTAATCGTGGTTCGAATACCACCACCGCACATCTTCTTAGGAAGCTCAACAGTGTCATCACCTGTGCAGGGCGCTCCGCCAAAGGGGTTCTGCTGCTTGTTTGAGAAGCAGCGGTGGCAGATCTGCTTCTGCATACCGTCTTTTTTGCGCTTCCCAGCATCTCCTACAAGCATTCTGAATCCCTTGGGAAAAGCAGTGACTTTGCTCTTCCCATCATAAGGAGGAATGTAGTAAACCGTCACACCCTCCCTCCCACTGAGCCCCAAGTTAACCATCTGTGGAACACGTTTGAATGTGCCGTTGCGCGCCCGGAAGTACAAGTTCGCAGTCCAGTAGTTGCTAAAGTCCTCACTGTAGTCGCACGTGGTGCATGTCGAAAGGGTAGAAGGATCGTAGTCCACAGGCTTCATCGACATGTTGAAGCTGTTGCCGCCGACAATCTGGTGCAGATGGGCTGAAGGAGCGGATCCTGGCTCCACAAGCGGGTCTATTCTGTCCAGCACGAGCTGCGAGCACTGGAAGCGCATCATGGCTGCTTGTGCGAATTGGCGGGGCATGAGTCCGCCTGCTGGTGCGCCTTGCACATTCTGTGCAGTGAAGGCGAGTGAGAAGGCAAGAGTCTTCCACTGCATTTTGAATGTGTTCAGGTTTGTTTGCACGCGTAGAAAACGAAGGAGGGAAATCACGAATTCACAATACCGTCAGTGATTGCAGCTCAAGACTTGTCTGTAGGTTTGGCAATTATATCAAGATCTGAGAAGCAGTGCATGGAGATGTAATGCCGACACCTTAGGCTGGTATATACCGAGTCTTTGCAAACCATGCGGGGCCATATTGTTTGTGTAAATTGCGGAATATGACTTGGCTATCAAGAACTTTGATGTTGAACTGCCGCAAAGTGATGCTTTATTGTGGTTCGTCAGGCAGACCAATGAGACGCGTTGGCTATGTTTCACAGGGAGAATTGCCGAGCATGGATTTCCGGAGTTGGCGAATGAGACTTAAGAGGTTTGCCACTAGAAAGTGATGAATATAGATGATAATGCAGAAAATTGTTTCTGGGAGGCGTTGGGTTGAAGTGACGCCGTTGGTCGTCAACGAGATGCGCTGCTGGAGTGTGGTGTGGTGTGCTTGTAAGTCAAGATTTCGATATCAAGTAGCGAACGTCATACAACATGGCTGCAGGGAAGATCGGGTACGAAAAGCTTCTATGTTATCCAGACACCATCGGAACCATGAAGGATGATGACAGAAGTGACAAAGTAACTTCACTGCAGTTCAAGGTGGTGGAAAAGGCATCAATAGGACGACAGACGGCATTCAAGAAAACCAAAAAGCTGTGTGATAATGATATAATAAGAATAATAATCAACAAAGAATATATGTATTCATCAGTGTAATGTCAATCTAGAGCCGTCATAATTCATAATACCCCGTGCCATAATTTCTCCCTATCATACAAATGCTACACATATCCAACAAAAGAGTAAAAAAGAAAAAGGCATGGGAAACCTAGCAGCCCTATGTCATCATGCCCGAATCCGATGCCGCGGTATCGTCAAATATTTGTATGTCGTTTTGTTCCACCACCAGTGCGATGGGATGATTCATCGCAAAACGGCGCTGCCCCTCCTCATGCTCCTCGATCTGCTCGCCCTTACACTGGGCATAGGGCCTGATGATAAACGACCTCGGGGGTAGGAGCTGGTACTGGTGCTTCCGGCGCGTGCCTCCTTGAGTATGCGTGGGACCTCGTCCTCAACTGGAATGCCGGCGATCCTTTTGCGAGGGAATATGTGGCAGCCCATTGTATGTTTTTTTGTAACTGTTTTTGGTGTATGGTCTTCGTAGATTGCTTGAATGTTAAGCCGTTGAGTATAGATATGTAGGTGTTTATTAAAGATGCAAAGTTGTTTGATGATAGGCGGTTACTAGTGAAGTGAAAGGCAGAATGGAGAAGCAGCCCACCTTTATACTTCTAAGTTCTGCTCCAACTTCACCTCGAACCCCACGTTCAGATGCCACGGAACGACGGTCATTATGCAAAACAGCCTCATGATGATGCGGATTCCAAGCACATGACGAAGGCCAATACCAGACTAGTCTCTTAGCCGATCTGGTTGGCAGAACATGGAGTCTGGACCCTCCTCTTCCGAGGGACCCTCGGCGGCCGCTAAGTGGCTTAAATCGGACATTTTCGCACGGGGAGCGGATACCCGTGGCACTAGCAGGACCTCTCGCAGCCCTCGGATCACGGATGTAGGGACAGAATTGCTGTCTAGGTGTGGCTGTGGGATTCTCGGCATTATTTACCCAATTGGAGAGGTATGAGGGGCGTCGAGGAGTGGGTCGTGGTGGGTTATGTCGGTGGCGAAATGGAGTGTTTCTCAGGGTCATGATGCTCTTGGCAATATACATTCTACACAGTAGTGGGCAGAGCGGGCACCTTAGCGCTCGTCATTGCGAAAACAGCATTGCGTGCATATAACGGCGGTGAAATCTGGGGAGAATGTGCGGCTACACAACGTCATTACTAAAAAGGGCCGTTTTGATTCGAAACCTTGAACCTTCTCCTTTTTTCGTGATACTTCTAAGGTATACCAAGTGGCTTACGACACCTGATTCAGCACGATCACTCAGAAAGAAGGTTTAAGCTTTGCCAACCAGAAAATTGAACGCGCAATGCGAAATCAACAATTATGCCTTCATATCCGTCGGGCCACGCTGTAGTTGGCTCAAACTACTTGGAATCGCATCAAAAAGTGGTCACGATTACACACTACGGCATGTTGGCGAATGAACGAAGCTAGCGAGAGATCACGAGACGTTCAACAAATACTAACAACACAAGTAAACGCCCCCTAACTATTCCTTCGCATTGACCATGTGTTTATTATCTATGCTCTCACAGGATAGTGAAAGTTGCACTTAAGCGAGCCTGAATTCTTACTTGTATATTCTAGGGCCCTAGCAGTGCCTAAATAGCGATTAAAACATACTATTTTAGGGCAGTGTAGTATACTAGGGAGATTAGCCATTTCTTCTTAGCTGTAGTCTCCGCTATCTTCCAAGAGCCATGTACAGTCTATCACGCTGCACCAAGCCAAGTTCTAGCACGCGACGAAAGAAGTTGCGAGCGACAGAACGCCCCCAGTTGCATATCGCTTAGATCGTCTGTCGATGGCATGATATTGATAAAAGTATTCATAATTGATACTTGAAAGTTGGGAAAGGCTGTAGCTAACAAGAAAGTAGTGCCTATATTCTAGAAAATGAGTCGAAGAATGTAACATGTCAAAGACGAATACACAAGAACAAAAGCCTAAGCCAGTAAGACTGTCATGGAATCAAAAAAACCCTCAATGATTCTCCAAGGAATCCCCACTGAACCCAAAGCGACCCGCTTACCAAGTAATACTACAATTACTCAATCTCTCCCCACCATGTCTCCTCGAAAGGATCGGCTCAATCCCCTCACCCAACCCCACGCGCGGGGCCTCCCGTCGATCCTGCAAATCCCTCCTCCTCCCATCAACCGCAACCCCTGCGCTCGGCGGCATGCGCTGCGTGCACTTGACATTCTGACCCGGTTTGAAAAAGTTATTCCCTTTCCCATACGCGATCGCGCGATCAATAACCGTAGCATACTGATGAAAAATATCCTTGGACCTCTTCTCAACCCCGGCGAACTGTCCCTCCACGTTCTCGTTAAACACAGCAATCACCGTATTCTGCGCGACATTCTCGATCATGCTGGTCGCCGCGTACGGATCTGACACAGCGGAGTCCTGGTCGTAGTTGTTCCAGAAGTTGTCGGACGAGGAGAGGGGCTCGCCGTTGTACGCGCCCTCGAGGTCGAGCGCGTGGCCGGTCTCGTGGAGGATCACGGGGAACATGTCGTCGGTGGGTTTGTTGAAGACGATGTTTCCGTCAGTTTCGAAGGCCCAGCCGTTGGGCGCCGGCACGTCGACGACGTGGCGTACCCATTGCCGCATTTGGATGGGGACTTTGCTGAATTGACGTGCCATGCTGTCGATGGTTATCCCGGAGGTTTTGTGGTGGCAGAAGACCCAGGGCGCGGAGCACTACGCGATTTTTCAGTCAGTGCTAGATCGATAACAAGAAATGTGGTTTTTGGACTATGCGTGAATGTTATTCGTGAAGGGGGTGATAGGAACACGTACGTCCTCGTATGTGACATCCCAGATCTCAAAGTCCCTTGCCTCCGTTTTCGTATCTTTAGCTAGGTTCTTGCACGACTGCGGGATCCATCCACCGTCCCACTTCCTCTTCGTGTATTTAGTCTCCGGGAGTGCCTTGTTAAGCCCGTCCTTGAGATGATCGAGGTTATTAGCAAGCGTGGGCTTCGTCAGTTTGGCACCAACGTCGTGTTTGGCTGCAAACACAGGAGCTGTACTCGTTGCGGCTACGAGGAGCGCGGGAAGGAGATGTGATAGGATGACCATGGCGAGAAGACGGGAAAAAATGGATATATATCAAAAAATGAGCGTGGGTTTCGGTTTGTGGCAAAAACGATAGAGGAAAAAAAAAAGACAAAGTAAAGAAGACGAAAAGAACGAAAAGTGCCAGCTATTCTCAAGAATTCACAGATACCAGACCAGACCAGCGAGCGAGCGAGGGTGTTCTTTAATGCCATGCAGACAACCCTCCCAAGCACATCCAAATCGAGTAGGTCCTTTCACTCACTCCCCTACACCATCATCCATCAGGTCTCCCACTCCACGGCGTCCAACTTTCCCTACCCTCGTTCGTTTCAAACCACATATACTGCCACTCGGCTTATTCCCTCTCTCAGCGTCCAAACATCAGCACTGAAAACACAAACCCATGCGCACAGCCCCTACCCTAACCTCCACCCCCCCTCCCCTCCAACCAATCTTACACCACACATGCGTGTGTGCGCGTGCAGATGCTGTAAGACCGAAGCCACCGAACTTAAAACACTATCCAACTGAATGGGGGAGGTTGGGTTGTACTATGTTTGGCCCCCACGGGCGGGTCTTACGCATCTTACTTCGAACTTCTACATATGTAAAGCACGCACACAGCAAACTAGTTGATTCAGAAAACCGAAGCGCGCGGGGGAATGTCGCCATCGCACGCCTTAAAAACCATTTAGGCTCTCACAAGGTAATACGAACGGCAAAGGAAAAATAAGGTTTTGGCCCCGTCCGTGGCTGCGGGAAGGCGATCGGAGTTAGAAGGGGAGCGGGGAGGGGGGGGAATTGCATCTTACGGAAATTTAAGGTTAGGGGTGTGCATAGTGGTTTGCTTTGCTACGGTGGTGACATGCCGCGCGCGCGGGGGAAGGTTACATATTGGGCAAGGAGTAAAAGAAGTTTTATGAGTTTGAGAGGCTTCTGCGACTTGTCCGTTTAACGTTATATATGGGTTTGGAAATTAAGGCTTGGTAGACTAGTTACTTGATATGTGGGCTTTCCTGGTGTAGCATTGGTTTAAGTTGAGCGACGGGTGGGGGGTGGGAAGGAGAGATTTAGTTAACGAGTGCTGGACTAAGGGAAATGTGAGGAGCGTCGGGGGTGTTTAGTTCTTTTTTTTTTTTCTTTTCTGGTTTGGGAGGACGGGGTTTTTAAGGTGAGAAAACTTTGATGGGTCGTTTATTCGTTAGAATAAGTGGCGTGCTTTATTTTTGTTGTAGTCACGCTGTGAGAATGGAAAAGTGTATTCTGTTCCGAGGTGTTTCTTGTTACGAGCTGTCGGTCTGCGACGTCCTCCCTCCGCACGCTCTCTATTTACCACGAATACATTAAATATCTCTTGAAATACTGTTCCACTTTCTCTCCAGAAATAAGTTTCCACCCCCTCAAAAGCACACCCCCCTACACCGGCAATTCCTGCCTCACAAACTTGTCTTTATGCTTCTTCACCAACTCAACCCTATCCAACACCTCCCCCGAACGACTCCTCACAAACCTGACCCCAAGCCGCTTCTTATCCTTGACATCAATCGCCGCAAACGCAAAATCCTCATCATACCCCCACTTGTAGCTTCCCCAGGGATTCTCCAACTTCGCCAACCCCTCAATACTCCCCGCGCCACCGGCAACAATATACAACGGCGCCTTCGGATCCTTCAACCCATTCGGATCAGGAACACCGTCGTAAATAGGATTGAACCGCTGGGAATTATGATTATGTCCAAAAATGGCGAGATCGACGCCGTATCTGTACAAAAGAGGTTCGAAGGCAGCTTGGCAGGGTGCGCAGCGGGCGGAGGTGGAGGTCGTGTACCAGGGACGGTGACCGGCGACGATGAGCCAGGGCGTGACATGGCGGTCAACGGACGCGAGATCGGCTTCGAGGAACGCGAGTTGCTGGTCGAACGTTTTGCCAAAGGGGCCTCCGTTCAAGAAGGCGCTGCCCCCCGGTTGGTCGGGCGCGTTGGGGAAGTCGGTCTCGGTGTCCAGCATGACTACGTGCATCGAGCCGTATTCGAACGAGTACCAGAAGGGTGGGAGGGCGAGTTTGTGCGCCTTTTCGGCTAGGGCGCGCGCGGTGGCCGATGAGGATTGGGAAGGGAAGACCGTCGGCATCGTGTCGCCGTAGCGGGTTAGAAAATCGGTGAAGTTCCGTTGGCCTGCGGGACAGAGGCGTGAGAGCGCGGGGATTTCACCGCAGGTAGCTTCGTGGTTCCCCGGGCTTGCCATGTACGGGATGGTGGAGGAGATGGGGGAGAGCTGGTTGTAGAAGTTCTCGAGGATCGCGGCGTATGCGTCGGTTCCGTGGATGAGGTTTTTGGGCTTGAGGAACCAGTCGTCGGCGTAGCCGAAGTCGCCTGGGTGGATGATGAGTTCGTAGGAGGGCAGGGTGGCTGCGAGACGGGCGATGGTGGTGTGATTGAGTGACGGGTCGACCTGGGCAAGTTCGGTTCTCTTCTTGTGCTCGCTGCTTCCTTGCTCGATTGTGAATCCATCTGTGCCGTAGACTCCTAAATCAATGACGGCGTTGAAGGTAAAAGGTGCGTGATCTCCGGGCCTTCTTGGGCTCACAAATTTTTCCGTTGTTGAGTTCGAGGAATCAATCCTGTAATAGTATGTAGTGGTAGGCTTCAAATCTGAGAGCACGACAACATTGAAGTGCGTGCGTGAAGTGGGATATGTTTTGGATTTTGCGAAGGAACATTCGCGGGAGGTAAGGGCGGCAGGGGAGAGGCCGTAGGATACGCAGGCGTCCTCGAGAGGCTGGTAAGTGTTCCATCCTATGGAGATGCCTTGGAAAAGACGTTAACCATTGTTGCCGATCGGCTTGAGCGGAGCGAGGAACGTACTGTTTGGAGCTTTGATGGCTATTCTTTGTTGCACAGGAGTGGAAACATCGTCCGGGATAACTGGATAGTTTATGACAGCCAGGGCGCAAGTTGAGAGAAAGAAGAGGGTAACAAGAGATATAACCATCATGAAGTTGGTGGCAAGACACTGTTAATCTAACTTCTGTGGCTGACGAAGCATGCTCCTCAAACCCTCCTTTTTTTAAGCTCGAGATGTCCATTTTGTGTATGGCTACGGTAGTTTGGATAATATCCGCCTTCGGATGTCAATGAGTGTATATTCTGAAACGAGGGTGATGATTGATGGACAATTGATGGATGTAAAAGTCGGTACCCAATGGCAGATTTGGAGATACAAAACAAGGCGTCATGATTCATAGTTTCGACCCCCATTGTCGAAGACGTAGTAGCGGTACAACAGTATTGTATTACGGATAGAAACGATTCACATGATGGGAGTTTGAGCAGAGTTGATTGCACATGATCATATCTTGCTATAACTATTTAACATATGTGATTCATTTGCATTACCCGCCATCTAAGCTTCCTAACCGAGGAAAAACTCCCGTGCTCGCGTAGATACCTATAACATTCGCAAGTCACGGTTGAACGCCAATAAACCCTATAAATGCCAAAGAAAAACCCCCTGAATCCCGCAGCCTTAATGCAGAGGTATCTTTCGTTACGCCGAGATAGAAGAAAGAGAATGAAATCGTTATCATCGTGAACGAACCATTCGACGGCGGACGACGATTTTACCGCCTGGGCACCATTCCGCCTCCAGTGCCCGTCATGCGTCCGCCGCCAGCATTCAAACTCTGTTGCACAATCATCGCTGCAGCCTGCGCAGCTGCTAGTCGTTCCTGCATGAATGTAAGTAATTGTGCTTGAGCATAGAGGTGATGTCCATACCTTTTGCCTGCTTCGATCCTTCAAGTATCGTTCAGCTTCAGGCCTCATGCGGAGAATCCTCAAAATCATATCATCGCTTGGATCGGCTTGCGCCTCCTTCCTCTTTTCCTCCTTTGCTTTGCGCATAGTGCCCAAGTTCCTTGATAGCATGATGGTCTTGTGTTTTCTCGACGGCATCCCAGTCAGGCCGGCAGCGCCACCGAATTGATGGCCTGCAGGTCCAGGGGCCAACAGCTTATTCGAATTGGCGGCTTCCTTCTGGCGTTGCTGGGTGGCCGCTGCCATACTTTCAGAGGTACGGATAAGATCGTCAGTGGGGTCGAAGTAGAAGAAGTTCAAATTCTGAATCTCGTGGTATTTGGGCGATTTGAGTACATCCAAGGGAACACCGTCGGAATTGCCATCTTCGTCGGCGGCATGGAAGAAATCGAAAAGTAGCTGCAGCCACTTGAAGACAATATCCACCTCTTGTCGTGTTAGCGGGCGCTGCTGGCTCAGCTTATCGCTCAGAGGTGGAACGAGTAGAGACTCGATCGTAGCCAGCACCTCTTTCCATAGACGCGTCATGACCATGATCATGGCTGCATCGGTCAAGGTCTCCTTCATAATGGCAAAATTTTCGTTGAAGTAGTCGAACAAAGGCTCGAGGGCTTTGGTGACATCCTGCTGCGTGACAGTTTGAGCTACAGACTGGGGACGAGGTTGACGCGAGAAGAATCCGGTAACGGCAGATACGGTGATACCGCGGTTAAGCAAGGCTTTGAGTGCTCGTCGCGATAGACTGTGAGCGATGAAGGAAGAAAGCTTGTCCGTGATAGAGCGCGTCATTTCGCGTTCGGTCCTCTTAAGTGTTCGAAACGCTTTGCCGAAATAGAACTGGATGTCGTCTCGCTCGCCTTCCATACTAACACGAAGCAGGAGTCGACCTTGAGTGTCCAGATCTAGCCAATACTCGCGGGGCATGTAGTCACGGAAATGAGAGGGGTCAAGCTTGAGAGATGTGCGACCGACGCAGTCATGGTCACCCAAAGTGTCCCAGTCCCAGATGGTAGCGATGATGTTGAGGGGCCCATTGGTAGTGATGTCAATCGTTTCGTCCCAGCGTGGATTGAGGTTGCCGTAGACGACGCGGGTCTTTGCAAGACGTTTTTGGTACTCATCGCCCAAGACAACATAGGGATCACTAAGCCCATTGATATCGCACGCTTTCAAATCCTCGGCCTCAATAATCTTGATAGTGAAGACAAAGTTGTTGTTACGTGAACGCTGTTGCGGAGCTGGCGTGTTCTTTGCAATGACTTCTGCGCAGGCATCGACGTTGATCTCGTGCTCGAGTTTGTCTAAGCGGTGCATGGCATATTCGATGTTGTTGAGTTTGACCAGAGACTACAAGAATTAATACAGGATCCTCTGAGGAAAACAAATTTCTACTTACCTCAGGATAGAAGTTGAAAGGTTCAATCTTTTCTTTGCCAGCGTAGAAATCCTTGGCCATCGAGATCCATTTCTCTTGACGGGTCTGATTGGCAGCAGCCTCCTGTTCAGGCGTCATTCGGTCCATTTCTCTAGCAAACTTCTGCTCTATCAACTCGCAATATCGCGCAAGAGCAATCCCGATCGCTTTCGATATTGTTGTCATAAATTTGGCATACTGCACATCATCATCCCAGTTGAGCGAGACAATCTGTTCAATACTCTGGTTGAAGGATCGGAACATGTCCACTACCGAGACGCTGTGCCTATCGTCGTCCATCAGAATACCATTCGAGGCATCGAGCTGAAAAGTATCCGCTTTGAAGGCATTCTCCACCCAACCCACGAGGTTTGAATCCGTCATCTCAATCCAGCGCCACACAAAGTCTTGCAGCAACCCCTCGATGTGGAAGCCAAAACGCCGGCCAGGGAGAGCGTCGCCGTGAATGCGTCGAATTTCTACGAGTTCCCGATACAGGTCGAAACCGTCCTGTATGGGGACCTCTTCACCTTTTTCATGGGTGACTTCCAAAATACGCGCTACTACATCTCGCGCATCGGCTGCATATGTGGGGAACATTTCCTCTACCAAGCACATCATTGGGCTAACGCCCATGATCTCGGGATTTTTGCGGTATCGCTTTTGGATCTTCTCACACAGTTTGACGACTGCTTTGCCAAGTTCAATGACATTGTAGAATTCCCAATCATCCGCGGCCGCGGGGATATGTTTGGCGAGCAAACCGGCATACACATCCTTCGCACGCATCTTTAGTGCTTTTCGTAGCTCTTCAGTGAACTGATCGAGGTCTTCGGGTGAAGAGGTGAAGAGAGGATCGTCATAGATATGATTGTTCAAGACATACATGATCGGACCTAACGATGGTGGTTTCGCATCGTAGACCAAAAGCATCAGCTCAAAAAGTTCACGGACGAGACTGTCATGGAGAGCAGAGAGGATTCGCTGATTAAGGGCATAGTCGTGCACAGTCCACTTGGAACGATCAAAGAGTGAGTCGGCTACAGGTGTGTGGCTTAAGCGATGGGACTTTTTGTCTGTCGGTGGCGGTTCTTTTACGAAGTTGAATGCAGCATCGAGGGTATCTAGGGTTATCGCCTGCTCCTGATATTTGTCTTTTACAACATCAAGGAAAAGCACAAGGCGCGAGAACTGTGGGAGTCTCCAGCGCAGAGCAATTTCATTCAACAATTCAGCCGACTGCTTGGATAGTAACTTGATAGACGGAGTCTCGCTGGTAGCCTCTGAGGGCTGAAGCTCAGGGTCAGCAAGGTCATAGGTCAAGGCCTCCTGAAGAACTGCTCGGTAGTAGGCGCGTGGATCTGGGGGAATGAAGGTGAAGGAGGCATCGGCGCCGGCATTATCGTTGAGGTTGAGATTGCTCATATCGACCGGCTGCTCAATGACATAGGACGAGGCGGGATCGGTACTCGAGGTACCTGAGCGCTGTCTGCCAGGTTCGTGGTAGCCTGATGTTGCTGGACCGTTGGGCTTGAACTGAGGTACAGAGCCCCCCGGCGTGCTCTTGGCCAATTGGGGGTTGGACTGCACTATAGCCAGAATCATCTGGGAAAGATCTTGCATTTCCTGTTGTTTCCATGCTTGATACGCATCGTCCAGGTCGAAATCGTCAGCATTCAAGGTCTTTTGGCTCATCAGACTGAGGTGTGCTTGGTACGTTTTGAGGTCCTGCAAAGCTGCCTTCTCTGTCCATACAGACTTGTAGGTGTTGATGTCATTCTGAACGGCTTGATATGAGATACCAAAGAGGCGAGAGACGACAAGGACAAGGGGCATGTCTTTGACCTCATAACTCAGGGGTACTTCAACCTCAACGGTGGAACCTCCCTGGCCTCCGTTCCGCTGATTTTCTGCGGCCAAATCCTGGTCGTGCATGAGTAGCTTCTTCTCCATGGTGGCCAGTCGTGACATGAGCTCTGGCCTCTCGCGCGTCCAGTCATGCTCCCTCAGCGTCGAGCTGATCAAGCGAATAAACAAGGCAACATGGCGGTCGACCATGAGTTTCCAGCTCTCGTCGCCCGGAGGCTTGCCTTTTGACAGCTCTTTTGTGGCATTGGAGAAGAAGATGAGCAGCAAGTCCTCGACTCTCCTGTCCTTTTCCATGGATTTCCGAAACTGGGGGGCCTTGAATTCGTTGAGAAAGACGGCGAAGGTGCGCTTCACAGTGGCATCCTTGAACTCGGGCATGCGCTCTCTGCCTACCAGCACGCCGGTTATCCGCTTGTCCAGCTCTGCCATGAAGCCATGGGGAAAGCGAGTGCTCTTGGAGTCTCGGATGAGCGAAATGTCCTTGACGAGATCGGCGACGGAGGTGGAGGAGCGCTGGACTTGGCGGACGGGAGCAGCAACATGTTGTACACGCTTCTGGCGGGGCTGCAGAAGGTATGCGAGGTAGGCAGCGCGGAGGGCATAGAGGTAAGCGTCCTGGGCGGTGACGGCACGTTTGCTGGGTGCGGATGCCCTTCGCTGCACTCGTTCACGGGTCTGGATACTATTCAGCCGGCGATTGCTGCCGCGGACCGGCTCCATGTTTGTAGGTAGGGGGGGATATTTGGGTATCGAGGATCAGACTCGAGTTTTGGGCCGGGCGTGTTGTGCAAGGCGTGAATAGAGGGCAGGGCAGCTGCCCAGAGGATTGGCGGGGTTGAGCCTCCCACTTTCGCAGGCGTGTTGCGCTTCCTTTGGCAAGCAGGCCCCCCTCTTTTGATAACTCTGGCGGAGTAACTAAAGCCTGCAATGCAACAACAACAACAACAACAGCCAGCGGGCCGCCCGCGTCTTGGTCGCAGAAAAAGCCGGCGGCGCAGAAAGGCAATGGGCGTCGGGGTGCAAAAGGGGTCCTGCACAGGTGAGCAGGGCGGCGACGCCGTCGGTGGTGGAGTGAGGAAATTGGGGGAGGAGAGATGAATGTTTGTTGCCCAGCTGCGGTGCGGCAGTGCGTCACAGGCAAAGTGGAGAAGGCAGATGATACCGAAGTTAACTGGGACTGGGAACTGGGCACACTGACACGCCCCAAGATAGATGGTCCATTCAAGTACCTAGGTAAGCAGCAAGGTGCGCTGACTGACCCCGATGGAGCTATGCATCATTCGTGATGGATGAATCGTGAAACAAGACACTCAAACTAGAAACGCCCCATGCACAGCTATCGCGTGCCTTTTATTATTAGATGCACCGCGCCCTGCGAGCTGTATTTAACTTCACTTGTTGCCATCACACGCAAAAACAGATTCACGTATACCTACTAAGTAATTACAACTACTACCTAGTTATTGATATTATATACTCACCTGTACTCCTGCGCCATGCACCGTTTGAGTTCCCCTCCATCTCGTGCTTTGCCGTGGCGCCTTTCAGCTGGACACTTCCCCGCGTCAGTGCGTTGCGGGTTAACTTGCGCAATGACCGACCGAACCAAGTCAATGGGCACAAAACAGAAATTCCCACTCACTTCTACAGGCGCATTCCATTGAAATGCCGTGAACAGAGATCTGGACTCATCGTGAAATCATCCATTCTAGATAGTAGCCCTTTTTGGCTCAAAGCTAACCAATGTTCCCTCTTCCTTCAACGTTCCTACCTTTCACATGCCCGCTACCCCGACTTCTACCGTACATCGTGCCTTCCTCTACCACCTCACTTACCTCCCACCCCCCAATATATAAAACACAACAATGCCCCTCCACCACTTGCCTGTCTATCGGCTACAATATCCACACGCACCTCACTAAACATACTCAACCCATCTCTTTTCCCCATCAATTAATCGAGCCTAGTTCTACCGATTGCCTACCATGCCCGGCTCTCAAAGTCCTCCAAACCAGCCCGACCGCCCACGCCTGACCGAGGCTCAGAAGAAAGAAAACCACATTCGCTCTGAGCAGAAACGCCGCGAGGCCATTCGCGAGGGTTTCGACAGACTAGCGGCCATCGTTCCTGGCATGAAGGGCCAAGGCCGCAGCGAAGCCGTCGTCCTCGAAGCCACCCTCCAGCACATGCGAGAGCAGATCGTCGAGCGCCAGAAACTCATCGCCAAAGCAAAGGAAAAGGGAATTGACACCACCCCGTTCGAGTTGGATCTGCAGACTGTCGAAGCCGCTGAAGCGCAGCTTGCCAGGAATGCGCGAGATTCGGAACAAACCCAGGGCGAGTCGTCCAAGTCGTAGGAGGCTTCGTCGGCTCCGGCCAATGCTGAGGTTCCGCTTCCTGCTGGTCAGCGGCAGGAACAGGAAGAACAGCAAATAAAGGAACAGGGGGGGTTGGTGGAGAATAAAACGGGACAGCCGGGGGAAATGGATAAAAAGTTAAAGGAGCAAGAAACCCTAACCAAACGAGAGCAAGCACAGCAACTCAGACGACTAGGAGAAAAAATAGAAAACCAAATTCAACAAGTGGGAAGGATTCAATCTCATCAGCGGCAGCAACTTCAAGCATTTCAACAGCAGCACCATCAGCAACTCCAAAGGTTTTAGCACCACCCTCAGCATATTGAACAGGTACCAGTAGAGCAAATGCTACAGTACCAGGAACAGCTATCCAGCGAAATCCAGCAGTTTCTACATCTTCATCAGCAGCAGCAGCAGCAGGAAGAGCAGATGAAAAAGTACGGCAAAGGCAAAGACAGGAAGGAGTAAGAGGCTATGCTAGAAAGATATTCCTGGATTCCTGGCATCTTATATTTGCCTTTAGTTTCGCGACCCCATCTCGATCAAGCGCTGACATCTGCGTCCTTCAATCCATCATGCACGGTGAAGGGTAAAGCGTCTATCTTGTGTACCCGTTGACTCTTTCCACTTGAGTATATCAATTCATTGATTATTAATTCATTACTTCGCTACTGTGATCCGAATTATCTATACGTCACTGCCAATTTGATGTAACTGGCAATCCATAAAACAAGCCACCCTCTCTCGCGCCAGCACTGTTTGAGCGTGTATAGATGTACCTATGTATACGCATCCGCATACAGGTCAACTTCACACTTCACTAATATTGCTCAATCACGCTAACGCCATCTTTATCGATAAGCCGGCTCCCCAAATTTCGCCCACCATTTCACACATCTATTCATTTGTTCGTCTGTACTTCCGACGAACCCTCAGCATAGTAATTGAAAATGTCTTTCAGCTTCGGATTCTCGGGGGATGATATAGAAGAAGATGTTCACAATGTACCTTCCACGAGCAACCAAAACGACGCCACCGCAACTACAAGCAATGCTCCCCCACCCATCCCGGCGCAAACACACGATTTAGGTGAATTGGTAGGTGAGACTCCCATTTTGACAGACCAATTTTAAAACTCTCATATCAATCCATCTGCCCTCTAAGACATCCTTATGTTTATTACAATTTTTCTGTCTACGGGTAAAAGTTTCTGACCGTGCCAGCTCGCAACCCTCCCCTCCAAGATTGCATATAACGTCTTCACCACCACATCCCCAAACGGCAGAACAGCGCGCATCCCACGCCGCGAGCTCTTCGACGTGCGACTCCAAATCATGGCCGAAGACGACGGATCCTCCGAGAACCCACTCTCCGGGCTAGAAGTAACCACTCCCCTCTCCAGAAAAAAAGTAAAAAGAAAGCCCCCATCTAACTCCTTCACAAAAGACAACCGACCTCCTCCCCTCCATCTACGAAGGCGGGTACAAAACCTGGGAATGCAGCATCGACCTAGTACGCCTCCTGCTCGACCGGGGCCCCCGCAAAGACCTCGACGACCTCGTGCGCGTGGACCACGTGATCGAAATGGGCTGCGGGACGGCGCTCCCTTCTCTCCTCCTGTTCCAGTACGCCATCGCCAACAAACTCGGCATGTACTTTACGCTCACCGACTACAACATCGACGTGCTGCGGCTCGTCACGGTGCCGAACCTGCTGCTGAATTGGGCGGCGAGTCTCGATGACGCGACGAGTCAGCGCGTGTTTGGCGACGACGCGGAGAATCCGTTGGTGGGCGTGAGTGGGTTTGAGGATGATACTGCTACTACTACCACCAACATTACTACTTCCTCCTCCTCCTCATCATCATCTGCTCCGCAGCAAGGAACAGAGATTGAGGGCGGGGAACTCCACATCACGCCCTCCCTCCTCACACACTTCACCGCCCACTTATCCTCCATCTCTCTCACTCCGACACTCCTCTCTGGTTCTTGGACCCCGCTCGCTTCCCTGCTCCCGCTCATCCCTTCTTCCCCGAACTTGAACACCTTCCTCCTCGCGTCAGAAACGATATACTCGCCTTCGTCGCTGAGCGCCTTCACGCAGGCCATGGCGGCGCTGCTGAAGCGCGTCAAAGAAGGGAAGGCGCTGGTCGCGGCGAAGCGGGTGTATTTTGGAGTTGGGGGCAGCGTGGATGGGTTTAGGGAGGAGTGCTCGAAGGTCGGGTGTGTGGCGGGGGAGGTGGAGTTTGAAGGGTTGGAAATGGGTGGGGTTAGGAGGGCGATTTTGGAGGTGCAGGTTTGTTGAGGGGGTTTGGTGGGTTGGTGTGGGTTTTCGACGGGGTTGCTTTAGAGAGGGTGGGAGTGTGAAGTATGGAAAATATTTGTTTGGGTTTGTATTGGTGCGTGTGCTCATGATTGTTTCTATTTGAGAGGAATGGGGAATGGGTATATGATGTACAGCGTGAGTGAGGTAGACTAAAAAAGAAAACATTCAATCTTGTAGCCTGTGAGGAGAAAATGGCTCGAGAATGGATGAGGTAAGAATAAGAAAAGGATAGGTAAGAAGAGACCTCTGTCCAACAACAGTCGAAGTCCCCGCATTTACCCAAAATGACTCCCGTCTCGACCTCGTAAACCCAAAGCAAAAGTCCAAACTCCTACCAAAACCAACGTCCCAATACCAAGCCTATACGCCCATCGGGAACCTGTCCCTCACCCTCCCCGGCAACGACTTCTGCCGTTTCCCATCATCACTCCCCGCCATCATCGCATTCTCCGCAAACCTATGGTTCGCATTCCTCAACTCCATCATACGATCCGTAGTCTGCTGCACAAGCTCAATGTGATACTTCAACGGCTTCCTCGCGCCGATCCCCTTCACCTTACCGTCCCCTTCCCACTTATCATCCCCGGCCTCTAATGCTATGCGCGGTGCCTCCACATCCTCCTTCAAGCGCGTTAGATCCGCATTCACGATGCCGAGCTTTTCAATCGTGATCGAGACGGCTTCGGCAGCAACATCGCGGTGTGCGAAAAGCTCGTCGATGATTTCGAGCATCTTGTCAAAGTCCTTGAGTTTGCGGCGGTCCTTGCCGATGATGCCGAACCAGAGAGACGACTTGATGTCCGCGTGGCGCGTCGCGACAGTCTTGTGGTCCTGGATGCCGATTTCCGAGATCGCAGTGGTGAGCTTGTCCATTTCTTTCAGCCTGAACTTGATGCGTAGCGCGGATTGAGTGAGAGCGTCAATCTTGGAGGAGAGGGCCGCAAGGTGCTCTGTGTATTGCAGGAAAAGGTGGCGTTCGAGGGAATCTTGGGCGGCTTGCCGGGTGAGGGCCCACGGGTTGAGATAGGAGAGGAGGTTGGAGAGTGAGTTTTGGGAGGCGGCGAGGGCTTGCTGGGCTTCAGTTTCGGTGAGGGTTGCGAGGTTTTGAAGCGCGTGTTTGTTGGCGTGGATTACGCGGTCGACGGTGGACCCGACGTTGCTGTTGTAGTCGAGGAGATCGTCGATGGTTTGGTCCATGGCACGAATGAAGGTGTCGAGTTCGTGGGTGAGCTCTGCGCTGGAGGGGAGATGAGAGTGTTTGACGGTGAGCTTGAAGTTGATCATTGCGATTCGGCCTTTGCTCAGATGTCTTGGGACATAGTATGAGTCTTTGTTGGCTTCCATTACATCGGCGAAGATGGATTGTATTTCGCCAAGCTCTTTGAAGTTTGGAGATGGAATCCCTTGCTTGGTGCTGTTGCTCGTATTGCCGCAGAAAGGTAGAACGTAGGATGACCCGGGCAGATAACATATCCGCGCAAGAGCATTATTTACCAAGGCATTTGTTGAATACTGCATGGCATACATGATGACAACGACGCAGAGCAGTATTCCAAACACCGGCATCAAGAATTCGAGTGCACTTCCTATAACGCCCGCTGTATAATTTACGATCCAACTCAACAAAGGTTGGAGCAATCGTGTCCAGAAAACTTGTGCGTATCCATCCTGGTGGCTCGATTCATCTCGGTCTTCGCGCCGCACGTGTCGAGGAGTGCGGCGGCGTGTGGCTCGATTCTGTTCCTGACTAGGTTCTCTATACATGCTCTGTCCGCTTGCGCGCCTGGAGGGTCGACGGGCTCTGTTGAAGTCATCACCCATGGAGGGCATGATAAAATTGGGCTCCGCAGAGCTTCGTCGTGTCGCGGTGGGTGAGGAACGATTTGGAGTGCTGCCATGTGTGCGCCGGGTCCGTAAAGTTGATTTTTCCAATCTGGGTGGTAAAGGAGTTGCTACATCATCGTCACTTTGAGATGATGTAGAATTCATAGGAGTGTTCTCAGAGGAGGAAATATACGCTTCATCCCAAGATTCACCCAGGCCTGCTTGCTTCCTTGCGCCCATAGCTTCTTGGCGGGATGTCATGTGCAAACGTAGAGTGGGTTGACGTGGAAAGGTTGTATCAAGCAACAGGATATAGGCAGGAAATGGCGCCGCTATTTATTATAACAGAGAAGGACTGATGAACGTTTGCGCGTTTGCGACGATCAAACTGGCGAGCAGAGGAAGAGCCAGCAGCCTCAGGAAGGGATCTCGGTGGTGCAGTAAACAATAAAGAGCATGCTGATAAACCGTTCGCTTGCGATGAATGTTCATAAAATGAAGACAGAGGACTCTCTTAAAAATTCATAGGATAATATTTGAACGGTGTACTACATTGAAGCACGAAGCGCGCATAAGTGCTGAGGTGCTGCGTGGAATGCGAGTGCGACGTCATCAAATGCCCTTCTGTTCGCGACGATGCACGCCGAGCCGCTAGCCCTATGAGGCTAGGCTAACCGTCAACAGTCCCATGTCAGAACTCAAGTCCAGTGTTTATTATAACGGGCGCTTGAAGGGAACTCATATCTCCCCATGCCGCGACTTGGGCCGCTCTCCTGTGCTCTACGCGCTGCCACACGCGTTCAAATACGTCCCCAGGCGCATATTCAGCGCAATGGCTTACTTGCGCGGAGCTGTTCGTGCTCTGCTCCCCAGCAAATCCAGCATTCCATGAAGCATACCAACGAAGCAACCCTCAATCCTACCACATCGGACCCATCTACGCCCTCGACCGACCACAGAACCCTTGCGCAAACCCATAATCTCTTCACGACCTCTCCCTATTCCCCCGGATCACCGCTTCTCCTTCCCAATGGTGCATATGTCTTCCAGAAACTTCAGGCTTTTCTCCGAGCCCAATACCCTCAGTTTGGATACCAAGAGGTTATCACGCCCACAATATATAAGAAATCGCTGTGGCAGAAGTCGGGACACTGGGATAATTATGCAGACGATATGTTCAGCGTCCAAGGACGTGGCGCATCAGGGAAGACAGAGGACGCACAAGTAGGACAGGATGAGGAATTCGGCCTAAAGCCAATGAACTGCCCTGGGCACTGTCTCTTATTTGCAGAGAAGATAGCCAGCTACCGGGATCTCCCCGTGAGGTATGCTGACTTCAGTGCTCTGCATCGAAACGAGATATCGGGGGCTTTGACCGGTCTGACAAGGGTACGTCGTTTTCATCAGGACGATGCACATATATTTTGCCGGCCAGATCAGATTTTGGCGGAGATAAAATCCACACTGCAGTTTGTCGGCATGGTCTATGACACTTTTGGCCTGGGGCCGTACAAACTCCTCCTGTCGACGCGGCCCAAAGACCATTTCATAGGTACAGTCGACGAGTGGGATCGAGCCGAGAGTCAATTGACAGATGCCCTCAATAGTAGTGGTCGGGAGTGGGCCATCAACGAAGGAGACGGCGCATTTTATGGTCCCAAGATCGACATCATCCTCAAAGACGCCAACGGGAAAGAACACCAAACCGCCACCATCCAGCTTGACTTTCAACTTCCACAACGCTTCGACCTCCGATACTCAGCCTCCCCGCAGGAGCTAGAGTTCCCCTCTGCATCCATCCCCGATGCATCGTTAGATCCGACCCACCGGAGACCGGTCATTATCCATCGCGCCATATACGGCTCGCTCGAACGTTTCATGGCTCTCCTGATCGAGCATTATGCTGGAAAATACCCATTCTGGTTGTCTCCTCGCCCTGCCATCATCCTGTCTCTCAACTCCGACCCCCAACTTCTAGATTACGTGTCTCACATCCAATCTGTATTGTCCGGCGTTCACTCTTCGTCCCCCACCAACGATTTGTCATCATCAAAGCCAGAGCCACAGCCTCTCTCGACTACTCACCTCCCCATAGATATCGACACAAGCAACCGTTCACTCGCTAAAAAAATCGCAGAAGCGAGACTGAAAAAATACAATCACATTATCGTCGTGGGGGCAAGGGAGATGGCTAGTCAGAGCTTGCGCTTACAGTTTGCGAATCATCCGAATGAAGCTGCTGCAGTACTCGCTCTGCAGGATACATTAGGTCGCCAATTGCGCGATGACGATAGGCCAAAGGGACAGGTCAATGTTGGCCTGGAAGTCGCGCAGACAAGGAAATTCTTCGAGCGCATGGTGGACGCGTACCTGTGAGATGGGGAGAAAACCGTATATGAATTATGTATCATACTTGTGCCGTCTATGTAGAACATTTCTTGATGTGTAATATATGCGATTGTCAATCACTCTGTACATACCACTTCCGTTTGCATTATTAGTGAGTGTGTCTCGTGAATGAAGGGCTGCACATATCCACCAACACAACAAGAAATCTAAATTTATATTACCAACTCTGTATACCCTATTAAAACAACATACGCACCTATTATTCCAAGAAGTTACAAAGCTTGAGGTAATGGATGTTAGTGAGACGCTAGCCCCGGTTTGGGTGAGCGACCCAGCGGAGTTTGGATGTTCCCTCTCCGACCTCCTTTGAGACGAACAGCATCGACGATGCTGAGCACCCGCACATGTACAATGTACAATGTACATGTAGATACTCTTCTCTAAAACACATTTTTATTGCACAAATCTTTGACCTTTACCCTAGAATTTGATTTGATGTCGCTCTTGAATAGGTCGGGTCAATGACATAGGGGAAAAAACGCAATGTGACTTACCCGTATGAGTGTCTGTGTTGGAGTCTTTATGATTTGTCGTAAAATGCCTTTAGCTATGTTTCAAGTTGAATACAAGCAGATATTCATCGACAACCAATGGTTAATAGTCCCATCAAGCAAGTCAAACAACATACAATCTTCCTCAAGCCGGACCGACAAGCGTTCACGACTCAATGAAAATAACTATTATAATCCGAGGCCACTCAAGAGTATGTATATTGCCATCTCCATGAAGAGACTGGATACTCAAGAGCCGAAGGCTCGGGACTAGTCGAAAATCCTCAACCTCCAGCACTGCCCGCGCGCATGACGACAGTGTGGCAGCAAGACTCCAAAAAGCTCGTCTTGCCTCCGTGCTTCGGTGGATCTGACACGGGTTACAACAGGAGGGAGTTGAGCATCGAGGCCGCATCCGTCGTTGTTGCGAGGGTTTGAGGATCGGGCAACATTGCTGTTCCTAATCCCCTGCCAAATCGGGCACCGCTTCCTACATACCAACTGCCATGGACCTTTCGGCCTGTCGGGAACCTTCAGAAGAAGACTTCCCATATCGCAGGCATCTGTACCACATTGTGAACTTCAACGCCTCAAAGTGCACAACGGGGTCGGAGGAGAGCCCTCTGATATGCAAGAGCGGCAAATGGAAGATCAGACCTATCTCCCACGCGCACACAAGCCCAGGACGAGGACGGCATGGCCCAACTAAACCCAACGGCGGTGCCCAGCGCCGGGCCTACACCCTGGTCACGCCTTTTCGATCGAAAAAAAATTTCGAACCTGAATCTCAGACACCAACCCAGGCAGCAACCTTGTTGCTGCAAACCATCAAATCTACTCGTGTAGCTCTGTGGTCACAAGGTCTACATGCGATGGGCCGATGTTAAGATCCTGGCCAACCATAGCCCGCGCGCGCGATCAATGGTTGTGGGGGCTAAGAGAAAGAAAGTGAAAAGGAAGGGAGAAAGGAAGGGAGAATAGAGGGGATCGAAAGTACGCACCCTTTCAATATAGGTTTAAGAACACAAAATTTCTTCTGCATTCTCGCCGACGCCGGACGCCACTGCACTGCAGCAAAATTGTCATGGACCTTTCGGCCTGTCAGAAAACTTCGAAGAAGCTCCAATGTCTCAGACATCTTCCTTAGTTCCGCGCATTGGCTATTCAAAGCCCAGACGCCTGTTGGAGCCAGCGGGGCGATCCCTTTTGATGCAAAACAGCGGCAAGTGGATATTGTTAAGTCTAGCTGCAGTCAGTATGTGATACTGAGGGAGGGAAGATTAGAAGAAATAAGGTGTAACACGTACCACCGCACCGCGCAGTCCACGTTGTCAGTCCTTTGCGAGTATGGGCCAACCATGGCTGTGCGGCAGCACATGGTTGTGGGGGTCTGAAGGAAGACAGTGTAGTGGCAAAGGGCTGCTTTGTATATATACTGCTAAAGCTCGAGCCACCACCAAGGCAAGGCAGGGCAGCAACACTACGTCCGTGCACAGTGAGGGATAAGGTGAGAGAAACTCTTTACACGTGATTCGGTGGCCGCCAGATCACGAAACAAACGCAGCTTGATGCCCCCTCTATTTAAGTCGAGGCTTCTCTCTCACAACCAAAAATAGCACTCTGTCAACCACAACCCCTCTAGTCAAGGTGTAATTCGGGCCCTAGCTGCGCGATTCAAGCTCTGCCCGCTCACAGAACACCATGAACCAATCTTTTAAGGGCCATCTCGACCCTAAGGACTCCCAGGAACCTCGAAAATGGTAAGCACAGTTCTCTATCGCATATCTATCATATTTTGCCTAACATATCGTAGTGTCGCCAACGAACGCGATCACGCTCGTCAAAACCAAGAGCGTGAAAAAGGACCCCATTACATGTACACCTCGGAGAATCTGGCAAAGAATCCCGATATCGCTGAGGCGATCAAGCGTTACAGGCCCAGGTATAATGCACATTGCAACGGTGAAGCGGCTTACCTCGGAAACCCGCACGCGTTCGCACCTTGCGATAGGAGGAAATGCCCTTTCATTCACGAAGACCAACTTGAATTTACCCAGACTAAACAGTATAACATCGAACATACAGTTAGGACTGGAAGGCCCGCTGATCCTGACGATCCTTTCGGAGATCTGCCAACACCTTCTCCTCTGAAGCATAATCACACGTATCCTAGATCTGCTCTTGGACGTAAACAAAAGTCTATCAGCAACGCGAACCTAGCGGAAGTCGTCAAAGAAAAGAAGAAACCTAAGATCGACCCCAACGGTAAGACTGCTTACCAGAACAAAAAGCAACGCAAAAGTTTGTTGGTTTAGGGTGCTGTTGCTCGTAAATAACGCTCCTTGAGCTCATTCGGCGCTTTGCTTTACGTGATACCCAATCTTTTTCGATTCTTCAGCACTTTCGCCAATCTTTTGGTCATGGATATATAGGCGTAGGTGGTTAAGGGCAGTAGCAGAGCCCTAAGGTCGATAATCAGGTGGGCGAGGCCATATATATATGCCCTGAGGGCAAACGCAGAGAGCAAACGCAGAGAGGTCATGCGACAGGGGTACAAACAACAGGATAAGGATTGGCGAATTGTTTTGTATATCTGAGTCCCGGCAAGGGACCTCGTGTAGCTGCTCTGTTAAGTTAGCTCACTCGATGCACCTTAATGCAAGCCGAGATGGTAATTCTAAATACATGGTCCTTTCATAGCGTCTTGTTGTATTCCTAAATTTGTGAAGGCTACCTAATAGTGCAATGTTGAGCCCCATTCAAAACAACGATAGATGGAACTCCTAAGATAGCGAGTAGACGGTGGATGATGGATAGGTTTGTTGAAACCGTGGAAAGGAAGTGACTCACTCTTAACCCTCTTACATTAGCTTCATCCCGCGGTTCAAGATTTACCTCGTATGCACGTCCCTAGCTAATGACGTACTTCGAGAGATATTACATTCTTTATTTCATCGAACTTCTAAGTGATAGTGTTGATAAGATGTGTCGAACATCACAAGGAATTTAGAAATGGGGCAGTTCGATGTTTCTACACTGTAATTCACGTTATGTATACTCCTGCGTTCTATACTTTCACGGCCGTTAGCTCCAAGTCGTGTATGGCGTTTTATTAGATGTTTTCTTGTAATTCTGGATTATCAGCATTACAAAGAACTTGAGCTACTATTCTAGAGGGGTATTGAATATTAGGATGAGCTGAGAAATGGATGGCTTTCATGTATGCGAGACCATAACCCTGAAAGGTAATCTTGTTTCCTCGCGAGATACGTCAAATAGTCTGCCCTACTATTCAAAAACTACGAAATATATGATTATTTGTTGGGAACGCCATCCATGCTAATATTAGTGAAGAGAAATAGCATCTAGACATGTACATAACAATATCATACGAGCAGTTTTCTTTCACATATCATGAGTGACAATATACACTGTAACTATCGAGGAGGAGGTCTAGAGTAGTATTTCTCGTACGGTTAACCGTACTCTATAATATCGAATTGCTAGCATTAACAAGATATAGAATTGGTTGCTAGCTGGGGAAAGGCACAAACAAGTAGTGGGATAGAGAGTAATCGCCTGGATGAACAGAGCGGGACCGAGAGCAATTTGGCATATAATGCGATCTTACCCGCACTGTCGAAGAGTGCATTACAGGTTTTGGCTGGGCTTAGGAAAGTGTGTTAACCGCACTTTCTACTTTGAAATACTGTTAAACAGCCTTTCAGCATACCTTCCACAGGCTGTTAACAGTAATTCTAGAGTTTGATTTCTGTTAGACCTCAATCCCAGGGTGCGCCAAACCCCATAATGTGTGTTCGTGAACGACACTCAACCGTATGAGCTTTCCAGTTCCCACATGCTAGCATATGAAATTTAAAGTATACGCAATTTTTGCATCGAGATAGACTTTGAAGGGGAGATATTCAGCATTCGAGTAACTTCTAGACTGATGCTTACGGCTTCAATATATGATACGGCAATATTTGTCACGTGGAACAATAAATACGTACTAAGATACTTCTATATTTCCCCTAACTTCCAAAAAAGAAGGTCGTGCACTACGTGGGCTAATTGTTGTCGTGAGAGATATGCGTTCAGACGTAATAGGAACTCTGCTCCTATAGTTATACTGAATAGCTTCTCCGTTATTGTGCGTTATTTCAGGGGTCCTCTATTCGGCGGCAATCGCTTACCATAGCTCATAGTATGAGAGATATGATGATTTGGTTGTCTAGTGCTACACAGCTATATTCCGTGCATACGGTTAGGGTTAGGAAATTGGAATTGATTTCGCTGCAATAACCGGTCTAATTTACCTTAGAAACTTCTACTCGTATCTAACAAAGTCGACATTAAACTAGCATGATCAATTTCAAAAACGATAGTTGCAAAATTTGTTCGCGCACAATGTTGAGGCGAGGAAAAGGTTCCTACTTGACCACGTCTCGAAATCGTAACTCTTGCCTCCAATCTTTTAGACACTATTCATTTGTCTAGTAGTTTGTGTACTTTTGCTAATACTGCAAGCCATGTTCCGGTATTCTGTTGGTGTAGGAGCCCTGTCACGTGATAGGGGTTGTGCAAGTGACTGTGCGCCAGCACGTGAGTCACTGCGTTTGGTCTTGGGGGAGCCTATATATATATGGCTTCCCCCCCGGGTAGCTAGTTGCTCAGGTAGACAGAATCAACCTGTCTCTCTGACCTATATATTCTTGCAATGAAAGACAGTACATTATGTGTAATCGTTGCTTTTCATACTCCCGGAAATTACTTGCCTCACTCCAAAAGATATTCTAGAAACAATGTAAGCAAATCATACTTTAGACGCACCACTTTATTAGTACATATCGAAAACTCTGGCTCGTTCTAAATCTATCTCTCCGTTATTTTCAGTGCTGCTACGCCCAAGGAATCATCGTAGAGGAGATTTCAAACCAAGCAGCAATCAAGAGAACATAGAAGTAAGAGAAGATACTTGCACGTGATGCAAAGGCTCGAAGCAAACTCGTTTCGGCGCGCCTCGGGCCGCATTATATAAGTCCGTTATATTTCAATACCGCGCTCTTTCAACGAGAGGCAACTACGGCTCAACCATTGCCCAACTGCGATCAACAATAAGAGGTAAATCATATCAACTCACATGCTTTCAAAGTCCCCAAATTATAATAGTAAACAGAAACACTCATTATCAAGCACAACTTCGCAAGTATGGCGAGTTCCAACTCATCACCAGCACCGTAAGCAGTCATGTTGCACAGAAAATAACCTTTTCTAACAACCTCCAGCGTGATCCGAAACAAATTGCAGCCAGGCGACCTAATCCGCCGTAGCTACGCCTTTGTCTACGACAAGAATGTGATTCCTATCACGCAGCGTAGCTCGGGTCAGATTGGTCAATCACCTAGCTGTGGGGCCTCTACCGTCAATGACTCGGGAGATGATGCCTCTGTCACCTCTCCGTCCGATGGTGAAAAGTCGAATGATGAGAACCGAGACGCCTCGAAAGCTTGCCACGGCGGAAGCAAATCTACCACGGATAATTCCCAGGATGACGGTCTCGAGGATTGGTTGTAAAGTCACTAGGAGCAGACCCGGTCTTCAGGCAACAGCGTTTAGAGCTTTCACTACCAGCTCTCTTACTTAAGCCTATTCTGCGTTTATTGAGAGTCAACTTCAGCTTTCCGAAGATTCGGGGCACCTGTTTTCTATCTTTTGATGGTTGAGACAGTGGCAATGTAACAACATTGTCCTGTTGCTTTGAGTATCTGGAAAGTTGTCTCATTGCGAGGGGATAGAGGTATCATGCTTAGGGATCGTATTTAGCCTTCCTTTCTGGGGTTAGACTTTCTGGGTATATCATGCCCATGAATAAAAAGCATACATTGTGTTTCTTCAATCTACATCTTTTCCCACGGTGCTATTATTGTCTCGTTACTCTTAACCCACTCTTTCGTCTACCTTACGTCCAATGTCAAGACTTTGCTATCTGTGTAAATATTATACTTATTGAGTATTGCTACCATAGTCTATCCAACGATATATGTGCACTGTTTTACACATCTTCAGCGCCACATCTCACGCGTATCCTCGTCTCTCGAGGATGTATATCGTACGGGTATACCCTGCATCACATTGGGAGAAGACAGATTCGGTAGATCATCCAACAGCCACGATCCAATAGACAAGATAGGATACAACGAAGGTCATGGCCAGCTGGCTATTTGCTGCTAATAATACTACTACTAATACATTTTACAATTCCCTTCCCTTTTCCATTCCTCGCGGAGGTTCTTTCCCTTTTCATGCGTACATGCTTGATAATTGCTGAATGCTATTTGCTAAATTTCCTATAACAAACACAACCACGGTAGAGTCATAGACTACCAGGGAAATAAAAGCTTATGCGGATTAAGATGATATGAAGAGAGAGAAACAAGGTATGTACGCCACCCCCACTCCGCTAAACCAAAACAAAAAGAGGAAAGAGGTAAGATAATGAAGAAAGAAAGGAATCTTCAATACCTCTTCTTCTTATGCGTCCGATGTCTATCCTGCCCCTTCCGATGTCTCCTCTGGCGATCCGTCGGCGGTCGATACGGCTCGCGCCCAAACTCATCGCGGTACCGTTCCAGCATATACTCATCGACATGTTTCGCCAACTTGTCGCCTCGGAGTAAGCCAGGTACATCTTCCACTTCCGATGTCGCAGCACGCGTGTTGGCGTCCTTGGGTGTCAAATTTGCGCTCTCGCTGAAATCAACGTGGTCGTCATGAATCTCGTCGACGATTTCTTTTTGCGCGACCGTCGCGGCGTTGCGATCTTCGGTATCTTCGACGCCACCCATAACACGAGCATCACCAAGGAGTCCGGCTTTTTCGCCCAATACGCGGTCCATGGCGGCCCCGGCTTCGTCGCTGAGGTCAAGTGCGGCGCCGTCATCGAGCGCGTCGCGCCAGGTGACACGGTTGAAGGTATCCGTGGTGAAGTCGCCCTTTTGGATGATGACGTCATCCAGGAGACGTTTTTGGTTGCTTTTGCGCAGAATATTGGCTTCGATGGTGTATTCTGAGACGAATTTGTAGATGTGCACGTCTCGTGTTTGGCCAATACGGTGAGAGCGATCTTGGCATTGTTTGTCCATAGCGGGGTTCCAGTCGAGGTCGTAGAATATAACGGTGTCAGCGCCAGTGAGGTTGATCCCCAAACCACCGGATCGCGATGAAAGAATGAAGCATAGAATCTTCGGGTCATTATTGAAGCGATCGGTAAGAATCTGCCGTTGTTCGACTTTGGTTGCGCCGTCTAGTCGGAGGTAGCGATGGCCGTGTATGTTGAGGAACTGCTCGAGAATATCAAGAACTTTGGTCATCTGAGTGAATATGAGAGCGCGATGCCCACCGGCTTGCAGGTCTCGCAGGAGCGAGGCAAGACGCTGCAGTTTACCGCAATCGTATTGTAAGAGCCGTTTATCGGGGAAAGCAATAGATTGCCGAATTCGTGGTTCGTGGAATGGATCTCGCGTTTGTGCCATCTGAGACGATCTCACAAGCTCGACACCACGCCGTGAAAGCGATAGAGGTGCCAGTTGGTCGGCAGCAACAGCGGGAGTAACGCAGGTAAAGCCGGTAATAATGGGCTCTAATGCCTCTGCGCGTTGCTCCAGAGTCGGTATCATTTGTTGGAAAATGTCGATCTGATGTTGGTACCAAACTGACGCCAGGCCTGGTCGAACCGGTTGCCGGAAGCCAATCTTCCCTTTTCTACCGGGTTTCTTTATGGTAATGGTCTTACTCGCTTGCATCGCTTGCGTGAATGCATTTTTGGGTTGTTGTTGTGTCGAAGTTATCTGGCCGGATGTTGACGGCTGATCAATGGTTATCTCGATCTCCGGTTCCACAGCGCCAAAAGTATGGTCCATATAGTCCACAGTCAGTCGATCTCTCAAGCCTTTGCCATATAGTGGCATAAATTGTGTTCGCTTCCTGGTCAAATCGAGGCAAGTTTGAAGATGGTCACGGACGGCGACCTGCTCTCTCCGCGCCATTGCCGCCATTGTTGCTTGCAGCTGATTGGTTCCTTGTTCGATTGGGTGGTTTAGACGACGTGTCTGGCGCTCAACGAGATCCTTCAGAGGTCGAGTTGCGCGAATTTGTTGCGATCGCCGAGCATGCAGCATTGAAGTATGCTCTCGATGCGCAAACACTAGATTGAGAGCATCGAGATTCACTGTTTTGTCCTCCATACCTTCATACAATCTCTTCCGGATCAATAGATCTTTAATCTCAAACTGAGCCGCAACCGATTTCGGCATGGCCATGGAAGTCACGATAGCCCTAGTCTCGAATAGATCTGGGTGGTTGCAAACTTTTCGTAGTGACATTAGACAGTTGATGATTGACATGTAGTTACCGGATGAGAGAATTTCTTTGGTAGAAGCGCGTCCCATAAAACCATCGTACAGTTGGCGTTGACGCTTCGAGAGTTTACAATATACCACATGCTCGTATTTCCCAGGCATCTGCTTTTCAACATCCGCCTTTAATCGACGGAGCAGATACGGTCGTAGTACTTCGTGGAGTTTTTTGACGATCTTTTGCGCTTCTGCGTCGAGCTGCTGTCGACCTTGATCCAGGATCTGAGATGTGGGGTTCTTTAAAGCCATCGTGAACTCCTCCAGTCCGGCTATACGTCCTTCTCCTGCAAAGCCAGCAGGCATGAGGAAATATAATAGTGACCACAGCTCATCGATGTTGTTCTGCAACGGCGTTCCTGTAAGGAGCAAACGCCGCTCTGTTCGGAGGTTCAGCATAGTCTGCCATCGCTGGGATTTGAAGTTTTTGATGTTATGCGCTTCGTCGAGAATGAGATACTGCCAGGCGCGCATCTTGAACGCAGCAGCATCCTGGAGAATCAATTGGTAGGAAGTGATAACGACATTGATCATATCTCGCCCCGTGTTGCGCCAGCCAATGCGCTTTCTCTTGCGCTCGTTGATGTCACCGTAATATGTTAGGATTTTGAAACCCGGCAAGAATTTTTTGAACTCCATTTCCCAGTTTAGCATAACACTGGTAGGGACAACAACTAGATGCGGACCCCATTTCTCTCGATTGACAGCAATGTAGGCCAAAAGCGAGATAGTTTGAATGGTTTTCCCGAGACCCATCTCGTCGGCAAGGATTCCATTGGTTTCGGAGTCGTACAAGTTGGCAAGCCAGTCTAACCCGCCATGTTGATACTCTCGAAGCGTACCACGCAGCAATGAAGGGATTTCTGTGCGAGGCGGCGAAGATGAGTGGCGGGACTTGTTCGCGGAAGCAATCTTATCTTGCGGAATTTCTTGCACGGGCTCCGACTCATCGACTTCAATTGAAGGCGCCGGTTCATTAGCAGCCGATTCTCCATTCGTGTACGGCTTATCGGTATCCATGTGAGAATCGCCGTTTGTATAGGGATGTTCCTCGGCGTGTTGTACATCGTCATAATTGTGTCCGTTCGTTCCATTGCCCACAGGAGGATCATCTGTACCAGCTTCCTCATTCACCACGGACTTGGCTGCTTCTTTCAATTTCTTGAGGTCGTTCGGAGCCAAGAAACCCATCATGCCCATGTCTTCTTCCTCTTCTGAACCAGATTCGGACTCTTCGTCATCGCCCTCACCCTCTTCCTCGTCCTCCTGGTCGCTTGACCAAGCCTCACTGCCAGATCCAGAGGCATTGTCATCGTCTTGTTCTGAGTCTAGAAGTGCATCATCCACATTTTCAAGCTCTACTGTTGCCGGATCAATATATCCAGGCTTTCCTTCATCTTCGTTATCAGAATGGTGAAAACCATTCGTTTGCACAGCGTTATTCTCTACTGCCTCGCTCATGTCTCGCATTTCTAAATCAGGGTCGGGAGTCGGTTCTGGTGTCGCTTGATCATCTTCGTCGCCGTCTTCCTGATCTTCCTCCCCTTCCTCGTCTTCCTCGTCTTCTTCGTTGTCGTCATCCGACTCATCATCTAGAAGATCCGGGAGCTGGCCATACTTGGCTCGTAATTGCTCGGCTGTGAGATGAGCATCTTCATCGTTTTCTGCACCCGCCTCACTGTCCGAGCTGGAGGACATGTTTTCATCGTAGTTCATCTCGTCCGAAGCTTCTGAAACGCTTTCGAAATCTGGGCCCTCGCCTTCTGTATCCCGATCTTCACTAACAAATGATGAAGCCGAATCGACCACGTTGCGACCAAGAATTTCCTGTGCCTGATTGAACATATCGTCCATCGCTTTGTGGCCAAGTTGCAGCTGCTCTTCTTCCCACTTGGCCACGCGCTCCTTGTCAATCTCGATCCTAACCATTGCCCAAGCGTCCTTGACATCTTTGACCAGCTGTTTGTACCGAATCAGCGAACGTTCTGCCTCTTCTTGGTCTATCTCTTCTTGTGTTTTTCGCTTGAACTTTGTCTTCCAGTATTCCACGGCTTCACGAGCAATTGTCCTGGCATGCTTTCGATGTTGTGTCCCTTCATCCCTGAGTAATTTATTGAAATGCAGGGCGTGCGCTACCACATGATCCCAGTGACCGTATTGTGGCGGGGGTTCTTCGGCAGGCTCAGGCCGGAAAATGCTGCATCGTCCTTGGCTTAGCACGCCGCTCTCCGCAGCTTCGACAACACGAAGTCGGCGCCTAGCTTCTTCTTTTGCCTGTTCGGGCGTAATCCGCTGCCCTTCATCTCCTTCCAACGGATCATCCTGTTGTAACCAGTCCGCGAACGAGGAGTGTTTGGGTGGGAGAGGCGCGTGTTGAGGGTGCCGGTTCGGAGGGTCTACTTTGCGAAGTCGTATGCGCAACCGAGGGCCGGGGAAAGAGGGATCTCCATCATGGGTTGGGCTGTATTGGCTATCTAGATTAGATGAGTCTGCTATAGGTGAGCTTAATGCGCTTTTGTCTACGTCATCGACTGATGCCTGCGTTGCGCGCCGGCCACGAGTAGAACGCTTCCTTGTAGGCTCGGACACAGCAGCTTTGACGGCAGACGAGGCCGGCGAAGCAGCGGGCGCTACAGCAGATGAATTTCTTTGGCGCGCCGACTTGCGCGTCGGTGAATGTACCGGAGCAGCTGGCTTCTTGGAGCTTGCCGGTGTCTGTTTCCCCTTCGTAGAGGACACAGGCGCAGGGCGCGAGGCGCCATGATGTCTGCCAGACGTTCTTGGGGTTCCATTTGCGCTTGTACTTGCGCTGGCACTTGTGCTTGTGCGGCCGCCTTTGGCCGTGGTTGTGATTGTGGTTCGAGCGGATCGTTTTGAGGGCTGGGGCCGAGGTGGCGGCGGCGGATCCTTATTCACACGCGACGATTTCCTCACGCCATTATCAAACACGGTAGTGGGCCCATCGGCTGCGAAAGTCTTCCAGGGCGGAGAAGGGGCGCGTGAAGATGAGGAACGGGAGGTCAAGTCATCGAGCCTGCGACGTTTTGCGGGGGGTCCTGCGGTTGTGCTTTCATCGGCGCTGGGTGCAGGCGTCTGCTCGGCGGAGGGAAAGGCAAGGCGGGCGCTTCCATCGACGTTGACTTCATTTTTAATTTGACTCTGGGTGGCATCCGACGCGTCGGAGATGCTGGCTGGGTCGACGGTTGGAGTGGGCGTGGAGGTGGACGCGGGCGTGGGCGAGGCATGTTCATCATTATCCCGGGGTTCCAGTTCAACATCCATCACGAAAATTGGCGGACGGCTGGGTCGCCTCACAACACGGAGACAGACCACCTTGCGCCGCCCGAAATCGACATGAATCGGGTCAAATGCAGCGTCGTAGCACAGCTCTCTATCTACCAAATCCGCTGGTGAGGTCAGATTTCGTCTAGCTGGTCGCGCGGGCGGTGTGGGTCAAAAGTGTTGTCGTGAACGATTGTCTTGACGAAAGCGCGGTGTTTTGACTCGAATGTAGCGTTGCCCATTAGGGAGCTTTGTACGTCCAACAGAGAGATATAGCGGCCGATCATTGATTACATAAGTCGGTCCGATGCTGCCCCTCGCTCTTTACTCGCTTGATTCGGCTGCGAAATACACGTAGTATCTTACGTGTATAATAAGATCAATCTGTCATGACTTGGCTTCCCCAATATAACTAATCTTTTTACCTATAGAAAAGGTGTTCCGTAGCTCTATGGTCAAATTAGTTGACAAAGCACCCATTCATTTGTAAGATATCGCGCGCACATGTAGGAGTAAGCTTCAATACGACTGCGTTCTGAAATGCGCTCCTCCTCTTTTGGCCGCGCACGTGCCATATGACTTGGCAGCATCGAGCTCGCCTTGCCCATCACCATCCACTTCACTCCCCCAGATTAATCCCCACCATATTGCGCCGCAACGTATGTCGCCTCCCCAATTCACTCCAGACCATTTCTAACTACTGTCTAGAATGCTTCCCCGACGCATTGCAGCGGCCCGCCCGCTTACCCGCGCTCTGGCTCCCGCCATTGCCCGACGACCTCAGACCTTCCAACAAGTGCGCACCGCTCTCACCGAAGCTGAGCACCTCGATCTCGTGGACCCCAACATGGTCAGTTGCCATTCATAAAACTATAAGCTCAGACTGGAAGCTAATGGTGCCTAGAACGGTGGCTACATCAACCCACCAGCGGAGAAGCGCAACAACCGCGACCCATACGGCGACTGGTGGGACAAGCAGGACCGCCGCAACTACGGAGAACCCGTCCACGAAGACAATGACATTCTCGGTGCTCTGTCTCTCCACGACTATGACCACTTTACACCCGCTTGGGGATTTGTCTTGATGGGCGGTTTCATCGCTTCCGTGTTTGGTCTCTGCGGAATTGTGAAAATGTACTACCCCGACAAGATTAGCGTGCCAAAGACGTACGGAGGTGGCTTGGAGGCTGAGTTAGGAGGCCCAGGTGCCGTGAGGGTGAGTTTCTCATCTACAATAATTATGGAGGACCATGCTAATTGAAACCATATAGGCGAGAAAGCATGGCGAAGAACCATCTTGGAAGTAGTTGACGTGGTAAAAGTAGAGGTGTACATATGCCATCAATCGATTTTCTTTGTCTACATTTCAATACCAGTCTTACCCTTTTTTCATGTTCCTTCCCCTGTCTTTGTGTGATGTCTTTGATATTTGACTCCGCGCCACCACGTGTGTACGTATGAGTACATACAACATACCCTCCCAGAACATACACATTCTACTTCATTTCTTTATTATACGTTGCATCCATTACTCTTCCCTCGCTCTGCTGCGTAAAAAGAGTAGCTCCCGACTACCTAAATAGTTGAGACTTTTGTGTACTTCGTTGACGTTTTTAACAGAAGGTCCAACCTCCCACCTCTACGTCCGACTCAACTCCACATGTAGCCTATTCATGGTATTTAAGCGATTTGGCACAGGAAAAATACCTAAAATAAACAAAAGGAGAAGATAATAGGCATATTAAAAAAAAAAGAATAACAAAAAAATTTTGCAAAAGAAACGAGCTTAGGCATTTCGATCCCTTGCTAGAAGGGATGTCATCCTTTTTTTAAGCTCGCCCAGAAACCTTATCTTTTTGATTTGGTTTGCTGTGTGATTCGAACTTTTGCCCGAAAGGCTACACTGGTTTGGAATGTGTGTTGAGTGACCATTCGGCCAACTCGGTTCTCATTCCAGCAGCTGTATGCTTTCGAGGGACTTGTTGAATGAGAAGAGCCTGGCTAAAGTTAATTATATGGTATTAACAAAATTGCATGTGCCTATGTGGATAAGCGATTGTGGCAAGGCGTGGGTGCGTGCGTCTCGAGCGCGTTTGTTTGGAGTTGTAGGGTTGGAGGAAAGAGGAAGGCGCGACGTCATGGTCTGCTGGCGAGGCAGTCGCGGTAGAGACATCGCGACCCTTGGCACGATTTTGTCCTTTGGTCTTCCCTTCTACTGCCTTTTCAAAGGCTCTACGTCGTTATCCTTCTCTTTTGCCTCTACTGTGTTACTGCAATCGCTAACGTCTCTTCGCTCGCTGCCCTCTTCCGGCAATCACTATAGAAGGCAGTACCTAGGTGACTTGGGCTGAAGCACACTTGATCCCACCTGGTGCCCTTCGGCGTGCCCCCTCCGGCACCCACTTTGGCCGCACCATGCAAAGCATAACCAGTATCAAGCGGCGTTTCCTTCTAGCCTTTGATGAGCTCAAATCTTTCGAGCTGGGTTTTTCGAAATGCTGTGGCCCACCTTTTGAGCCCCTAGGTAAGATGTCTGAACTATCGAAATCGATCGTTTGTGTCTAACTTTCATATATATGTAGTGCTTGCTTTGACGTAGATGACATCGTCACGATTCGGGTACAAAGCGTCCGCGAAGTTCAAGAGTTCTGCCCCATTCAGCCGTCAACCCGTTGGCATTCTGTGTTTTTCAATGTGGTGCTAGACTCCAATAGAGGCTTTGAGGAGGACAAACAAGATACTGTGGAGATAGAGAATGACCGCAAGGTATGGGAATTTGGCAAAACACGAGGTGTCACAACGCTAAAGAATGCAGTCATTGATGTGCTTCACCAGCTCATAGCCACAGCATGGAATTTGAGTACAGGGTTTTTGATTCCGTCCTCGAAAACATGAAGCGAATGCAGCTTTGAGACGATTTATCGTTGACTCATGCATCGATACCCAGACATCCTCTACTGTGGCGAGACTCCGGCTATAATCAGACAGGGCGTTCCCCCAATCCCGTGAGAAAGTCTTGAAGAGTGGTACAAAGCACAAATCAGTGCAAAGACGCAGTGTGGTGCCCAATAAATTGGAATGGATAGTTCGAGGTCGCTATATATAGCATGATCACAATTGGAAGTCGGCTCATCTGGACCGGGTTGTTACATTCGCATGAAGAACCGTGATGTTGAGAGAAACCTAACCTCAGCGGGAATAATGCTCCATGTGTGCGATTGTGGCTTGCCAATCTACCTAGGTCATTGTCGGAGGTGGTATGTGGCAACAAAAATTCTCAAAATGCGCAATCGGTATTAGAGAAGTTGGTTTGATAGGTATAAGGAATGACAGCCTCAATACCCTTTCTTTTGGGGTAAGTGTATCACGGGAAAAGTGTCAGCAATAACACAATGTCCCCTAACATGTAATTTCTTTTGGGGTAAGTGTATCACGGGAAAAGTGTCAGCAATAACACAATGTCCCCTAACATGTAAGACGCCTGAAAGACCTCCGTTCGACGTTCATTTTCAAGAATCAAGATAGGGAAAGGGAGACAAGTAGCATTCGCTACAAGAAGATCATCCTAATATATACCATTCTCGGTGCCTGCTCGACTTTTTCTACTTTTCACATAGTTCTCTGTTTGTGAGGTTACGGGTGAACGGGCATGACACTTGTGCAGTATTTCCAAAAAAAAAATAATAATCAGCACTTGCTGTAAGCTCCACTTGGCATGCATGTGCATGCACGGTAATCTTGCTACCGCTTATCCTATACGATGACACCCATGCACCATGACCCGGAAGGATTTCGGTGAAAAGCTTACTGCTTGTTAAGATGGAGAAATGGTGGGGTCAAAGGCTTGATTTCCACTTCGGCCTGTGCCAAAACTATCATATGGGCAAGTCTCATTTGAATGTAAAAGGGAAATGGCATTTTCATGTCGCTGATCCAGAGATAAGACGAGCAGATTGATAACCTTGTCGCACAATGACTTAAGCATCAATATATGCACAGCTTACTCTTTTTCGTCCACTCAGCGACGACGATATGGATTACAAAGGTTACAGCGGTGCATGCAGGTAGCACGCAGTCTTTGCTCGGTTATTCTCTATCTCACAAAATGCCGGGATGGTACCCACGTTTTGTGTTCTGGACTGGCCCTAAAAAGCATATCAAGTCCATAAAGTTCAAATTTGACCAATCGGCCTATGCTGCGGTGCGCATTCTTTCCATCATACTGCAGTAGCTGAAAACATGGTTCAACGCGGTAGTGATATACGGAATGCCAATAAATATGCAGCTATCGTCTTAAATAAACCGCCTTCCCCACAACCCACTGATTTTCACATCACGTTGAAACATTATAGTCGTAAACATTCGAGCGACCATGTTAGACGAAAAGATGGCTGAAAAGACGGTCGTATCGCCGGAGTCAGATAATATTTCAAGTGATGTCGAGACCCAAGGCTGGGACGCAGCGGCGACGAAAAAGCTTCTTCGGAAGCTAGATTGGCACATCATCCGTACGTCCTTGTTACAATCCGAGATATGTCGAAACTGACTCAAATGGCTAGCTTTCATGTCCCTCATCTACCTGTCCGTATCTGCCTTCTTCAACAAGCGCGATGGGTACTGAAATTGCTATAGGCTATGCTTCCTCGACCGAACCAACATTGGCAACGCACGTCTCGACCACCTGGAACGGGATCTCAAACTCCATGGCCTCCAATACAACGACTGCCTCGCCATCCTCTTTCCTTTCTACATCGCCGCCGAAATCCCCTCCAACATCATGATGAAGCGCACGCGCCCATCCATCTGGCTCACTTTCATCATGTTCTTCTGGTCCGCGTGCATGATCGGGCAAGGCTTCGTGAAGAACTATTCCGGTCTGATGGCTACGAGGGTGTTTCTGGGTGTTTTTGAAGGAGGCTTGTTCCCAGGTGTGAACTACTACATCACGCAGTGGTACGCGAGGAATGAGTGTGGGTTTCGAATGGCGCTGTTCTTCAGCGCGGCGACGTTGGCGGGAGCTTTTGGAGGAATCTTGGCCAGGGGAATCGCGGAGATGGATGGAGTTGCTGGGATCGCGGCTTGGTCCTGGATCTTTATTCTGGAAGGTTTGCTCAGTATACTGGTGAGCATGATAGCGTACTGGTGCATCTATGACTATCCGGCAACGTAAGTTCAAACCCTGTTTTTCCCTTCTTTGGGCGGGTTTATAACATGGCGGACAGGGCGACCTTCCTCAGCGCCACAGAACGCGATGAAGTCCAAAGACGCCTGAAAGCAGATCACGGCCACCTCTCCAACGACTTCGATATGAAGTATGTCTGGCAAGCGCTCCGAGATTGGAAAATCTACATCCATTGTCTTATTTTCTGCATGGCCGGATTCTGCCCCATTTACTCCTTCGCCCTCTTTCTCCCTACCATCATCAAGAACATGGGCTACACCGCTAACAACGCTCAACTGATGT
>KZ805307.1:495493-506691 GCA_003073855.1 Periconia macrospinosa
TTTTTTAGGAAGGGTTATTGGTGCGTTTCAGAAACAAGGGGGCCACCCCAAGTGTCGAAAAAAGTTGGAAAATCGCACCCAGGCCCTGTATTGATACTCACATAATTAAGGATAAATAGAAGACGAATCTCCCTATAGCCTATGAGGTAGGTACCTAAATCATAACGTCATTAAATATATTGGCCTACTAGTAAATATACTTAGCGTACCGGTTTATAATTATAAAGAACCTCGGTCGAATGATTTAATACATCTACACTTATTACTAGAATAGGCAAGTTAGAAGGCCTAGGTGCGATTTTCCAACTTTTTTTGACATCTGGGGTGGCCCTATAACATATGAAAACCATAATAATACATATTAGCACTTTTTTTTAGAGAAGGGGAAAGGAAAGGAAAGGGAAGGGGTAGGAAGGAGATAGCATAGAGATATATGGTATTTAGGAGTAGAAAAAGTATTGTTATGGTTTTAATTACTCGTGAGGGTTAATTTTACCTAGGAAGGAGAGTTATGTGTGTGTAGAAAGGATTATATAATGTAATGATTGTTTTTTGGTGGTGGTGATGGTGGTTGGTGTATTATGTGGCCTGACCAGTGTAGATATGTACGTTAGATGATTTATTTTGTTGGATGTGTTGTGTTAAGATTGACATTGCTGTAATTTTTCCTGAAGATTTCTATGGGTAGATATTGGGATAGGACTGTGCAAGGCTTTGGCTTTTTGTGATATAGGTAGCTTGTTATTTTTGTGATTTCTTTTTTGGTAGTTGGTTAATTTTATATACATGTATTGTTTTAGTCTTCAAGGAACGATGTCTGCTTGTAAAGGGTAGTCAGCCATGTATCAAACGTCCTTCAATGATCACAGTGCAAACTTTTGAAAACAAATGGTATGTTTTTTGTTGTTGTTCTTCCCTGGTTTCTATATTCCGCCTTCATCTTTTCTCCGACAGGAAGACAACAAAGCACCCTACCCTCGTAGACCCGCGCACACATGTAACCCCCATGAACGGAAGAACCCGAGAATCAAGTCCCCGCTTGCGAGCCAGAGGGGGGAAGGAATGCAAACGGTGAGTGTACATGCATACTCACATGCGCACTTGCACCAATCGACTCATCTCACTTCCCAAATCCTCCATACAATCTCCAGCAAACTCAACCCCGAAAGTACGGTCTATCTATCTATCTATCCCCGTTAAGCCCCACCGTACAACACCACACCGCACGGCGCGCGCGCGCGCGCGCGCGGCGCTACTATCCTATCTCAAGGCATGTCTAAGACTAGACGGTCTGTATCCCCATCGACGTGTCTCGCTCACTCACCGAGTGGAAACCGCAGGGGGAAAGGAAGGCTACATGTATGCGCGCATATGCATGTGTGTGCTTACAAGATGCGATCATCGTCAGATGAGGGAGATGGATGGATGCAAGAGTGGCGTGGTGTGCGTGCTTGGCGATGTATGGGTTGAGGTTGAGGTTGAGTTGTGCAAGTGTATACCGTAGATGGAATTTATGCACACAAAGTAAACTTGGAATACTTATCTCCGTCCCATCGTTTTGTTGGGACCTAGTACCTTAGGTACCGTAACTACGTAAGAATATGAGACTCTAATCCGGGCATGACTTCCTCACTTTCTCACTCGCTCCTTCTCTTCTCTCTTAATAAAAGGAGTTGTGGTTTATGTGATAGGGAGGTAGCTAGCTAGCACTTAGGTAAACCGGAATATTTAATCGGCTGCACATGTCTATACCTGACCCCAAATCAAGGTCGACGGCACCCCGAATCTGCATAGTCTCAGTCTAAAGTAAGCAAAGCAAAGCAAAGCAACCTAAGCATCAATGTTTTAAAAAAAAACTGCGAGACGCACATCTGGCATACTTACACATGCAGCATCATGCAGATATACTGACAGGGTGCCCGCCCATGGTTAGCCTCAAACTCTGGTTGAATTATTACAGGTACGCTCCCCGGATAAGATGCTCATATATAGCCTAGCATAGCCTGGCCTGGCCACGCTCGGCTGGGTTAACGTTACCACGCAGGCGTCAGTATGTAGGCAGGTATCTATTTTGACGGCTTGTCCGGGTATACGGGTGTACCTCTCATGTAGCTACCTATGTACATAATCTAACTACGCTACTTTGCATGTGTGTGTGTGTGGTGGTATGTGGTATGTATGTACTTCACCACCATGCTACATCAATACCGTACATACCCCTCCTCCCCCACCAACCACATCACTCAACCAAAGACCCCACGATGAGACTTCCTGATGTACCTTTCCCCCCATCCCGTACTACGCCTCATATATGTGAGAAAATAACATTTAAGGGGTCCTGTGTGCGCCTTAGAGGCGCGCGCGCGCACCACCTGAATACGAGAGCACTTGAGGAAAATGGTAGAACCCGAGGATCACCCATTTCTCGCAAACCAACTAAAATATTACACTCTTCTTGACACACGCGCGTGCGGGCGGCGCGCGCACCATGGCGGCGGCGCTGGTAGAGAAAAGGTATAGAACGGAAACGGGTCGTGGTTCCCGTATTTACCTTAGTGGTATATACTTAGATATATACACACGCACACACGTGGGGATGTGTGTGTGTGTGGCGGCGTCCCTAACGTCGGCCGGGTCACCGGGTGTAGAAACCACAAATCGCCATCCCGCTTCCCCCCTTCACACTATTTGATTAGTTTGGTAGTTAGTTAAGTAGTTAGTCTACCTCGTATACTCAAACTCCTGCGAGTAATGAAGGGGACTCAGTGACCGGTCAAGATTCTCCCATGAAATTTTTTTCCCTTTCATTCAGGGGGGGGGGGGGGCGAAATATACGAAAAAGGGAGTAAAAGACTAGCAAGCGAGGGCATTAAAGACGAACGCGCTTTTTATTTTTTATTTTAGCGGACGAAGAAATGTCTCTACAGTCGACTAACTAGACTAACCAATGTAGTAGCATTTTCCCCCCGCAACTAGTTGTAGTTTTAAATATAGTAAGGGTACATAACATCTACACCTCATACATACACACAGATCCCTTTCCGCGCGCGCGCGCGCCCCCGTACGTAAGTACATGTATAATTTCTTAGGTACATTCGCGCGTGTGTGAACGGGAGTACTAATGCACTCGTTACACACACACGACACCATGTATCCAGACCTACACATGTCAAAAGTCGAGTTACATACGCGCTAAACCCCAGTTCGAACAAACTACCGATGCGACCTGCCGTATCCATCCAGTTCGCCCCTTCCTTTTGGCACTAGTTTAAACCTTACAAGACACACCTATCTACATACATACATACCTACATATGTACGTTGGTGGTGGTGGTGGTGGTGGTGCGCGCGCATGCACTCATACCGGTACATACATTGATACTGGTTGTACACGGTAGGGTGGTTGTGGGCTTGCATTAATCGTTTTACCCTCTCCCCATCCCCTTGGTGCGGAACGGGAAAAATAAGGAGGAAAGGGGTTATTTCGTGTTTTTTCGAGCGGTCTTATTCGCTCGATGGGTTGGAAAAATGGGTTGGAGGTTTTTGGTTTCGTGCAGGCAAGCAAGCAAGGCAGGCCAGGCTCATGGGTTAAAGAGTCTCTCTCGAGAATGGGGAATAAGAGGAGGGGGGGAAGAGCAAGGGTGGGTGGCTGGGTTGGATATGTATGTATGTATGTAGGTATCAAATCGCCTTTGCTTTTGCCATGCCTCGTGCTCCATGTACACACACACACACACACACACACACACATGCATACATACACCCCTTCCCTTTCACTCCCCCTCCCTGTCTCACGAGCCCAGAAAAAAAAAGGGGAGGGGGGGAATCTCAACCACGCACCGGGAAAACTTGAATTTTACAAAAAGATATCTGGTTAGGTTTTCGGGTTACAACGGTAAGGTAGGTAGATACGAGTTGATGGATCAAGGTGCGTGCCCCACTCCCACACACTCCAGACTCCACTTGAAGGCCGGACATCTGATCTGATCAGGGTCGTGCCGACGCGTGTGTGCTGTGTCTGTCTATAAGACAAGGCAGTATATACGTTAGGGATGGTTTGATATGATATGTCAGTTATACTATTATTTCCATTATCCACACACACACGCACACACAAGGGGAGAGAGGGGGGGTTGCAAGGAGGGAAATCGATCGATTTATTTTATCCCCCCCGTTATCTGTAGTCTTGTTTTGGCCCGTTTTAGCATGCGACTGCTTGCACACACGTGTTTTTTTTTAAAGGATGCATTTAACATACATGTATATAACTCCACTTCCCACACGCGCGCGCGCGCTGCGCGCATGCATGCATGCAAATTGCCGCCCCCCCTTTTTTTTTTACCATTTGGTGTTCATGCAAGGGTTCAACACCGCTCGCTTTTTTAGGATTTTGCGGGGTAAACGACGAAAAGAAAAGGGATTGTGTGTATGTATGTATGCAATGTGTGGGTGTATAAAAAAATTGTGATGTGATGTGACGTGCGAGTAAGAATGGCTCTGTGCGCTGCGCGTGGGTGTGCCGTTGTTGGGACTACCGCCGCTGGCCATGTGCGCGCGTGCGCACTGCGCGTCTGTTAAGATGGATCGATCGGTTACGATGGGAGAAGATCGGATATTAGCTATCCTGTTTGAGGGGGGATGCCGTTGGATGGCGTGGTGTTTGTTAGGGGTTTTTTTTTTGTGTGTGTGAGTTTGTTGGTGGTGGTGTTTGGTGGTTAGAGTTTGGAGAAAAAGGGGCCAATCAGATTGGATGGGGTTAACTGTTGGGTTAGCATACCATACCAATACACCAAACGCGCGTATACACATACATAAACTACATGTCTTAGTCGCACACAAATACCTATAACGTTATTCCTACTGTCTGCGTCAAAACTTGACAAGATCGAAGTTTAGTCTCTTTCCCTTCTCAACTGTGCTCCAATGGAAAAGAACACCCTCACCTGACCCTGTACAAGCGTATGCGAATATCCCAATTTCTCTACCCAAGTTCCAAGAAACTTCGCAACGTCCCTCACATTTTCAGAATCATCACACCGCGCCGCCAAAAAAAAAAAAAAAAAGGTCCCCACACCCCAATCCCATCCTCTCAATCGCCAAAATCGGAAACCGTGCACCGGAGACCCTAGGCCCGGAGAATCCTTTCGACTTAGGTCGATATGCACCATGTGTACAGCACCAAAGAGATAGGGTAGATATTACAGATGCGGATATATACCGAGGGAGCATATAGTGCTCGCGTATGCGCTCTCGCCGTTGGGCGCGTTGATATTCTGACCGCCCGTTATTCGGTTGGCCTGCTGCTGCATCGTGCGTATCCCAGCACCGGGTCTTTGTGCTATTGCATGTCGAGTCTATAGCGCAGGTCTTCGCGGTTTTGGGTAATTGTTCGTTGGGCTGTGTGCGTGCGTGCGTGCGTGCGTGTGTGTGTGTGTGTGTGTGTGTTTTGATGGGTCGTGGTGGGTTGCGGTGCTTCTTTTACCGGCAGTCTAGCCGATTGCCATCTCATTCGCACACGCACGCACGCACGCACGTAGTGGACGAGGATGCGCATGTGCAAGAGAGGGGGCAAAAAGCGAGATCAAAGATTACCTTTTGTCGACAAAAGGCTCCGAACGAATAGGGAAATATGTATGCATGTAACGCATGTACGTATGCATGTGTGTGGGTGGATAGTTAGATGCGGGTTTATGGGGTACATGAAAGATGTTCGTCACTATAGATGGACAGAGTTTGATATGATCGATCGTACATGTTGTAAGCTCGTATTCGGTCGACTTGACTTAACAGTTACCTATTAAAAGGGTCCAATGGAAACCGGCAACATCCAGGTACAGTACATTAGGGGAGAGTTTAAATTTTTTTTTTGATCTGCTTGTTGAAATGAAGCAGGGACGCGGGCGAACGATCAAAGGTTAGAGTTTTGGCTGGGCGGCCCGACACACGTGTATATGACGAGAGAGGGGAAGAAGGTTTGACGGGGTGTAGATGGAAGAATATCGGACCCTTAGATGCAAGATATGCTGCTGGTGCTGGTAGTCATGGACCGCTGCCCGAGCAAATGATCGTGCCATTTGTCCGTTTTTGGCCTTCGATGCGGTGAGTGATGAGCGCTGAAACGGCACGATTCTGATACTGTTGAGGCTTGAATGGGGATAAATATGCCGGATGTAGATGTTTTCCTACCCGATATCCCCCGTGTTCTCGTGTGGGTTTGTACATATGGTATGGCATCGGGCTGCTCCACGGCGAAACTATTTCATTGTCTGTGATCGGCATGCAGAAGTGCTGTCCATGTGAGCCTGCCAATATTGCATTGTGGATAGAAGTCATCTGTATGATTCGATCGGTCCGGATGGATTGTGAATTTGAATAAGTGCTGTCAGCTGCTATTCGACGTAATGGTCGAGCCTAAACTCCGAAGTCAAGCCCGCAGTAGTGGAATGGTGGAATTGAGGCAAAACTGGGGAGACTTATTCAAATGCACGGATGGCCTGGTGTGACTTTTTTTTTTAAGCAACTTGCGGCCAATTGAGCGCATGCTTGCTTAAAAGCGAATACCTGTATTCTGCAATGGTGAGCTGATGCATGAGAATGTTATGCCACTGCATTCAAATCTTCTTCTTCGGCAGCTTTCTATCCGGACGACAGGCATGCACGATGTATGATGTAACAAGCGATTCGTTGAGGCGCGAAACAAGTTGCATGGCAGATTGCAGAACATTCGCCCAAAGGGCAGCGCAGGATTTGAGAAACGTAAGGGTCTCGTTTGGTGTTTTGGAAATGGGGGAGACAGGCAGGGAAGACCTGGTCGGGCAGTGGGCGTGAAATGACATGGAACCCAACCCCCCAACCCTGATTTTTGCAAGTCCATGCTGGGAAGTATAGCGAACATTCAACGTGGGATCCCCGGGGAAATCCTAGAACAGAATAGACGCAAACAGTATGGATATCCTGGGGCAGATTCGAGAGCTTGATTTAGCAAACTACCGCGGGGCGACAAGTATGACTTGGACTAACATGACATGTTAGTCTAACACAAATCCTCAAACCTGGGGAAGGGATGTGATTTGAGTGTGCCCTTCATGGGTTGCGGGGAAATTGAGATAAGGCACGAAAATAAACCATTTGGCAAGTGTGTTCGTCACCCGACAAAACAAAAGAGTCCCGATCAATTGCGTCACGACGGGTGATGAAGTTTGAAAAGAATTGAATACCCCGCTCAGGATGGCACGATGGGGTGGACAGTGGGGGTGAAGATGCATCCTTTCATCCCATACAGCTGCAGCGTACGCTAATTGCTGTAGTAAAGACGTACAAGTGAAAGATCTGTAGATGGAATGCGTGGGTTTATCGGATCACATCCCGCCAGTGGCGACTATGTGAAGTGATGGGTAGAGGCCGGGATACGTTGACATAGGGTGACGAGGATGTGAATGTGATAGCAATCTATCTCTAGGCGGGCCTGAATGCCATTATGGCACAAAGCACGTTTTGTGCATAGCACTGCTATCATTGGCGTATTCTCACGCAGGTACACACGCCGGTTATCAATCCATTGCTCAAGGAAGCGAACCATTGTGGGGCGCAAGGCACTCCAAATGCATACTGTGTAGAGGATTTGCGAGTGGCGCATTTCGAAGAACATTGGGTGGCGGCACCCTATGTTTCTGAAATGCGGCTCCAATTCGTACTCTTCATGCTGTAGCGCTACCGATCAATCTATTACTGGGAGGACAGAGAGCCATGAGCCGTGGTTCTGGAGGCACTTTTACTCTGGGGGAGGGCTAGAATCGAGGCTGTGATGGGGGGGTGTTTCGGATTGCGGCTCGAACCAGTACAAAGTCGTCAGAATCATCACATAATCACAGCTGGCTTCCGCCGTGCCGGTAACCTGCCACGCCAATAATAAATCAGTGGAGAACCACTCAGGTACTAGTACGGCATCGTGGGCTGTTTGTAACAGCCAAGCCAGAACGGGAAAACAATCCTGAGAGAGGGCTGTGAAGAAGACGCAGCCAACGCCCCTTATGGTCGACATCTAACCCTTCTTCCACAGTGGCGTCCTGCTTTTGGAAAATCGATAGTGTTCAGTGACACCCGAAGCGGCAGGTTCGATCTAACGGACGAAGAGTCACCAGAAAAAAAAAAGGATTAGAAAAAGTAAATTCTCCCGCGAACAACGGGAGCAAAAAAGCAGAGGGGGGAAAATGATCAGTGCAGCGGGTGACGCTGTAAGCGAAGGGGAACGTGCAGCAGCTAGGCGGTTCGGCGTGGCTACGAGGCGAGGCAGGGCTTGAGCTTGAGCGGACAACGTGATTCAGGTGGCAGGCAGTGCGTGCTGGAACTGCAGCATTCCCTCTCCCCAAAGCTTAGGATCATCCTCTCAACGGTCGCTTAGTGTGTTGCTCCAGGCCTCGTTTGCATGAGGAAACGAATACTGCAGCCATCAATTAAACAAGTCATGGGCAAAGAGGATGCTCTAGGACCTGACGATCACAATGGGAGCTACGGATTGCTGTGGCATGCAATCCAGCCTCCCTGTGGGCATCTCCGAACTTGGTCAACGGAGTGGGTAAGCGGGATACAAGAACAAGTTGGTCGGAGGAAGGAAGCCCAAGACTTTGGGCTGATGGAGCGAACGTTGCGACCAAGTAGCGAGATGAGTTGTGGACAAGACCCATGTCACCTTTCCCAGTTCCGCGCTTCCTCTGCTTCCATCTCCAGTGCCACTGTACGCGTTCGAGGCATGGTGGTTCCTACATGCAGTTCTAGTTGCTTGACGACTTACAGGAAGCAATTTGTCGTGGCCGGCCTAACTACATGTACCCAGAGGCAACCAGAGGGGGGTGACGATTCAGGACTCAGGGCCTGCGGGAGTGCAAGTAGATCCGCGGATCGTAAGCTTGTGAAGGTGTTCCTCTCACTGCATGTGCGAGCGGTGAGGTCCCAATTGAGTGGAAGGGGAGAGCAATAATCACTCATACCAAGATGGCGATTGTACGTGCTGGGTAGACGACTTGGACAAAGTAGATGGATAGATAGTGACGAGATGAGACGGAGAATCTCAATCCGTATCGATTTTCCCTCGAAGCATTTGCACACGGGACTCGGCAGGCTTTTCATATCTCGTCATTTCCAGGACCGAAGAATTTTTCTCTCTCTCAGTTTGAAAATGATGCTGCCATTCAGGAGTGTGACGGAACATGGACTAAGCACGGTACTGCATGGGGCGCTACCCATGGCCACCATACCGTTTCCAAACAGCTGGTGTAGAAGCGAGCACTAGAGCAGGTATAGGCACTAGTCATATACCCATGATCCTCGCTCCCGCACGCTATATTCGCCATCATCGCTGTAATAGCATCCTCCCACCCGATGTTTGCGACACTGGACTAATAGAGCACAACGTGCGAGAAATTAGCATCGACAACTCGAGTCGTTGATGCTGCATCGTCAGACTACCGTAGAAGGGGAAGGATGAGGTGAATAGAATATTGGGGGGACCATGGGTGCTAAACTCAATTTCTAAGGGATAGGAGCAGCTGACTGTTGTCCCTAGATAATATAATCCCCCGCTTTTGGTGCGTGGGATGAGGGATGATGCCTCGGATGTACCCAGCAGGATTCGATTACCCACTCCAGAAACTTATCAGCATCCAAGTGTCTACTTAGTTGACTAACTTAGTTATGTTAATTTCAGTGCATCTTTTGGCGACCGGAATGGTTGCTGCAAAGAATCCAACGGCCAACAGCTAACGTACCTAGTGTTGGGCGTGATTGTCCATTATTAAGTACAAGTACAATAGGACAAAATCTCCGGGTCGGTCGCATGCATGGTCAATGGTCAATGGCATGTTTTGTTTCTAATGCTCGTTACTCGCGGGTGCATTAACTAGTTAGCATGAATGAACGGTGTTAACAGAGAAAGTTATTTGTGAAGGACGAGATGAGACGATAAGACCTCTTAGGTAATCAATCAGGTCACGTGTTCTGGCCTCGCGTGGCAGGCAGGTGTGGCGCCGGCGATCGAATCCCGTAGAACCGCAGCAACCAGACGTCTGTTTCGAATCACCCCCATTCCGCCCATCCCTCCCCGATTCTTCCCCTTCCTCGGCCGCCGCCGCCACATGCTGTGACAGTGGCAGACGATGATCTTATTGATGCCAATGTGGAATGCGTGGTTGCATGGCCATGATGACTGTCATGATGATGGCGCGCGCCCACCGCCGGCGGCTCACCCCAACTGCGAGGCTGCCGGACTCTGACTGACCGACTACTCTACTAACTACATGTACCGACCGACCGATTAACTAGTTAACTGCTGCTACACGTTCACGTTTGGAATCAATGCCCGATTCATCGGCTTGGTCAGTCACCGTGGCACGCCCTCGACAAGCCATTCACGACTGAAGGCTGTCGATGGAGATTGACATGTTCAGGCCTCATTTCAATGCCTTCTCGTCGTAAACTTCGTATCGATCGCATGAGCATTTGAACCCAATCAAGAGGGGAAAAAAGAATTCGGGAGGCGAGGCCGATTCATCGCACCCGGCCATGATTCAATCTGCCTACTTTCCCATGAACGAAAGCGTGGGCACCTTGCCGGCGAGAGTCGTGGGCACCAACGACTTTGCCGCTTCCTGCCGTGACGTCGACTATCACTCCCGTGCAGTGTGCACACCAAGTGCAGTACAGTACTTACAGCACGCACACCACTAGGCACTGTGCAGTACAGTGCAGAGTGTGCGGCTTCTCTCGTGTACTACGGGGGGTCTGCGGTTCCTGACCTGACCTGACTTGACCTGTTGCTGCAAGCCTCTGACATGGCAGGCCAGTGTGTTTGACTCGCCGGGGTGTCGGTTAAGCTCATAGTTTGCCAACTATAGACAGGGCCCTTGTGCGTGTGCTGCAGCAACGCACTTGCACACAGCTGCGCTACCAGCACTTCCCTGCTCAACCGTACAGGTGCGAATCGCCCCGCATGGGTGGTCAGGCCCGCGTTTCACGACCACCCCCCCCCCGTCTTGTCAGTCTTTGGATAGCTTCCCCGAGAGCCTAGCCTGCCATCAATCACTTCGTAGCAGAGGGCCAGGGTCCTGTTCGCCCATGCTTGGAGCAAAAGTAGTTTGAAGGAGCCACACTTAAAGCAACACGGTGCCGTTTCGCCAAACATCCAACCTGCTGCAGGGAACGCC